>RJVU01015592.1:1714226-1730508 GCA_003731715.1 Anabarilius grahami | reverse complement strand
ATATAGGCTGTCTTCTTTCTTTAATAATTTTTATGGCACAAATAATCAACATATGAAGAGCCCAGACACAACATGCACAAAAAAGTCTGGAAAATGTGCATATGGTACTTTCTGCTTTTGGTAATTTACCAAAAAGTTTACCCATTTTTACAGATTTTTTGTGGATAGTAGATGGACAGTGGATCTGGTCACTTTTTTTTTTCTTCCCAAAATACTGAACAGCTATGTCTTTCTACTAAACACTGAAATGTTTTAATGCTTTTTCCTTAAAGGATTAGTTCACTTTCAAATAAAATGTTCCTGATAATTTACTCACCCCCATGCCATCCAAGATGTTCATGTCTTTCTTTCTTCAGCTGAAAAGAAATTAAGGTTTTTGATGAAAACATTCCAGGACTATTCTCCTTATAGTGGACTTCAATGGCCTCCAAACGGTTGAAGGTCAAAATTAGAGTTTCAGGGCAGCTTCAAAGGGCTTCAAATGATACCAGACGAGGAATAAGGGTCTTATCTAGCGAAACAATCGGTCATTTTCTAAAAAAATACAACTATATATGCTTTATATAAACAAATGATCGCCTTCCAAGTGCTTCCGCCAAAACCACACTTTTGTATTCTTCAAAAAGCTTACGCTGTACTTCCTACGCCTTCCCTATTCAACTTACGGAAAAAATGGAACTGGCGCTGCGTTCGTTCCGTAAGTAGAATAGGGAAGGCGTAGGACATACAGCCTAAGCTTTTTGAAGAATACGAAAGTGCGGTTTTGGCGGAAGCACTTGGAAGGACATCATTTGTTTATATTAAGCATATACATTTACAATTTTTTCGAAAATGACTGATCGTTTCGCTAGATAAGACCCTTATTCCTCGTCTGGTATCATTTAAAGCCCTTTGAAGCTGCAATGAAACTGAAAATGTTGACCTTCAACCGTTTGGAGGCCACTGAAGTCCACTATAAGGAGAATAATCCTGGAATGTTTTCATCAAAAACTTTAATTTCTTTTCGACTGAAGAAAAAAGGACATGGACATCTTGGATGACATGGGGGGGAGTAAATTATCAGGAAAATTTTATTTGAAAGTGAACTAATCCTTTAAAGCATGCGCTCAAAAAAATGAACTTTCACTGTTGTTAGTTTCACTCAAACCACCCTTGTTCACATTACTTAAAAAACTCATGTAACTGCATGAACTTAATTTAACTGAGTCGTTTCTACTAAAAATGAGTATTGTCAGATTTACTTAAGTTTTTGTTCAGTCAACTTAACATTGCGTGAAACACACAAATGATTGTTGACATACCTAACTGGGCAGTGGATCTATAGTTCCCAGCATGTTTTGCAAGGGACTGCATTAGGAGAGTAAATGTTTTTTTTACTTGTTTGTTCAGACATTTAGAAGAGTTTCTGTAATGTTTTTGAACTTTGTGGTTACCATTATGCAGAAGAGTGGCACCTGCGTTTAGGGTGTGAGCACTTATACAAATACAAAATGTACATGTATACAAAATGTATATTGTATTCAATATATTTGTAAATGTATTCAAAATCTTTTATAAACAACCTGACCTGACTGTGTCATGTAGGCATTTGGTGTTGATCCTCTATGGAAGTCATTGTGCCAACAATTATCACCATCTAGTTTTTCTATAAGCTTGTTTTAGGTTTGTTTTCATGAAAGCTCTATTCAGACACACGGACGGGACACGCACATGACTACACCATTTCACCCGAGCTGCTTACACAAGTGGGCAAAATCCGACCATGTTATGCAACGTCCTGCGGAAAGGGCTTACCTGTCCATGCCACAGTGCCTCATTTTAGATGTGTAAACCCTTCTCATGGGATCACCATCATTTCCCATGAGGCAGCTGTTTGACTGAGGCCTTGGACCCCTTCAGAGAGAGCGAGTGTCTGACTGAATCGTGTGGTTGCGAGCGATCTCTGGAGAGCGCAGAGCCCGGCATGTGTTTTATATGAAGGCATATCCGGAGAGATCAGACCTCAACCACAGGGTATTTTTTGAGCTTGAGGGCAGAAGGAGGAGGGATGAGGGAGGAGAGAGACTCTGCTCATAATGGATAATAGCATGCTGATTACTGCATACTGTGCAGTATACACTGAATGCTACCTACTTTTTGTGACATGCACATTATATAACAATAGTCAAAAAAGTCATTAAAAAATATTGTAAAGTTATGACTTGTGTCATAATTTTTGACTTTTAATGTCATAATTATGACTTATCTCCTAATTTCTACATTTTATGTCATCATTTTGACTTGTTGCCATAATTTCGACTGTTTATGTCATCATTTCAACTTCTTAATGTCTTGTTTGTCATAATTTAGACATTTGTCATAAGTACTTTTTATCTCATAATTTCAACGTGTCATTATTTTGACTTTTGTCATAATTTGGACTTTTTAATGTCATTATTATGTTTTATGCCGTCATTTCATGTCTTATGACTTTCTGACATCATTTTGACTTTTTGTCATTATTTTGACTGTTTATGTCATAATTTCCATCTTTTGTCGCAAGCTTGACTTTTTAAATGTTATGTTATGGTTTAGACAATTTGTGACATAATTATTACTTTTTATCTCATAATTTAAACTTTTTATGTCATCATTTTGATTGTCACAATTTGGACTATTTATGTCCTAATTTCAGCTTTTTTAATGTCAATTTTTTTTGTCATAATTTCGACTTCATGTCGAATGTCATAAGTCGATTTTGTCAATTTTGACTATGTATGCCATCATTTTGACTTTATCATAATTTCGACTTTTCATAATTGTTTTTTGTCAAAATTTTGACTTTTTGTCATCATTTTCACTCACAAATTCGACTGTTAATGTCATAAATATGTTTTTATATCATAATTATTAACTTTATTTCAGAATTTAAACTTTTGTCAATTTAGATTTTTATATATTTAATTTTGACTGTATATGTCAATTTCAAGAGTGGAATACTAGGACATTGCTCAATGCGTACTGCGCATACTGAATGCTGTCTACAGTTATTTAAAAAAAAGTATGTGAAACAGTGAGAATTATGCCATGATAAACACTGTAAATGCTACACTGCATTATTGTCACTATGCACATACTATATAATGCAGACACACTAAACGTAGTATGCAAGTACGCTATTCCAAAATAGCCAGGGTCTAGGAGCCACTGTGGGTAAGCATCTGGACAGCCTCCAGCGCCTCCCTTTGCTAACCAGGCATGAAATTCCTGCGGCAGTGAGCAAAATGAAAGAGTGTGTATGTTTGTGTGCATGCGCGCATGTGTGTGTGTTTTCAGACAAATATAGAGCAAGAGAGAGGGTGTCCCGTACACAACAATCACAGAGGAGGGCAACATGTAATCATAATGACCAAGCCAAGAGGACGTGGGATGATGCAACATAATGAACATAAACGCAGGAATGCAGGGAGAGGGAGAGAGAGAGAGAGAGAGAGAGAGAGAGAGAGAGAGGTAAAGAGGAGGACAGGATGAAACTTAATGGCTTTTCCATTCGTCAGGAATGTGCTGACGAGCATGTCTCCTCAAATTAAAACACAAAGAGACAAAACGGAGAACATGCAAACACATGGCCGATAAAATCACCTGGCACTAAAAAACACCATTAACAAGCACGGCTGGTGTACGCCACATGACCTAACTGTTGCATTTTTAATTCCGTGGCATTTACTGAATTAAACAGTCCAGTTATTAAGACTGTACCATATGGAAATTCATTTATTTCACATTTTAAATGACATTTTGTGTAGAAATGTTAACATTTGAGTCAAAAAAGAGATCACACTGGAAATGGAACGTCAGTTTTTCAAATTGCATTGTGGGATACAAGTATGTCACACAGTGTGCTCATGTTTACATACTGCGGATTATGGCAAATGTAATATGGCATATGTATATTCCGTACTACATATAGAAAATTTGTTTTCTGTGCACCAAAAAATTGCAATCTGAAAACCACAGGTATATATTATTTTACTCTTAATTTATCACACAAGAAATGAAAGTTAGGTTGAACGCAATGTATTATGGGATACAGTGTGCTCTAGTATACTGCACATTATGTCAAATGTATCTATATTCCGCACTACATATAGAAAACTTGCATTATTGTATATATTTACTTCATAAATGCAATTTAAAGAATATTTTCTTTAACATCTGCATTTTGTGCACTGTATATACTTACAGCATGCTATTTTTTCTTTTTTAAATGCAATTTAAAGTATATTATCTTTAACCTATATAAAATATAGTATATATTTACAGCATGTTACTTTTTCTAATGCAATTTAAAATTTAAAGTACATTTTCTTTAATATATAGAACATTTACATTTCATGCACAATATATTTTTACTGCATACTACTTTTTTTTTAAATGCAATTTAAAATATATTTTATTGAACAGAAAATTTGCATTTTGTGTACTGCATACTACTTTTACAAAATGTAATTGAAAATATATTTTATCTAAAAATGTCTTAACTCTTGACAGTCTGATGAAATAATGAATAAAAGATGTTAAAAACCGCAGGGTTTTTTTCCCCCACTTAATTTATCACACTAGAAATGAAAGTCAGGTTGAACGCAGTGCTCTAGTTTATGCAAATTATGGCAAATGTAGTCTCGGTATTCCTTAATACAGAAAATGTGTATTCTCTGCACAGTATGTATACTGCATACTACTTTTTAATATTTTAAAGTATATTTTATCCAAAATTGTGATTGCATGGTGCGCATGCACTGTGGGATACAGATATAGTCACTCTTTTGTAGGCCTAAATGCACATTTTAGCAAAGGTAGTAGGTCATCCAGGAATTTTAAGCACACAGAAAATCACATACCGTGTAGAAATGGTAAGATTGGTAGAATATTATGTTATTCTGAACATAACCAATGTATTTCAACTGTAAAACATGTAAAACTCATTTTGCTCTGTTACCTGCCCTGACTTCATACAATAGCATCTGGCATGACCTTTAATTGAAGGTTATCTGGCAGAGCGATATGCATTAATCACTGCACTTTCGTGAAGCATCAATGGTGCGATCAGTCTTCCTGATTGGCTGAAGATCAAGCAATCAATGATAATGCAAAAGGAAGACAAGTTATTCAAGGGCAACACAGGGAAACCTGAGCCCTCAGGACAATCAAACAGACAATATTAGACTTGTCTGGCTAACAAGATGAAAATATCTATTTCAGGATAATGACATCATATCTTGTGCCGCAGGTTCATTGATATAACACTCGTTCCATTCACGACTGCAGTATGACTCATGTTATGGCAAAGGTTATTTTCATATCTGTGGTCATCAATAGTTCTACTCTAGTTGCACTGGTGTGACTAAATTAATCACACAAGAACTGTGGGACTTCAAAAACAGTCCAGATATCTGGTCTAATAATGTTAGCACACAAACATTATTGAGTTCCAGTCAAAAGTAACGTTCCCATAAGAATGATAAATGGAATGTTTGCGTAACCAAGAAGAAACGTTTTTAAAACATTTTTAAAAATTGGACGTTTTGAATGTTCAGAGAGCGTAATGGGAACGTTAGCAAAATGTTCTTAGAACATATTTTTGTTAGCTGGGTATCTATATACAAAATAGTAAAGAAAGTTAAAAATAAAGTGATTTTTGTGTAGGGGTTGATTTTTATAAAAAAAATAATACTTCTTTTTTTTTTTGCCTCCATACCACACACAGACTTTCAGTGAAAATTATACACAGTGAAAATTACATTATTAATATACAGATTTATTTATATACAGTAAAAAACTATTTTGCCACTAATAAAGTATTCCAAATTTAGTGTACAACGATACAACGGTGAAATGAAAAGAATAATCAAGGAAAATATCACTTCTTATGGAATACATTATTAAGCCAATCAAGCTGTAATTTGATCAAATTATGCAAAAAATATAGAATTATTCATATATAGGATACAAAGAGGACAGATATGAAAATAGCCTCAGCAAGACAAAATTTTGTTTCAGAAATGTTTAAAATATCATTTCTAACTCAGAATGCAGTGAAAAATTATACATCATTAGAGATGTGGTAAAAATGACATTGGTGAAAAAATTAAAATGACAGAATTATTCAGTGATGCACCTTTGTTTTTTCTAAAAGTCCACAAGGCAGTTGAAGAAACACTTATATATCATGATATAAGAACATAAACTGCTAATAGACTGAATGTATCGTGATTCGTGACATTCACTGCATTCATTTCATACACACACAGACTACAGAATTACTCTGGGCCAAAAATGTCTTTCTAATTTCACCAACAATAGAGTGAAATTGATGACCAATCATCACACAAATGCACTATTCTTAGCCTGCGGTTGTCCTTGAGTCCAGGTTGAGAGTGCGTTAAGAGCCGTATAGTGTTACACACTGGATGAAACACAAGGACGGATGAAGGAGAAACTCAGGAAACNGTGAGGCGAGTGAATGTCCAGCGCTCTCCCCACCCTCAATACCACGACTGAGGTGAGACCCTTGAGCAAGGCACCGTACCCCCAACTGCTCCCCGGGCGCCGCAGCAATGGCTGCCCACTGCTCTGGGTGTGTGTTCACGGTGTGTGTGTGTTCACTGCTGTGTGTGTGCACTTGGATGGGTTAAATGCAGAGCACAAATTCCGAGTATGGGTCACCATACTTGGCCACATGTCACTTCACTTCACTTCACTTCACTTTGTTTTTTCTAAAAGTCCACAAGGCAGTTGAAGAAACACTTATATATCATGATATAAGAACATAAACTGCTAATAGACTGAATGTATCGTGATTCGTGACATTCACTGCATTCATTTCATACACACACAGACTACAGAATTACTCTGGGCCAAAAATGTCTTTCTAATTTCACCAACAATAGAGTGAAATTGATGACCAATCATCACACAAATGCACTATTCTTAGCCTGCGGTTGTCCTTGAGTCCAGGTTGAGAGTGCGTTAAGAGCCGTATAGTGTTACACACTGGATGAAACACAAGGACGGATGAAGGAGAAACTCAGGAAACAGACAGTGAGTCATGAGCTGTGCTCACAGCTGTAAATCACTCCTCTATCTCTCAAAGCTGAATATCTTTGTCAATGAAACAAGTGTTCAATGGTACGCATTCATCTGAAATATTTCAATACGAGCCGTGACTGTACAGAAGGTAAAACAGTGCTGACTTAATCTACATTTCTGTTTCTCAGACTAAAAATAATTAAAGAGCCTTGGATACATTGAGGGCTAAATGAGGGCTATATGGTATAAAAAATGCAAGATAAAAGCCAAATCTGACTGAACAAAGCAAGATTCTGTGTTCTTTTTAAGTGTGTAATTTAATCATTGCAAAAAATTCAAATTCGCCTTAAACTTTTGACATATAACCATTTGTACCATTAAAACACCCTCTAAGTTTTGTAGCTTAAAACATCCTCCTCGTTTTAAACAAAGCATTTATTTAATCAAGCTCCGAAAAATGTCACACGACAAATACATTTGCATATGCCTGCCTCCAGAGCAAGACATCGACGAATAGTTACACATCATCATCATTTCTGTAGAGACTTCAGAAGGAACAAGTGGATGGTTTATTTTTAATGGCGTCATGGATCGCGTTGGAGGATTATATGTTTGTTCGGAGCATTTGACTGCAGGTTTTTTTTTTGTAATCGAGGCACGGTGTAATGAGAGTTCACAAAGAAACTCGTTGACAGATGAAGCTGTCAGTTGCACATGGATCTGACAGCAGCTACAACTGTAAGTAAACAATTTCATAATGCCGTCTATAAATGACGGTTTTAAATGGATAATGTTTTAAAAACACTTAATCAAGTGAAACACCAAGTCGGCATTTCCTATGCAATGACATTAGCCAATAATAATAGTGCCTGTTTACTGATAAGCCTTAATGGAGCCATTCCTTAAAAATGGATCATTTCAGAATGAGGGTTGAAAAGGATCAATTTTTCCACATATTTGTTTGTTTGTTTGTGTGTGTGCAAAAAAAACTTAACATTATAAGTGAGCGTTAAGAAACATATTAAAGATAAAATAAAAAAAATCATGCCATGACCCCTTTAAAATGATTTCATAGTCAGACACACCACTGTGACCCAGTTTGGAATATTTGTGATGCTCAATTTAATTTAAGGCTCTTAAAAAAGGAACAAAAGAGCATATACGCACTGAAGCCTTGACATACTGATTATCATATAATCTCCGGACATGTTGAACTGAGGTGCTCATGTGGGAAACAAACATCTGCATTGATGCCTCTGTCAGCACTGCAATATCTTTTCCAATCGTTTTACAAAAGGACACTCTTAAGGGTTCTGGGTTCTGTCAAGCACTTCATATATAGAACCTTTTAGGGGTTCCATCATGGAATCATTTTATGGATTTAGTTTAAATAATTCATTTTTTTAAATTAAATTGTATTAATTAAACAGCTAATAACCCATTAAACATGCAAGTATTATGCAATCATTAAAGACATTTCTTCTTATATAGCAGCTATTTGGCATGAAGGGTTCTTTAAAATTGAGTCAAGAACCCTAGAGCTCTATATAGAATTCCAATGAACCTTTTTTTCTGAAAGTGTACCGCTCCAAAAACAGTTTAAAAACCTTCCAAACCTCTTTCTTTGTTCAAGTGTATTGACATTAAAAGCTTCATGATGGTCATGCAAATTGAAATGGACAGAAACATGCTCAGGAAGTTAAAGAGTTTAAACCCTGTCCTCTCATACCGTACATCATTACACGCTCACATTGCATCTGCTGAAAAATCGCTGGTCATCTTGTAGGCCATATTGAGTTTCAAGCAAGTATTGTCCATGATAACATTTATTTTGAATTAAGATGGAAGAAATAGCAACCACAGAGGAACATTGGCCTGGAAGTATGTTTGACTGGAAGACTATTAACAATGTGGTTGAATCTAAAACCAGGCAGAGATTCACGTGGTTATTTTGTATTAAAAAGTCACTTCGTTCCAGCACGCTGTTGATTTCCAGCAAAAGGGATAGAATTCAGAGCAATGCCGGGTCAGTCAAGAACAACATTTCCCGATTCCAGCAATACAGGAGGAAAGCTGTGACTGCAGCTCATAACCAGAGCATATAAACACTAACTGGTTGTTTTGGTCACTTTGGTGGCATCTGCTAAAACCTCCAATATAAATACAGAAGATATTTTCAGAGTTTGGGTTTGTTTGGGTTCCTTCTGTCCACTTTCAAATTTGGAAATATCTGCTGCCATTTTTGCATTTCATTATAGCATCTGTAATATTTTAATCATTTCCTTTTATATCAACAGAATAAGAACAAATTCCCAAACCCCATAATGGTTAAATATTTGCTTCTTGAGGCTAGATGTCAATTGTGAGTTGTTTACTCCAGCAAATTTTGTTTCTGAAAGCCAATTTCTGTTTAAAAAACAAACATTTAAGTCATGCCGATTTCCATTCTTATAATACACATCGATCAGGTATAACATTATGAGCACTGACAGGTGAAGTGAATAACACTGATTATCTCTTCATCACGGCACCTGTTAGTGTGTGGGATATATTAGGCAGCAAGTGAACATTTTGTCCTCAAAGCTGCTGTGTTAGAAACAGGAAAAATGGGCAAGCGTAAGGATTTGAGTGAGTTTGACAAGGGCCGAATTGTGATGGCTAGACGACTGGGTCAGAGCATCTCCAAAACTGCAGCTCTTGTGGGGTGTTCCCGGTCTGCAGTGGTCAGTATCTATCAAAAGTGGTCCAAGGAAGGAGCAGTGGTGAACCGGCAACAGGGTCATGGGCGGCCAAGAGTCATTGATGCATGTGGGAAGCGAAGGCTGGACCGTGCGCTCCGATCCAACAGACGAGCTACTGTAGCTCAAACTGCTCAAGAAGTTAATGCTGGTTCTGATAGAAAGGTGTCAGAATACACAGTGCATCACAGTTTGTTGCGTATGGAGCTGCATAGCACGTGGATGGCCGGGTGCGTGTGCGTCGCTTACCTGGGAAACACATGGCACCAGGATGCACTATGGGAAGAAGGCAAGCCGGTGGAGGCAGTGTGATGCTTTGGGCAATGTTCTGCTGGGAAACCTTGGGTCCTGCCATCCATGTGGATGTTAGGATTTAAAGGATCTAAGGATTTGCCCTGAAAAAAATACAAAAAATAATATTAATAGAAAAATATAACAAGAATGGAAAAGGAAACAATAATATCGAACCATATCTTTTTGCCAACAGACATTTTGAATTGTAAAATATTTCAACATAGTTGACATGTATGGAAAATACAATAGTTGTATACATATATGATTACATATACATGACTACAGACACAATTTTTGTGTGTAGGACTCAAAACCCTATAGTTACTGAGATATAGTCGTGACAAGTAACTAGTCCTGGTCTCACTTATAGGATATTACAGGGGTAATTCACCCAAAAATGAAAGTAATGTCATTAATTACTCACCCTCATGTCGTTCCACACCCGTAAGACCTTCGTTCATCTTCAGAACACAAATTAAGATATTGTTGATGAAATCCGATGGTTCAGTGAGGCCTCTATTGCCAGCAACACTTTCAGATGCCCAGAAAGCTACTAAAGACGTATTTAAAACAGTTCATGTGACTACAGTGGTTCAACTTAATGTTATGAAACGACGAAAATACTTTTTGTGCGCCAAAAAAAAAAAACTTTATTCAACAATATCAAGTGATGGGCGATTTCAAAACACTGCTTCATGAAGCTTCGAAGCTTTACGAATCATTTGTTTCGAATCAGTGGTTCGGTGCGTGTATCAAACTGCTAAAGTCATGTGAATTATTGAAATTTTGAAACACTTATGATGTAACGGTCCGTGTACGTTTTGATAGTTTGTTTTCCAATTTGAAATGAAATATGCAGAAACGAGAAAACGGTCGTTTCCCGTTTTTTTCGCTTGTTAAAAAAAACGGAAAAACAAGATTTTGGCTTGATTTTCGTTTTTTCGGATCACGGATAGAAAACGGAAACACGACTCCAAAACTCGTTTTCCACATGTGGGCGGTCATTACACGCCCCTTTCAGCCGATTGGTCAATCAAATCTGAGCCAGTGACGTCATCATCAGTTCGTTCAACAAAATAACAGTCCTCTGCTGCTATATCAGTATGTCATATACATATCGGCTTTCTTCTGAGCAACCTAACACGTATTTCACAGAAACTCACTCACTATTTCACTGCACTTTTCTTATTTTAATTTTTTGTTTACATTTTATGCATTTAAATTCAATCATTTAGCAGACGCACGACATTCCTTGCAGTATATAGTAGGCTATGCAGTCATACATAATCATAAGAAAATAGGCTATCCATCAGGTGGCGCAAAGGACAACTATCACCATGGCCTCTCACAAAATCGTGCTTTTACTAAAAACTATTCAAGTAACGCATATTGCATAGCATATTGTCATATAGGCCTATTTATCAAAATAAAACTGATAAATGAAAGTGGGTAAAAGAGGCATATTCATTATCACTTTTCCAACATTTAAAAGTAATATAAATTATGTTTTCAGCAATAGCTTTAGGTTTATTGGCCTCGATGAGCGTGAGACTCCCGGCCTGAGGTTGTGTCCCAGACGGAATTAAATAATTCGTGAATCTTTGTAAATATTCGTGGCTTAAACAGCGGGAAAACTTACTGTAATGCAGTTCTGTGGATGTTTTGCCCAGGCAGGATTATTATAGTTAATTAACAAAACAAAAAACTATTAAAACATTTATGCTAATCGAAATAAACCTGAAACATAAGAAAATATAAATATTAGTTGAAAAACTTAAACTAAAGGAAAATTATTGTTGCCTTGTCAATATAATTTCTGGGTTTTTCCCTGACTTTCAACTGACGCGATCATCTTTTCATTAACCGACAAGATTATATTAAATTAGAATGAAACTAAATTAGAATCGATAAGTGTCTGTGAATCATTAAAAAAATCCCAGGGGTTTAGTTTTAGCCTACATGAACAAATAGCAAAATAAACAACAGAACATGAGTGTTCATCATCACACAGCGCTTCTATGAACGGAAAAAAATTTGATCAAATTATATAAAAGGAATAAATATGTCTATGCGCAAAATTGATTTCACTTAAATAATGAACATATTAGCAAAATGAAAGGGAAACGCGACAATAGACTAGGCTATATGAGTTTCTGTTCATTTTTGAGAAGTTCACAGAAAGGAAACCGAGACGAGAGAAATTCCTTTGTTTATTTTAGAGCAATGTTTTGTTTTTATTGTGAGTGTTGAAAAATAATAGGCCTATTTAACCCTTCACAGATTCGAATGGTGTTACATATATTTGACCATAAATGTATGAGTATTTTAAGTTGTTTCCGCTTTTATAAGAAAATTCAAGTGAACGCGCCGGCGCCTACAAGCGCACAAACAACATCAGTTTTAGTTGACATCACACAGCCTGTTAATTGTCAAAGTAACATACATTCAACCAAATATATAAAAAGTTATACTGCTCATTTTAAGTAGTCTGTGTACAATAAAAGCGTTTAAATAATAAATATAGTTTAGCCTCTAAATCGTGAATGGAAACATTTGGATTTGTGCCAAATTAGAGAGGTAGCCTTGGTTATAATGCCGGTTTCTGTTTCAGTTCAGCTTTAAATGAATTAGTTTTGGCTTAAAGTTTATATATAATTTTTTTCATAACTAAAATAGCGATGTAGTGGTGCCACCCCATGGGATAACAAACGTGTTATTAACATTATTTAGTCCAGGCAATGTTAGGCCATATAAAAAAAATAAATAAAGAGAGATGAGCTATTGTTCGTTTTTTAAATTGCTTACACTACTTATTTATCGTGACTTCAAAATAGAATAAAATAAATACTGTAGTTTTTTTTAATCTGTGCTTCTCATCCGCTCCTCTGTGTATGGGCAGTTTCACTATGCATATTAAACTACAAACAGCATTACAACAGCCTGCGTGCTGATTAACATTTCTGAAATAAATATTTCTGTGAAATACGCGTTAGGTTGCTCAGAAGAAAGCCGATATATGACACACTGATATAGCAGCAGAGGACTGTTATTTTGTTGAACGAACTGATGGTGACGTCACTGACTCAGATTTGATTGACCAATCGGCTGAAAGGGGCGTGTAATGACCGCCCACATGTGGAAAACGAGTTTTGGAGTCGTGTTTCCGTTTTCTATCCGTGATCCGAAAAAATGAAAATCGAGTCAAAATTTCGTTTTTCCGTGTTTTTTTTAACAAACGAAAAAACGAAAAACGACCGTTTTCTCGTTTCTGCCTATTTCATTTCAAATTGGAAAACAAACTATCAAAACGTACACGGACCTGTAACAAAGCCTCGTTTACTGAAATCATGTGACTTTGGCAGTTTGATACACTCCGAACCACTGATTCGAAACAAAAGATTCGTAAAACTTAATTTGCGTTCCGAAGATGAACGAAGGTCTTACGGGTGTGGAACGACGTGAGGGTGAGTAATTAATGACAGAATTTTCATTTTTGGGTGAACTAACCCTTTAACATGTATATTAACAGCCCGCAAGGTGAAAGACAACTAAATGCCATTATTGTGTTTGTCAGGCAAGTTACCATTTAAAATAAGTTTCACTACACCACTTCTTCCTGCTGTCTTACTTTTTAAGAGCATTCTGGGTTTATTGGCGTTAAGTTCAGCGTGAAAGTGTGACCTTAGCATTCCTTTTCATGGTTTCCTGCTCTCTGGCACTCAAGAAGATTTCCAGACCAACAGTAGGCCTTCCATAATGCACCGAGGCAGATGTGGCTCCATTGTTTTGAGCCAGGGGAGAGGGAGGGCTTTCTGTAGCTGTCTGGTTTTGAAAGCGTGCCGGGTTACAGCAGCGCAGACGCCGTGGCGGAGCTCCAGAGGTAAATGGAAAACCACAGTCTCCGGTCCACACAAGTGCAGCATGAGTCACCGGAAGGAGCCGCGCACTTGCAGAACTCATTAAGGGAAATGCAAGGCATATGGATTTCCTATGTCAATAAAGAGCGCTTGGCAGACCACGCAAACCCCCTGGTGAATCCTGGAGGACTAACACACAGAAAATGTCTAAACTTGCATCTGATTAGCGTGATAGAACATGACTCGAATGAATACATAAAGATTCCAGATTTCTTTCAACAGATCATTAATACCAAAGTTGGAGCATTTTATGAAACCTCACGTTGTGCGTGAAACGGGACCGCCGTTGAGGGGAAAACGTCTTGGCAGTGGAAGCTTTAGAAATGCCTCTGTCACTTTTAGTCAGTTTAAACTTTACATGTCCTAACAACTAAGGAGGGGTTCCACATTTCTGCACTGTATTTCCATGTCTGTGTTTAGTTTTCAGTGTCTAGCTGGTGGGTTTTGTCCAGATCAAATTAATGCAGAGGATCAAATGCAAAGCCTGGACATGCATACCATACCAAACTCAGGTCCAGTTTTCCATGATCCGCTTTCAACTAATCTGTGTGCAACAGCGCCATCTGGTGGACATGAGCTAGTATGACTCAAACCACTCTTAAAGGGTTAGTTCACCCAAAAATGAAAATTATGTCGTTTAGTACTCACCCTCATGTCGTTCTACACCCGTAAGACCTTCGTTCATCTTCGGAACACAAATTAAGATATTGTTGATGAAATCCGATGGCTCCGTGAGGCCTCTATTGCCAGCAATGTCACCGAACCTCTCAAGATCCAGAAAGGTACTCAAATCATATTTAAAACAATTCATGTGACTACAGTGGTTCTACCTTAATATTATAAAGTGACGAGAATAGTTTTTGTGCGCCAAAAAAAACCCAAAATAACGATATCTAGTGATGGACGATTTCAAAACACTGCTTCAAAGCTTTACGAATCTTTTGTTTCGAATCAGTTTTTTGGAGCACCAAAGGCCATCACTAGATATTGTTGAAAAGTAATTTTGCTTTTTTGGAGCACAAAAAAGTATTTTTGTCACTTCATAACATTAAGGTTGAACCACTGTAGTCACATGAACTGTTTTAAATATGTTTTTAGTACCGTTCTGGGCATCTGAAAGTGTTAATTATCTTGCTGGCAATGGAGGCCTCACTGAACCATCGGATTTCATCAAAAATATCTTAATTTGTGTTCCAGAAGATGAACGAAGGTCTTACGGGTGTGGAACGACATGAGGGTGAGTAATTAATGACAGAATTTTCATTTTTGGGTGAACTAACCCTTTAAAAATAAAGGTTCTTTATTGGCATTGATGGTTTCATGAAGAACATCCATGGAACATTAAAAGGATCTTTTTACTGGAAAAAGGTTCTTTAGATTTCCTATAATATTCTATATATTCAAGTTCATTGCATTGTGGGAGTGGGATACATTTTTTACATATTGTGCATAGTTTACACATTGCATACCACATAAAAATTACTGTTATTTCAGTTTTAAATAACATCAGAAAATGTGTTTAAAACGTGGCTACATGTGCGATGCAATTTTGTTTGATTAAATTCTGAGCTCCTTCATTTACTACAGAGATTTACTGCCAGTAGCTCTGTAATAAAACCTAAAACTAAGCTTGTTAGGCTTCATCTATATTTTTTATCTCTGCCCATCTGTGAACATGAGTCTTGAAGCTGGTGTTTCAGATTAGGCTGCACAATTCCCTATAGACCTGCACTTGTACGGTCTGAGAAACAGGGGAAAAGAACTGCTGACTTATCTTTATTCCCCCCCCCCAAATGCATACAGATTGTAGCAGATTGCAGTCCTCCTTGTATGCATTCACAGACAAAAATAGTAATAGGGTGGTAACAGTTTACCCATGAACTCATTTGCCCTTTAGTATTTTAAGAGCAATATCTTGTTTAGCAAAGGTCACAAGCCACCGACACAGAGTGGGTGGGTGGGTGGTTGTGTTTACAGCATGAGCAATGTTTTCCACCACGGACATGTCTTTAGATCTCTGACCAAAAAAACAAAAAACTAAAAAAACACACTGAAGGGCAAGTTATGTAGAAAAACCTAATCTGAAATTATAAATAGTTTGTCATTATAAAATTATAAGACAACTTTCATTTTAGAGTTATANCAGATGAATCTTATCTATCCATACAAAACACAAACAAATACAAGTTAATAAAATGCTTTAAATCCATTAAAAATTAAAAGCTTATGTATTTGTAGAGTTTTACATATACTTAAATAAAGTAT
>RJVU01015592.1:1697451-1714168 GCA_003731715.1 Anabarilius grahami | reverse complement strand
AAAAAAAAAAAAAAACAAATTAAGATAATCTTTAAAAGAAAAACTCAATTTCCCATGATGCCTTCTGCTCTAGTGTGCGGTGAATGCGCGTTCTACCGGAAATACTCTTGTTGTGCCTGTGGATTTGATTTGTACAGGGCTGTCGTTTTACTGGCCTTACGGTAAGAAATCTCCAGCCTGCAATGCAAACCCTCCTTTCACGGCATGTCACAGATGGATATTAAACATCTGATCTATTCACCTGTATTTCTCTCTTAAGTTACATTAGCACAGTTTCTAATATCTGAAGACAAAGCTAATGATGCTAACTGCTTTAGCGTCCCATTTTATTTTCTCTTGACGGTTTTTGCTTCAAAGCAGATGAATGAACACGTATAAATAATTATGCAAATAAAAGACATTTAAATGAGACTGCGAGAGATATTGGTTTATAAATATTTTGGGCCGTTACCATGACCTACAAAGCTAAAGTTTACAAGCATGTACAATAACTGGCTTAACATTAATGTAGCTATAAAACAAACAAAAAAGGATTTAGTACAGGAATACAGTGGTCATATTCATTTTATTCATTAAAAAACAACTCAAAGTGATTTATAAGGTGTTTAAAAGTCTGCGTTGTTGTTTATCATAATATTAACTGCCTGTTTGTAAAAAAAAAACTATGAATTTGTCACCCGTAAATGCATGCATATATATATATATTGATAAATGTGTCTGATAAATGACTTACCTTATTTATGTCGTGGCAGCTGCAGAAACCAGTGAAGATGAGTGATGGATTTGTTCAACTGCAATCCAGCTGTCACCATAAAAATCTGCTCAATGCCATGTGGAAGCTGAGGACCATGGGAAACCTGTGCGACATCACAGTGCAGGTGGATTTTCAAGGAGACCTGGAGGAGTTTGAAGCCCATCAGGTGGTCCTCGCCGCATCCAGTGGTTACTTCAAATCCCATCTCTTAGCTAGTGACCAAGTGAAAAAGATTTTCCTGTGTGAAATTTCACCAAATGCATTTGCAAAATTCTTGGAGTATGTGTATTCTGGGAAAATGGAGGTGGAGAAAAGTTACATCAGTACCATATTACAAATGGCTAATCTCCTGAAGTGCCAAGACTTGGTGGATGCATGTGAGGCAGAAATTCCCAGCGCCGTTTCAGCTGAATCTCTGCAGAAAGATGATGTGGATTCAAATACTTCAAGTGCACAAGTCAAGACAAAACAAGAATGTGTGAAAAGAGCAATAAAGAGAAAAAAGATACTGAAAGTGGCCGAAAATGTGAAGGAGACGGAACTGGACGTGCACGGCAGGAGAAGCAGTAGGTTAGCTGGTCGCAGAGTCTCTGTGGACTTCCCTCTGAAAAAGTCAAAGATACAAACAGAACCGTTTGACGAATCCAACACAGCAGCAGCAGCAGAACAGACGTCACATGATCCAGAGGCAGAACCATCACAGGATGCTTTGGGTGAAAAAGGCACTTGCGATGACACTGGGTCCGAGTCACCTCACGATGAGGGGCCTGAGGAAGACCTTCAAGAATCAGACTACCTGCCTAATGAGGAAATGGACGAGGGTGACGAGGCAGATGAAGCAGAGAAGGAAATCAAGAAAGGAACTGCAAAGTACAGGTGTGAGAAATGCAGCCGCTCTTTCTACTACGAGAAGAGCTACATGAAACACTTGAAGGTCAGCCACGGGGTTCAAATGGACACCACGTTCCGCTGTGACATCTGCCAGCAGACGTTTGCCAACCGCTGCAATCTGAAAATCCACCAGAGGCACGTGCACAACGACGAGAGGCTCTTCCCCTGCGATATCTGCAACAAAACCTTCAAGCGCAAGAAGGACGTGACCCGCCACAGACGGCAGGTGCACGAGGGCGGCACGGACAGGCACTACTGCCACATCTGCGGCAAATCTCTGAGCTCCAAAACGGCCCTGACTCTGCATGAGAGGACGCATTCGGGGGACAAACCCTTTAAATGCGATGAGTGTGGATCCAGATTCTCCCAGAGTTCAGCCCTCAAAACACATCAAAGGTAGTGGGCAACATCTGGGATACACTAGTTAAACTGATACAAGGGATTTGATACAAACCCCCAAATCTCCTACCCTAAATATTAGGGTGTTAAATACATGAATGCTATGTCAAAATGGTTTTTGTCAGTAAGCAACCACTCGTTATTAGCCACACATATTAGCAAGTCCCGAAAACCTTAGCAGCTGTATAGCAACACCCTGGCAACAAGCCACAACACGCTACCATCATGACAGCAAAATTTGCACAGGCATTGCTCACATTTTCCTCAGAAAAAGTAGAAATCTAGTTGTTTTTATTTTATGGTTCATAATATATCATATATATTTTTTATTATTATTATTTAATATAATTTCATATAGTGTGATGCCAATATTTTATCAAAAAATACTGTTCACACCTGGTGAAAAACAAAAATCCTTCAAAATGCATTTTAGAATACTAGTGCAGAAAATGAAAAGTGGTGGAATTATAATTGTTTAAATGTTTAGTTCACCCAAAAATGAAAATTCTGTCATTAATTGCTCACCCTCAAATGAAGATATTTTTGATGAAATCAGAGATTTCTGTCCCTCCATTGACAGACTACGCAGTACGGAAGAGGATTAGGGCCAAGCAATAATAAAAAATAAAACCATCTCGAGATTAAAGTTGTTAAATTTCGAGAAAAAACTCATTAAATTATGAGTTTATTCTCAACATTTTATCTCGACTTTTTTCTTGAAATTTAACGACATTTTTCTCATAATTTAACAAATTTGTTCTCGTAATTTAACGACTTTTTTCCTCGTAATTTAATGACTTTATTCTCAACATTTTATCTCGACTTTTTTTCTCGTAATTTAATGAGTTTATTCTCAACATTTTATTTCAACTTTTTTCTGGAAATTTAACGAGTTTTTTCTCGAAATTTAACAACTTTAATCTCGAGATGGTTTTATTTTTTTATTATTGCTTGGCCCTAATCCTCTTCCGTAACGCAGCTACCACTTTCTAGGTCCAGAAAGGTAGTAAAGACATCATTAAAGTAAACCATGCGACTCCAGTGGTTTAACCTCATTTTATGAAACAACGTGAGTGCTTTGTTTGCTCAAAAAAAACAAAAACATAATTTACCACTTTATTTACAAATGATTAATCTCCAATGCACGTTCACGTAACAATGTCCGCTCTCATGTCAACACAACATGTATGCATCATGGTGTTCTCATAAACACATTGGAGTATTTTGTAAATAAAGTGGTAAATTATGTTTTTTTTGAGCAAACAAAGCGCTCACATCACTTCATAAAATTGAGGTTAAACCACTGGAGACTCATGGATTATTTTAATGATGTCTTTACTACCTTTCTGGGGCTTTAAAGTGGTAGTTGCACAGCTGTCAGTGGAGGGACAGAAAACTCGCAGATTTCAGTAAAAAGATCTTCATTTTTGTTCAGAAGATGAGCAAATGTTTTTCGGGTTTGGAGCGACATGACAGTAATTAATGACAGAATTTTCATTTTTGGGTGAACTAACCCTTTAAACATGGTGGTTTAAATTGCAAATACTGAAATAGTCACATGTATGTTATGCATCCTTAATGAACATCTTGGGTTATGCGTTAACTATTTATGCATTCATTTTTCCAGGATCCACACCGGAGAAAAACCTTTCGCCTGTGACCTCTGTGATGCCAGATTTACCCAGAACCACATGCTGTCTTACCACAGAAGATGCCACACAGGTGAGTGAACTGATTCTTGTTACTGAAAGAGAAATAATATGATGGCAAAAGATAATGACTTCCTCTTCTCTAGGTGAAAAGCCATTCATGTGTGAGAACTGTGGGAAGAGCTTTGCATCCAAAGAATACCTGAAACATCACAACAGAATCCATTCTGGATTCAGACCCTACAAATGTGAAACCTGCGGAAGAGCATTTGCTCAGAGGAACTCCCTCCACCAGCATATGAAAATACACACAGGTATCCTTCACAAGTAATTGAATATTGCTGTGCATTTCACTCAAGTAGTGCAAAAATGGTCACTAATGTGACATACTAAAGCATATTGATAATGTAAAATAGTGGGAAAAGCAGTTTGATGAAAGACACCAATGTGCAATAAATAATTGCATTAATTAAAATTACAATAAATATAGTTCATTAGCATAACCATAGGCTGGTGATGATGTACGGTCACAGGTTTGTGTATATTTGACAATAGGGACGATCATTAAAAAAACACAAATATCTGTTTTGACACTGCTTTCTTCACAGGTGAAAGGCCGTATCATTGTAAGGATTGTGATAAGCAGTTCACTCAACTCAACGCCCTGCAGAGACATCAGAGAATCCACACAGGAGAGAAGCCGTACATGTGCAGCATGTGTGGAAGAACGTTCACAGACAAATCCACCGTACGCCGACACACTATGGTAAAGAACCAGCTTGGTTTTATAAGTGGGGTTATAGTGCCTATAAAAAATATATTCACACCCCTGGGCTTTCAGTTCATTGCATTATAACATTAAATCATGATTTATTTAACTATAAATTTGCAAAAAGTCCAGAAAGGGCTGTAAGTATTTTTATAGGTTCCAGTATGCCAACTAAACCTGTTACTGTTTCCTAACTTTTGGAACAAATTAAAACTTATATATAAAATCTGAAAAAGTATTTTTAAAGGTATAGCTCACTCAATAATGAAAATGATCCCATAATTTACTCACCCTCAAGCAATCCTACGTGTATATGACTTTCATCTTTCAGTCAAACAGAATCGGAGTTATATGAAAAAATATCCTGGCTCTTCCAAGCTTTATAATGGGAGTGAATAATAACCGATATTTTGAAGCCCAAAAAGTGCATCCATTCATCATAAAAGTAATCCATACGGCTCCAGGGGGTTAATAAAGGCCTTCTGAAGCAAAGCGATGTGTTTTATTAAAAAATATTTATTTTTATAACTTTATAAACTAGAATCACTGGCTTCCATATGCAAGTTGATTCCCGCGGAAGAGTGAACTTTGACCTGACGTATTGACGAACACGAAAGCACAGAGGATGGAGCAAAACAAAACACCGGTCACGAATTAGAAGTCTAAAATTTGAATTTTTAAAGAGACATGTCGGTGGAGCTTGAGTTTGTTGCCCAGCCCTATTTATTTGAACCACAAGAGGCGTCTACTCTCACCTAAGCTTATGCTACTCCGACATCCTGCGTCATACGCCGAAACTCGACTCTCTTGTGAACGCGCAAACGGGCGTTACCGGAAGCTAATGATTATAGTCTATAAAGTTATAAATATGGATATTTTTTTTCTTACAAAAATGCATCGCTTCACTTCAGAAGGCATTTATTAACCCACTGGAGTTGAATGGATTAGTATTATGATCGATGGAGGTGCTTTTTTGGGCTTCAAAATCTCAGGTACCAATTCACTCCCATTATAAAGCTTGGAAGAGCCAGAATATTTTTTAATATAACTCTGATTGTGGTTGACTGAAAGAAGAAAGCCATATACACCTAGGATGGCTTGATGGTGAGTAAATTATGGGATAATAAGTTAATAAAAATGGGATTTAAGTTAGTAGGGATTTAGTGGTCTGCATTGAATTGGGACTTAATATAATCAAACTTTTTTGATATTGCAGACTCATGACAAACAAACTCCATGGAAGAACTTCCTGGTTGTTTTGGAGGGAAATGTTGAAGACAGAGTCAAGAAATCTAAAGGCTCTACTCAGAAAAAGGACAAGGCAGCGGCTGCTGTTCCGGAAGCACAGGCCCATCAGAGCGACACAGGTAAACCCCAAGAAGTGGTGGCTGTGTCCGGAGAGCCCGTGACCATTTCTGGAGACTGGCCCGGACCTGGAACCATCGCGCTGGTCAGCCACACCGCCCTGGGCGGCCTCACGGTCATCCAGACCGAAGTGCCCGTGGGCACACAACTGCAGCCGTTAGTCACCACGGACGGCACCAGCGTTATATCTCTGGATGCTTCTGCGGTTGGGATGCCCGTCACCGTTCCCTTTTCTATCCCCATTTCGGTCGCGCATTCCATCAGCGTTTCGTCATCGATATCCGGTTCTGTGCCCATCACAGTCACCGGTCACGTTTCAGATGCCATATTGGCTCCAGCAACGACTGCTGCGGCATCAGGAGCCGATGAAATGGAGAACGTTCTGGCTTCGGCTGCAGCTGAAGAGTGTGTAGCGGTCCAGTCTGTTATGGTAGGGGAGACGGACTGTGCAGACACCCAACAGGAAGTCGACAAAATCCTTCAGACTGCAGATGCTTCAAACGGCATAGAAATCTCAGTAGGAGAAGGTGCCGAGTAGATGATATCAACTTAAAAACTCGTCAGAATCAATCAGTTGTAAATACTTTATGAAGGATATCAAAATGTCCATTTACTGTCTTGATTTGGTGCCGTGATTGGAGAAAATCATCTATATTGTGTGTAACTTGTACAGTTCTTAAATCACAATGTTAAATTCTTCTCTGGTTTGTTTCTGACATCATATACGATTCTAGGGAATTCAATTTCTAGAGAACGTCTTGTCATTAAATAGTTTTGTGTTTCTTGTCAAACCAAATATTTGCTTTATAATGCTTTTCATTGATATTTATTATTCTCAACACTATAAGTACACCTTTCAAATGATGTAATGCTTCCTTTTTAGTATACTACAATCATGTGTATAATGATTTGCAACCATGAAAACACTCCTTCAAGTCATTCAATAAAGTGTCTATTGAATTCAGCTTCCTTTTTGTCTTTTAGATCAAGAGATGCCCAAACCAGGGCTTGCAGGCAAAAGTTGGCCCATGATGACCTTTAAAAAAAAAAAAACCATGCCATTGAAGCATATCATAATTAGTAAGGTTTAAGAATTTTTTTTTTTTAAATTTTGGATTAATATGTTGAGAATATAAGTGAATAAAATCTTTTTACATTTTAATATAATATAGTTGGATGTAATGTCTTTTCAAGTAAAAGATTTGGGCATCTCTGTTTTTGACTAAATATATGTATAAATATAAATATATATATATACATACACATATAGACNNNNACACATATAGACGACCATTCAAAAGTTTGGGGTCAGTAAGATTTTTGTTTTGTTTTTTGAAAGAAATGAATACTTTTATTCAGCAAGGAAGCATTAAATTGATGTGAATTTTTTTTCTTTTTCTTTCCTTAACTAGCCATGTAATTTGATCGTCAATGTCCACAGCACAAGCAGCATAGGAGTGACTTGCCACAATGCAGCACTGAGTATTTAGGCGGAAACCGATAGAACTGAATCATGTAGCCATTTCAGTACTGGTTTTTATTTCTGCACATTCTCACAGACATTCAAAGACATCAGTTGCTCTGTGGGAAAGTACATTGTTTAGTACGCCTTCATGGCTTCTTAAAAACTCTAGAGTATGGTAAAATACAGACGTCACGACACGTGAAACACAGAATGACATGCGCTGCTGAAGACCACAGGAGTGGAGAGTAACATGAGCTTTGCATTCACAACACGACACACACAGAGAGCATGTTAATAAAGATTATACAAGGATTTTAGAAACGCATCAATTTCTGAGCTGATGGAGATGGTGATTTAACGGTGTAAAAAATATATAGTCAAATGGATTTTTTGATTAATATTATTAGAGTAATAATATATTTATAATATTTCTGACTAATAATATTATTAGACTAATTATAATATTTCAGATAATAATTAAATTAAATAAATATACATTTAAGAAAACAATCCAAAAGTAAAATTTCAAAGAGTGGATAAAAAAAAGAAATCATTTCCATCAGGTATGACACGATAAAGACATTTTTGTAGGAATTTAAATTCCAATTCAAAATGGTGGATTATGGGAAACTGAAATTCTCAGTGCTGCATGAATGTCTGGTGTTACTTGAACACCGATTAAAATTAAACATGAGCTGCATTTTGAGGCCTGCATCCCAACTAGTGTAAGCAGACTACAAAAACTGCACAAATAAAAACAACATAAAGGTCAATGTCTAAGTAATACTAATCAAAATACACAATCCTGCTGCACTGACTCAATAATTAATAATCTGTACAATTCATGCAGCTCTAGCACATTGCAATTCAGTGACTGTTGCAAAAGAACCCGAGAACTATCTCAAATTCCCATTGTATCCTCAAATCTCCGTGTTTCCAGAAATACCCTTGTAACGCACCAGGGAAACCAGAGCAGATCTTTGAACAACAGTGCCAAATTTTGATATGTGCTATATTATATAACTGGATATCAATGTTAACAGTACAGGCTTATAAGTATATTCTCTAGAAATGCTGCTGCAATACATTTTGACATACTGTTTTGGGAAACCTGGACTAGGCCATTGCACAAAACTGATGTGAAATGGAAGTGGGGGAAGAGGGTGCCATGCAGTGGGTGGTCCAGATCATTTTAGGTCGCCCTCGTCACCCTGAATGGACTTCTTGATCCGCAGAAGCATGGTGGTGTGCCACTGGTCCAAGCGTGAGATGGAGTCAAACTCCTTCACCTAAAAGATGGAGAGGAAAAACTCTTATCATATGGAGGAACTGTGGAAGAATGAACTCAATACAGGGCTATTAACATTAACTATAACTCAAACATTTCTGTTCATTGAAATATAGGTGAAATTAAATATAAATATTAGTTGAAAAAATCTGAAATGTTGCCTTGGCAATAATCTGAAATAAGTTTGGGTTGAAGCATTAAAGATATTAAATTGAAAGGAGTAAAAACTAAAACTAATATAATAAATGAGTCCTAAATAGCAATATTTATAAATTAAAAAAAAAATAAAATAAATAAATGACAAAATCACATTACTAAAGATTAAACAAAAATGTTTAAAGATGCGGACAGTAAAAGTCTTACCGCTTCTGTGAAAGCCTCAGCGTTTTGCTCCTCATGGGCCTCTAGAAGTTTCTGTAAGGACAAAAACTCTTATAATTACACAACAATAAATATTAATTATTGAAAGTGGTGCAAAACTTGATGTTTCCAGCTCATTGACCACTTCAGTGATGGGGAACATTCTTTGCTCGCTTTCACTATATAATTTATTCCCAATTTGAATAATTGTTTCCTTTTTGAATGCTACAAAGATAACCAATGTGAAATCTTGATTTTCTAATACAATAAATGATTCTCAGGTTGCATTACCTGTGTAGAATATGCCGTTTTTCCACACACAAAACGTTTGTAATGTATTCTGTTAATAGACATCATTATTACAATATCAAGGGCAATAATCCACAATAATAATAGTGCAGCCTTAACCTGTAATGAGTTCCTGTTTTTTAATTTCATAATTTTTATACAGTAGATGCCAAAAGTGATGTTCAGAGGGGATATTTGTTTTTAATGACCCTACAAGTTTGATTAAACCATCAAAATATGAGGGAAATATTTATTTAACTGACAAAATTATTAGGCAAAATAATTTCGGGCTTGTTCAGACGATGCAAAGTCAATTTTGGTTGACTGAATTAATGGTAGGGTAGGCAATTTCAGATAGCCTAGCAATAGCAAGCTAGCTTTGAAAGCATGAGATCCCACCCTCCCTTCAGAGCGCCTCCAAAGCCACGCCTCCTTCAAAACACATAAGCGCACACAGCAGAGTCTGCAAACAGTCACGAGAGATGGCATTAAATTACCTCACGTTTCAAAGCACATAACATTACATAACAAATCCAAGTCTGAGGACGTGAACTGCTCAGAACATCTCAGGTTTTTAATTACGATAGTTATGGCGTGAACGCAGCACAAGCTCATTGTTTTGTTTCAGTAGGAACTGTAAAAGGTGACTGCTGTTTGTGGCGCTTGGTGACTCTGCATTTGCCTGGCAAGGCCAGACTGATATATCTTCTACAAGATATATCAGTCTGGTCAGTCCGCCCTCCGTCGCAATTCAAGTCAACTCCAAACCGTACCGTGCAATCAGATTCGTTTATTTCAGTGACGCAAACAGCGTCACTCTAGTGCGGCAATATCAACAAAGATTGCGTATGGGAGACCCGAGAGTTTGTTCTATTCAGCCGTGAATTCAGTTTTAAATGACCAAAAACACATTAATTATTTACTTTTCACTGTTGACTCTCTTGTCGCTTTGCTAACGTCATATCCGCCCTTCTCTGATTGGTTTACTCCGCTTCCTGTTTGCTCGGATTTGCTCCGCCCTAGAAATCGAATTGATTCAATGGCCGACCAGACTCATCCGCTGGTACAGTGGTGAGGCTGGATTTTCCAGGCAAACTCTGCATAGCCATACTGAACGCGCTGATGACATGTGATGTCTGCGCAAGCAGGTGCGCGGAGGTATGGAAAATTTTGACAGCCAGGTAGGATATCGTATCATTGCATTCAGACAGAACGCAATGATTGGATGAACATTTTTGGTCCTGAGACTTCCACATAAGTATATGCACATGGTTTAATATAAAGTTAATTTCTGACCTTGTCCTGTCAGATATGGTTCGAGTCCTTCAGTGCAAGCAGACTTGATTTTTTTTTCTGCTTTACCCACTAGTCTAATCAACCCTGATTAAAAATGTGTTTTTATATACATCAAAAACTCTATAAATCACAAACCTTCATAAGTTTGCATTCTCTTGAATCCGAGAAGGCTGGAAACATCTCTTCATACTTTTCAATAGCGATCTACAACAGAAAAGAAATCGTACATATCATCTGTATCAGTTCTCCATATCATTCAGCGCATCCTCGATCGAGAACTGACCTTTGCGTTTAGCTCGTCCACGATGAAGTGACACAAAGAAGCTTTGAAGAAGTATTCTTTGGCGCTGTATTTCAGAAGGGGATTGTCCATGGTGTTGCTTCCGACCTGTTCACACACACAGACAGGAATTCCTGAGTGATTTAGCAACTGCTGGTGAGCGAGTAATGTTGGAAGAATTCGAGGAGATCGACAGATGGCATACCTGCTCGTAAATCTCTATTGCTTTCGGGTACTGTTCTAACTGAGCGCTGTATGAAGCCACCTTCAGCAGACACTTGTTTGCAGAGCTGTAAATTAAGCAAATGGACCATATCAAAGCTTAAACTAACATTCAAAATGCCTTAATTAATCATAAAACCTGGGGAAAACACAAGACCTTGATTAATTGGCTTACCTGTTTGATTCCTCTCCTTTGTAATAGTCAGCCGCTTGTTCATAATGTGCAATCGCCTTTGATCAACCAGAAACAGAATCAATTTTGTAGTTTTAAGAATTCAGTGTCCTACAGAATAAATCTGTCCTACATTCTCAATATATGCCATATAAATAAGATGCACCTTTTGGTTACACCAAATGACATTTTTGTACCTTCTCAATGTCCACCAGCTCTGACTCGTACACCTCAGCGATTGTGATATGATGCTTGGCTGCGATGGTGAATCTTCCCTGAGGATAGAACAGAGAAGACATTAAAAAAATGAATATCAACTGAATATTTCATTCAGTATCCATCAAGCTTTTCTAATATATTTGCACATCTACAACGTTTGCGGATTATACAGATTATAAATCTCATCAAGTGACTTTATGAAATTTCTCCTAGATTTTGGAAGGAAGAGAAATGCTTTACTGTCTCATTATTCTGTTCAAATGCTCTGTGGGAGTTTCGCCTGTAATAGTTGGTGGATTGCTGGACAGTTAAAAAGTGAATTGCAGCTTAAAATGCTCCCAGATGAAACACAGAACAGAAATGGAACAGCCTGACTGAACATTATATGAACTATGATTTTGACTGCTATAAAAACATCTTACCATGTCTGTGTAAATATCAATGGCTGCGTTTAAGCACTTGATAGCCTCTAATCGCAAGCATTAAAGAGAAGGAGGAGGAAGAGTTAGACAGTCAGACTTATGATCAATGATATGGAAATAAAACAATTTATTGACTTCTAAGGGCACTTTTTGTCTATTCAGCGATTTACTCTTTAATCTGAGTAATAATATACAGTACAGTCCAAAAGTTTGGAACCACTAAGATTTTTAATGTTCTTAAAAGACGTTTCGTCTGCTCACCAAGGCTACATTTATTTAATTAAAAATACAGTAAAAAACTGTAATATTGTGAAATATTATTACAATTTAAAATAACTGTGTACTATTTATAATTTATTCCTGTGATGTAAAGCTGAATTTTCAGCATCGTTACTCCAGTCTTCAGTGTCACATGATCCTTCAGAAATCATTCTAATATGCTGATCTGCTGCTCAAGAAACATTTAATGTGTACAATTGTACAAAATATTTGTGTACAATATTTTTTTTCAGGATTATTTGATGAATAGAAAGTTCAAAAGAACAGTGTTTATCTGAAATCTAATCTTTTGTAACATTATAAATGTCTTTACTGCCACTTTTGATTGATTTAATGCATCCTTGCTGAATAAAAGTATTCATTTCTTTAATTCCTTTTCAAAAAAATTAAAATTAAAATTCTTACTGACCCCAAACTTTTGAACGGTAGTGTATAATGCTACAGAAGCTTTGTATTTCAGATAAATGCTGTTCTTTTGAACTTTCTATTCATCAAGGAATCCTGAAAAAAAAAGTACACAACTGTTTTCAACATTGAAAATAATCATAAATGTTTCTTGAGCAGCAAATCAGCATATTAGAATGATTTCTGAAGGATCATGTGACACTGAAGACTGGAGTAACGATGCTGAAAATTCAGCTTTGCATCACAGGAATAAATTACTTTGTCAAATATATTTAAATAGTACACAGTTATTTTAAATTGTAATAATATTTCACAATATTACAGTTTTTTACTGTATTTTTAATTAAATAAATGTAGCCTTGGTGAGCAGACGAAACTTCTTTTAAAAACATTACAAATCTTAGTGGTTCCAAACTTTTGGACTGTACTGTATATATTCACATTATATTATTTTATATTTATATATTATTATTTTAAAATTTCTAATAAACTGTATATGAAGACTTCAGATGCAAAAGCCTCTAAGTGCCATCTGAAATTTTCTTCTAAAATTAGCATTTTTATCAAGCTCGTATGATTAGGTTCAGTAATTTCACTTTAATGGCAATTAATAGGTCCTTTTCATTGCCATTAAAGTTAAATAACTGAACATAACTAAATAACTAAGTCTTCATATGCAAAATTCACTAATATTTCATGTACTCACCCTCAAGTTGTTCCAAACCTGTATTCATTTCTTTCTTTTGCTGAACACAATAGAAGATGTTTTGAAGAATGTGGGTAACCAAACAGTTTCTGGTCCCCACTGACTTCCATAGTATTCTTCAAAATATCTTCCTTTATGTTCAGCACAAGAATGAACTTCATGCTGGTTTAGCACAACTTGAGGTTGAGTAAATAATGACAATTTTCATTTTTGGATGAACTATCCTTTTAAGTGCAATGAATTATTCATTCTTATGCCATATAGAGTCAGAGGACAGTGTTCACTGTCTGAGCTTCACTGTTCTGATGTTCTTCAAACTTCAGTGTTGTTATTGGTAACTAAAACTATTAAAAAATAGCTTCATTAATTGAAATATTATAAATATAAGATGAAAAAATAATAATAAACTAAACTAAATAGAAATATTAAAAATAAATAATACAAATGACAAAAATCACATAACAAAATTAATAAAACAATCATTTAAAAATTAAAACTGAAAACTAATTCAAAGTATTAATACATACTAAAATATATAATACAGTATATAATGCTAAAACAACACTGTTCAGTTCAAACAGAAACAACTGTTATAAAATGAGATTCATTTAGTTAAAGGTACACTATGCAACTTTTGTAACAAAAACTGCATGCATTTTGTGGAAGAACATTGTTTTGGCTGTGCTTCGGCTCTGCTGAATATGGTTATCATACTGCTCATAAAACATTCGCTACTAGGCTTAAGAGATATAACCAGTGTAGATGGAAAGGATCTCAAGCTGAAGACATTACTGTAGCTTTACCCATTAACAGCAATACCTCACAACATTTCAAATCTCTCAGTTCTCGACATCTCAGAAAAGCCCATGTTGATTCTTGTTTTATTACAAGCTCTGTTGCGTTCTCTTTTTCCCAGCAGACGCTCCTCTTTTTTCCACAGAGATTGGAGGTATAGCTTCTCCATGTCAACCTTTCTCACTAGTTGTGACAACTAACCTACACCACTCCCACATCATACAGGCGTCAAAGTAGCCAGAGCAACTTTTCTCTATTTACAGATATGACAAGACACGTACAGGCGGATGACGCATGTACGCAATTTCACGCTAGGTCTAAAATATAAACAATTGTAATAGGCTACTATAGTAAATCCGGGTAAGACAAAAACAGGTTTTGGAAGAAGGATTGATGATGTATTGACTTATTTTTTAAAATGTTGTCAATTTTGAACAAAAAAAAGTTACGTAGTGTACCTTTAATGAATCCAGTAAGCAATAAAGTGATAGGTTCTTAGAGATTTGGTTTAAGAACAAATTTAGGATTATGTCAGGCTACATACAGTATATTCATCATGAGATGCCTCAACATCTGCTCATTCAGAATAAATGAGCTCTGTGATTGTCATGAAACTGGGAGTTATCATCTGTGTCCTCACCATGTGGATCTGCCTTCTTGAAGGCGTTGCCCGCATCGACGTAGCTGGTGGCCGAATCATGCTTATTCTGAAGCTGCATGTGAAGTCTGGCCGCCTGACAGAAAGCATTGCCTGCAGCTGGATACAAACACACAAACCTCATCAGTGCAATATGAATGTATAATAAACATCATAATACATCCTGTAAATTACAAACAAAGCCATTTTAATATTGAAGATAACACTATAATAGCTTGCATTAATGAGATAATCATTCAGAAATGACCAGTGGTTAGTGGCCATTCAAACAATTTGAATGTGTGTTACATAATAATGATCTTTTAAGCATTATATAATACAATAATGATTGTTAAAGATGAAGTATGTAATTCCTGCACCACTAAAAAGCACATACCACTCCAGTTTTTGGCCATTTTGAACATGTTGGCCGCTCTGGCGTACATCTCACAAGCCTCTTCCACTTTTTGATTTCCCCTGAAAGATGTGAGAAAAATCAGTTGTCTTTTTGTCCATTTTAATATCTTAAAATTATAAATGTTTGCCTAATAAATCTATAAGCCAGAAGTTAAATGCTTTATAAATATTGGTCAGGATTTACATACAAAATTTGATTGTGTATATATTATTGGGTTAAGTCAGAAAAGTATAGCTGGTAATAAACAGAAAGGCCTAGATAGCTTGTGTCCTGGTGGAAATATTCAATTGGGTCAGTTTTTGAAGTGCCTCATATCATATTAATCAAACCAATTAAAATTAAATCCATTTCCAACATACTAGGTCAGAGCTTGTTTACTATAAATAACACTGAATATGTGCTTATATGTTTGGAATGGCAGTAAAACATCTCACTTTAATGTTGCTGTCAACACTGGGCTCTCTTAAAGGGTTAGTTCACCCAAAAATGAAAATAATGTCATTTATTACTCACCCTCATGTTGTTCTACACCTGTAAGACCTTCATTCATCTTCAGAACACAAATTAAGATATTTTTGATGAAATCCGATGGCTCAGTGAGGCCTCTATTGAGAGCAAAGCCATTCAAACTCTCAAGATCCATAAAGGTACTAAAAACATATTTGAAACAGTTCATGTGAGTTCAGTGGTTCTATTTTAATATTATAAAGCGACAAGAATACTTTTTGTACGCCAAAAAACCCCCAAAATAATGACTTTTCAACAATATCTAGTGATGGCCGATTTCAAAACACTGCTTCATGAAGCTTCTGAGCTTTATGAATCTTTTGTTTCTAATTAGTGATTCGGATCTCCTATCAAACGGCTAAACTGCTGAAATCACGTGACTTTGGCGCTCCGATCCACTGATTCAATTCGTAAAGCTCCGAAGCAGTGTTTTGAAATCGGCCCATATAGTTATTGCTGAAAAGTCTTTATTTTGTTTTTTTGGTGCAAAAAAGTATTCGTTGCTTTATAATATTAAGATAGAACCACTGAACTCACATGAACTGTTTCAAATATGTTTTTAGTACCTTTATGGACCTTGATAGTTTGAACGGCTTTGCTCTCAATAGAGGCCTCACTGAGCTAAACTGAGGATTTCATCAACAATATCTTAATTTGTGTTCTGAAGATAAATGAAGGTCTTACAGGTGTAAAACAACATGAGGGTAGGTAATAAATGACATTTTTTCATTTTGGGGTGAACTAACCCTTTAAAACTACTTTAATCGGCTGTTCTTTTAATAAATGTTAACTTTTAAAATAAGTTACAAATCTAACTTGATTTATTAAAAAATAAGTACACTTAATAAATATTTAATACATCTATGAAAATTGAACTAGCAACACATATCTTGTTTTACAATAACTTTAACCGTAAGCCATTATTAAATTAAATATTACATAATGTATAATTCATATAATTATATATATATATATATATATACAGTATAGTCCAAAAGTTTGGAACCATTAAGATTTTTAATGTTTTTAAAAGAAGTTTCGTCTGCTCACCAAGGCTACATTTATTTAATTAAAAATACAGTAAAAACAGTAATATTGTGAAATATTATTACAATTTAAAATAACTGTTTT
>RJVU01015592.1:1686044-1697141 GCA_003731715.1 Anabarilius grahami | reverse complement strand
CCCCAAACTTTTGAACGGTAGTGTATAATGCTACAGAAGCTTTGTATTTCAGATAAATGCTGTTCTTTTGAACTTTCTATTCATCAAGGAATCCTGAAAAAAAAAGTACACAACTGTTTTCAACATTGAAAATAATCAAATGTTTCTTGAGCAGCAAATCAGCATATTAGAATGATTTCTGAAGGATCATGTGACACTGAAGACTGGAGTAATGATGCTGAAAATTCAGCTTTGCATCACAGGAATAAATTACTTTGTCAAATATATTTAAATAGTACACAGTTATTTTAAATTGTAATAATATTTCACAATATTACTGTTTTTTACTGTATTTTTAATTAAATAAATGTAGCCTTGGTGAGCAGACGAAACTTCTTTTAAAAACATTAAAAATCTTAGTGGTTCCAAACTTTTGGACTGTACTGTATATATATATATGCCACTTTTATTATTTTTTCTTCAAAAACTGTATACTTTTATTCAGTATATGTAAAAGTGTCATGACGTTCCTGCTCGAATGCATTACCTAATAATATTTTGGTCATTGTGGTAGTACCATGAGACTGTGTTTCTTAGTATTATTATATTGATATAAAACAAAATGAATGTAAATACCGCAGCCACTGCGCCACTAATGCGCCAAACACAAAACACTTCACTCACTGGTCCAGTCATGCAATCACATCGAATATTATTGTTATTATTTGTTTTATTGTTAAGTCATTATGATTATTGCAAAGAAATTCAGCTATCCTTTATAATAAACAAGCCTTTTTTTCTACCGCTTGATGCGCAAAGCGGCCTGTAACAGCTTGGGTCCGTTGTACAATGAAATTCATATATATTTTTAGTTTTTATGCAATAAAACTCAGTGTTAACTAGTAAACCCAAAGCCAAAGCTTGGAAACATGATCATAATGACTATATGATATTTGAACGGACTAGCGGAATGGTCGGAAAAATAGGGAAGGAAGCATCTGTTTAATCTTACCCAAACATTCCTCCTAAAAAAGAGCCGGAAGACTTCACTTTCTTATCGGCGTCAGCCATAAGCTGAATTGCCTCCTTTTCTTTCCCGGAATTGTCCATTACTTCTGTTGTTAAATTAACAAATAAACACTCAAATCTATTTTCGCTTATCTGCTAGCTTCTCTCGCGCTCTGTCACTATGGCAGCGGGGGATTACTGTCGTTGCGTTTATTAAGCGTGGGCGTACAGGACGCTCGATCGAGGAATTATGGGATTTTGAGTTCTGAGACGCGCTGAAAAGAACTTCCTTTAAAGAGAATCGAACACAAATAACTACAACTCCCATAAACAAACATAAATGCGCGTTACGTAATATTGCAATTATCTTATATCGAAATCATTGTACCCTCTCTTTTATAAATTTTGAGTTATAACAACAATTTTAGCTACACAATATTTGAATTAATTGTTTTCAATTTAATTAGATTTGTGGTTTAGTGTAATTAGTGTATGTGAGGAATGGATAAGCATTGTAGGCTGAATTTTGGTATGGCTTGTAGCCTTATGGGTTTGCACAGCTCAAATACAATTTGCATATATAGAGAACATGCTTTATTGAGGATTAATCAGCAACAAGCTTCTGCATTGCCACTGCAGAATATTATAATGAAAAATAAAAGGACTGAGCACTAGATGGCATTGTAGATCACCAGACTAGTTCACTACAGGGAGTCAAGGGCTGTAATATTGAAAGTAGCTCAGTGTTAGTTTGCATGGGCCATTGGCCACACAAATGTAAAAATACAAGCTTTTAACAGTACCTGACATAGTGTGCATATCTTAAAGTTGTAAAGAAACAGGCAGAACTTTATAGTAGCGTGTAGACTATTAAAACTCAAAGTGCAACTCATCCACAAAGTACAACAAAAGCACCACACCTTTCCTGTGTTTATATAAAATTGTCATGAAAGGGTGGTTAGTTTCCCTTCCTCTGCTCTCTTTTTTGCAGCAATGTGTGGAAAACAATGACAGGTTACTGTTTCAAAACCTAGGGAGCATTTCTGGGCATTATAAGTGACCTCAGAATGTAGGACGGTCGCTCACTATTGTTTGAGACACAGCCAGTAGATATGAGCAGCTTTGCTGGTGATTTTCATTTGCTGCTTATATGTATAAGGTGGGAGAACAAATAGAAAGTGCTTACCTGCACAATGTTAAATATTAATGAACACGGCCACAGCTGCAGAGTGACATTACTCATCAAAGGCCGTGTCAGATAAAAGAGTATTTCAACATGAAACATTTAAATGCCACATCTAGTGCCCTTACATGAAGTCAGCTTACTGTAACACTTACAATCATCCTGTATAAAAGATGATTTGAATAAAAATTGTTAATTCTTGCTGAAAACCTTTCTGTGCTGGTCTGCTATGATTTGAGATTTAAACCAAAGTCATACACCGATCAGGTATACCATTATGAGCACTGACAGGTGAAGTCATGAAATAACCCTGATTATCTCTTCATCACGGCACCTGATAGTGTGTGGGATATATTAGGCAGCAAGTGAACATTTTGTCCTCAAAGTTGCTGTGTTAGAAGCAGGAAAAATGGGCAAGCGTAAGGATTTGAGCGAGTTTGACAAGGGCCAAATTGTGATGGCTAGACGACTGGGTCAGAGCATCTCCAAAAATGCAGCTCTTGTGGGGTGTTCCCGGTCTGCAGTGGTCAGTATCTATCAAAAGTGGTCCAAGGAAGGAACAGTGGTGAACAGGCGCCAAGGCTCAATGATGAGCGAAGGGTACCCGTGTGGTCCGATCCAACAGACGAGCTACTGTAGCTCAAATTGCTCAAGAAGTTAATGCTGGTTCTGATAGAAAGGTGTCAGAATACACAGTGCTTCAGTTTGTTGCGTATGGAGCTGCATAGCTGCAGACCAGTCAGGGTGCCCATGCTGACCCCTGTCCACCGCCGAAAGAGCCAACAGTGGGCACGTGAGCATCAGAACTGGACCATGGAGCAATGGAAGGAGATGGCCTGGTGAATCCTGAGGAACACGTGACACCAGGATGCACTATGGGAAGAAGGCAAGCCGGTGGAGGCAGTGTGATGCTTTGGGCAATGTTCTGCTGGGAAACCATGGGTCCTGCCATCCATGTGGATGTTACTTTGACACGTACCACCTACCTAAGCATTGTTGCAGACCATGTGCAACCTTTCATGGAAACGGTATTCCCTGGTGGCTGTGGCCTCTTTCAGCATGATAATGCTCCTGCCACAAAGCAAAAATGGTTCAGGAATGGTTCGAGGAGCACAACAACAACTTTGAGGTGTTGACTTGGCCTCCATATTCCCCAGATCTCAATCCAATCGAGCATCTGTGGGATGTGCTGAACAAACAAGTCCGATCCATGGAGGCTCCACCTCGCAACTTACAGGACTTAAAGGATCTGCTGCTAACATCTTGGCGCAGAGACCACAGCACACCTTCAGGGGTCTAGTGGAGTCCTTGACGAGTCAGGGCTGTTTTGGCAGCAAAAGGGGGACCAACACAATATTAGGAAGGTGATCATAATGTTATGCCTGATCGTATGTTAGCGTGCAAGTGATTGTGATTGATTACTGTGTGTGTGTGTGTGTGTGTGCACGTGCGTTTTTGTGACATATCAGGACACAAATGTGTATAATGACATGGGTATGGCATAGGTATTACAAAAAGAGGTGCCCTATGAGGACATTACCCATGTCCCCACTTTTCAAAAGGCTTATAAATCATACAGAATGAGTTTTTGTTAGAAAGTAAAAGTGTGTGTTTAGGGGTAAGGGTAGTGTAGGGGGATAGAAATACGGTTTGTACAGTATAAAAACCATTACGCCTATGGAATGTCCCCACAATTCACAAAAACAAACGTGTGTGTGTGTGTGTTCTTGTTTAACCTACATTTCGAGGACCAAATTTTCCCACAGCAGTCAACCACAGCGGTCCCCACAAGGGAAATGGATTAATAAACATACTAAATTATGCTTATTTGAAAAAGTAAAAATGCATAGTTTTCTGTGATGGAAAGGGCTAGTGTAGTGGGATAGAATAATAGTTTGTAAAATATAAAAACCATCATTTCTATGGAAAGTCCCCATGAAGATACCGAAACCTAACATGAGTGTTTGTGTTTGTTTCGGATCAGATGAATGCAGTTTTTGGGTTTTCTAGGTGATGGAATGTAAGTCAGGCTGACAAACACATTCCTTGTTCTCAAACAAGCTATGTCCTATCACCAGAAACCTGATAAAACACCAACCTGCCCTTCGGGTTCCTCCTTCGAAATCTATTTTTTTTTTTTTTTTTAAATGTAGCCTATAGGCCTATGTGTGCAATTTACATTGTAGAACAAAATATTCAAGTATTATGTTTAAAAAAAATTTCATTCATAGATATTAACAAATGAGAATTCAAATCATATTTTGTCCAAATGTCCGCGGTTTTTATTTCAGAAATCGGGTCACCGTACTTTAACATACAAATTCCATACACAGTTTCGTTTATTTTATATTTATTTAAAAATCGAACCATTGCACAGCAATATTTGCATACTAAATTATGATTGGTCTTTATTAAATATTGGCATCACGTTTCTTTTTTAGTCTTGAAATAGAAAGTCGCATAATTTAATAATGCAAAGTCCATTTTCCCTGTATAGTGCACTATAAGAAGTATCAGCCATTTTATAGCCTTAAGTTGTAGTTTACAATTTCATTCCTATCCTATATAGTGCGTATTACAATATGGGTGATATTGGGATCATTGTGAACAAAAGACACAGATTACATTCGTATTAAATGTTTATTCTGGCTCTCGGAGCGTTGTTCTGTTCTGCATTGGCATAGTGACATCCACCACAGTGAGTGTGGATTCATACAGCAAGTTGCTGGAGTCCAGTGTGGCACTGAACAGCAAACATGCATGATTTCACTGCCCTGTAGTGAGGAAGCAGTATGAATGCATGCTGGGAGACAAGACCACACTGACACTCCGCAGCACATACATCAGACAGGTTTACAGAGGCACATTCATTCAAATATACACCCATTTACAGTGAAGAGTTCATGTGAATTGCACAGCTGAATAAAAAGTTTAAATTTCGTTCCGCTGAAACCATCAATGTAAATCTGTGGATGGATATAGTAGTGATAACAATAATAGTTTACATATTCATGAGTGTAATTTTAAAGACAAAAGCCCTCAAAGTCTGTTTTTATAGGACAGGCCTCACTTTTAGCTAGTAAATAATGTTAAATAATAGCTATTAAATAAAATGGCTATTTCAAGCTTTAAATGAATTTGAATTTTGAATTATGCACTTTTGTTGTTCATGAAATTCTAATACTATATTACAAAAATGTTCAATACTCATTCTGCGGACAAAGAAATCAATAAATACTAAATCTGAGGGTGTCGCCAAGATCCTCTTATACAACAGAATATTAAGAATTATAAAACAAATATTTGCATTTAGGAAAAATACACATTTTTTGCACCCAAATATACAGCAAATTGGCTAAATACAGCAAACATACTGCCTTTGTGGAAGCTAGAGTTGTCCTTAATATCATTCTTTTGGCATGATTATACTCAAACATCTCAGACTCAAAGAACGTTTGGCTTAATGACGGAGTGAATATGTGCACTAGTTCTGGTGCATTGTGGGAAGATTACAGGCATAGAGTGAAGGTAGACTGGGTGTGTGGCTCTTAAGAGGAACTGAGGCCGGAATCCGACTCCCCATTGGTCTCCTGGGATTTTCCTGCACAAGGAATGGAGGAGCACGGAATGCTGTAGGTGGAGCAGGCACATGTTTGGATGACATCCTTGAGAGCAACCTGTTCCTCTACTTTGAAAATGTTTGACTGCTCAAGCTTGTCTTCGCAGATTCTGTGAATAAAAAGAAAGAACAAATCATTATTTCATCTCTAGGTCAATCTGAGGGAGGGAATCAGACAAATAAAGGAGCGTCACCGAACAAGGAAAAGGCTAAAAGGAAGTTTCACTAACAAAAAGTCTGAGGTGAAGGGGAGTGGATCATACAAAGGTTTTGAACAAGAGCAAAAATGTGAGTAGCTGAATTATTTTTGTTGTTTTATGATAAGCATGTCCACATCAAAACATCATGCCTTTAATTTCTGCAAATGACCTTAGAGTAGACAGAATATTTAATTAGACATAAATGAAAACGAAGATGTAAGTGTTACAAGTACAGTCTGTGAAGTGAAACATTACAAATATGTCTTTCAAAAAATTATGGACAAAAAAACAAAACTTCAGAAAACATAGAAAATTATGACCTAGGACAATGAGAGGTATTAAACAGACTGTGATTGTAGACACATTTTCATCCATATCAAATTCAAGTCAACTTGAATTTTTATTCAATTTATCCAGGTCAAATGCAAGTAAAAAAACAAAAACAAAACATAATTAGTCAGCCAATAGCCGCATGGTCTGAGTGACATCAGCTGAAAATGAAATTTGTTTCAAATAAACATGTATTTAATTTGATTAAAGGTTAAGAAGACCCACTATAATGTCTTCTTTGGCATAAAATGCATTGATGAAATGTTCATATTAAGGCGGTGTGTACACAACATCAGTGTCAACTAAAAACTGAAAACTTTTTATGTTTATGTTTTGGCTGTTCCTTTAGACGACAACTGCGTTTTGGGGGCCTGAAAATGCAAGTTTTTGAAAACGGGATACAAAGTGCACATTTTTGAAAACAATACCGTTATCGTCTCCATGTAAACAGCAAAAATGCCAATTTTTGTGAAAACAGTGATGTCATGTGCTTAGGGTTTTTTTACAACTTGACATCGCCAACTACTGGCCTGACATGCAAGATACAGCAATTTTTAGTCGTTTTTGCAGATCCGTGTGAACGGGAATCATTTTGATAATGTTGTCGGTCTGTACGTGAAACTTTTTTTTTTTCTTCATGTTCACTTTAAATATGGTGTCTGCTCTCACGAAGGTCAATAAATGCCACTATTAAAATGCCACATTCTCTTTCAGGATAAATAAAAATAACAATCAGCCTAAAAATCTAACCTATCCTGCTTGTGTGAAACACGTTCCCTTTTCATAGTCAAAAGAGGCTTCTGGGATATTATTTAGATTGACAAAAACAAGATATTCATTAAATGTTCCATCACCAGCATAAGAAATTTTGACATTTAGGTGATTTTCATGGAACAACTTCTGTACTTTTTAAGTGACATATATGCATATATTTATATTTTTTCTACCATGATGTTTCTACCATCATGATGTCAGATGATATATGTGTGTTTAAGAACATTATGCATACTGGCGGGCCCCTTTCCGTTGTCTCCTGGAAGACTTATGTTTATGTTTTACATTCACCATTACAAATGACATGGCAAAATGTGTTCTTTGAGCACCCAACTCTAATACTAATAATTATATAGAATATCTAACAGACAACAGTTGAATATAGTTTGGTTTAAGAACTGGCACGGCAAATGCGTTCAGAGTGAGATCATTCATATGTAGATAAATGCAGCTTTTTCTTATCAAGATACTCAGACGAACTTGTTTGAGAGCAAAAGCCATCCATACATTCATTCTTCAATGATTAAGTCATTGAGGTCCACGCAAGGGATTCATGCACTGTTAACGTGGCTAGTACTAAAAAAATCCAGTGGGGAAAAAAAAATGCACATCTGCACTGTAATTTGTGTAAAATGGGTTCTGGGAGGCAAACTAGGTCACTCATATAAAGAGGAAGTCTTTAATGCTCAGAATGATGTAACAGGCAGCTGAACCTTAACCCAGTGGCCAATAATTTCAATAAAAGCCACTGAAAAATCATAACTCTACAGTTTAACTGCCCACATCATTGCAGTAAAACACGGTTCTCTTGGTGCTAGTCAGTGAGCATTATCTGTCAGGCAGCAAGCAAATGCCAAAAAAAAACTAACAACTGGGAAGCAGAAGACATTACTGGTATCAGAGGAAGTTGAAGCATTGGGTTTTGGCACCAAGCATTCATGTATTCTGCAAAAAGAGGCAAATTACCATAAAATGATGTGAGAAATATTCAAAAGGGGAAAGGAAAGATGTGGAAAGAGTCAATACTGCATATAAATATTTGGTTATCAAGGAAAAGTAGAGTCAAAATACAAAATACAGGTTAAAACTGTAAACTTTTGACTATTTGGTAGTAGTGGGCTCTTATTGTGTGTGTGTGTGTCTACCTGGTATTCCTTACATTATGAGGACTAAATGTCCCCACAAGGATTGTAATACCAACAAATTTTGACCTTAAGGGAGACATTTATTTTTTTGGTCTCCATGTGGAAAACAGCTTATAAATCATACTAAATGAAATGTTTAGAAAATCTAAAAATGCAGAAAGTTTTCTCTATAGGGGTTAGTTTTAGTGTAGATAGAATGTACAGTTTGTACAGTATAAAAATCATTGCTATGGGAAGTCCCCATAAAACATGGAAACCAGTATACTGTGTATATGTATGTATGTATGTGTGTGTGTGTGTGTGTGTGTGGGCATGTTTTTGTGAAATATCAGGACACAAATGTGTATAATGACATGGGTATGACATAGGTATTACAAGGAGAGGGTGATTTATGAGGACATTCCCCATGTCCCCACTTTTCAAAAGGCTTATAAATCATACAGAATGAGTTTTTGTGAGAAAGTAAAAGTGTGCACAGTTTCCTGTGATGGTTAGGTTTAGGGGTAGGGGTAGTGTAGGGGGATAGAAAATACGGTTTGTACAGTATAAAAACCATTACGCCTATGGAATGTCCCCACATTTCACAAAAACAAACGTGTGTATGTGTGTATATATATATAATAAAAATATGAAAAATATTGACTTAAATCTATTCGAAATTGCACGGAAAATAATAAACACAAAGTATTTGACAAACTCATACAGGTTTGGAATGAACAAAGGAGAGTACATGATGACAGAATTTTCATTTTTGGTTGAACTATTCCTTTAAAATTCAATTAACAGGAACACAGTTTCTCTTAACAGGAACAAAAATACAGAACGAATATCAGCTGAACAGTCAGAAACTGAAAAAAAAAAAAACGGCAAACGCAGCATGTTATGTAAAACGTCAACATCTGTCAGTGTTTGATGGAAGTGCGTCCTGTTAAACCTAGCTGTTTTTAAAGGACAAAATTTAAAACTACATTTTTAAGTGTGTGTATACACATACAAACACACAATTATATTTACACAACAGTTGTGGAGATCTGATTAAAAACTTATTTTTGTGGTGCACTGCATAAATTCAGAACATCATTGATTAGTTTATTAGTTTAACCTTTACCCAGAATGAAACACAGCTTCACTTAGACATGTGCTGATATGCCCGGACTATCAGGGAACAGCCATAAACCACTGTGTCATTTCCACAGAAATTCACATACAGACTGACATGGGCATTAATGGTGTTGAAAGAGTCAACATGGCAGTCAAATTTACTATGACAACATGACCTCTTGTAGGCTAATGCATTATGCATCTAGCTGATGATTACTCTTTCAACAATGTCTCTACATTCTAGAAACCATTTCTAAAATAAAATCCCCTATCACTCGTTACGTATTGCCGTCACGGCTAGTTAGGACAAAAACTCTGAATAACATGGAAAAGATACCCTTTATCGCGTGTTGCGGCACGTCTGTTTAGGACAGCGTCGTAAACGTTAGTTTAATTTTATGATGACAATTTTCCACCCGCAGAATTAAACAGACTGCTATTGCTACTGTACCTTTATGATGTTTATATGTAAATCACCTCTGACTATCTGATTTCATGTGAATGAGTAACAATATGATATGCCACATATTTGGACAGGAGAGGGAAAAGTGCAACTAAACATAGTTCATCAACATTCTCAGCCCTACTAAATACTGCTGTTGAACTAGCATGGAAGGAACCAATGACAAATCATAGCCCACCTGTCATATATGAGGCCATCAATGCCCTGGTCCCTCAGCTTCATCCTGTTCTCATGGTCGTTGTTATAGTCGCCCCAGCAGAAGACCACTAGTCCTTTGGACTGAGCCTCTCTGATGAAGCCCATGTTCCTCAAGAGCTCATCAGTGTGGGCGCTGATTCCCTGTGAGCGCGTACAAAAGCAAGTTGTTTAGTCTTTGTGACGAAATTTGACATGGCACCAATTTAAAGAAAACAAAACAGCCATTTTCTTCTTGCAGTTTAGACAAAACATGATTAGATCTCTTTTACTTCATAGTTTTAGAAAGTTTGTGATTACACACAGTTTTATTATGCTGCAAAAACTGGGCGTCTCTCCATGCTATTTCAAAACTATGTTCTGAAGTATCAACAGCTGTGCTATTACACCATCGGGCCATCGGGTTCTCTCACCAGTATGTTCTCACTCTGAGCAAAGCTCATGGCGATCTTAGTGCTCTGACAGCGGATGTCCATGAGTTCAGGGTAGAGGTCTGTCACTCCTTGGGTCAGAAATAGGATAGGGTATTTGTTCTGTTTCTGTCTCACCCTGAGGAAGAGAACACAAATAATTGCAACCTAAACACAACATGCAATCAGGATTGACTGAAGATTTTCACTGTTAGTTCATATTAGTTAATGCATTAACTAATGTTAACAAATGAGAAATTATTATATAGTGTTACCGTAAAAATATACATTATCCTAAACACTATCATTAGAATATGCATGTGAACTAGGCCTCGTACATTGTGCAAACATCAGGATCAAAGCATGAGAAGATTATCCTCCTCTTGCCGGCATACTGCAGCACGCATGTGAGGATGATGTCCAAGAACTGATTCATGTTGAAGTAGGTGGAGAGTTTTGCATCCCAGGAGCCATTCTGTTTAGAGGAAACAGATACAGTGAGGGCATTTTTTTTCCATTAACACAGAAAACAAACATCACACATATCGCTTGGGGCAACACACACCTTAAACTGACAAATCCACTTCAGCTCAATGTTGAATCCCACATGATCTGGAACAGACTGGAATATCTGCAACATAATGTCAAATGAGAAGAGAAGTTAACCAAGCAGTATGGATGGGTGACAAA
>RJVU01015592.1:1675914-1685978 GCA_003731715.1 Anabarilius grahami | reverse complement strand
TGCTGTCACACCTGTGAAAGGGAAGGGAAAGGCTGGTGCTCATATATATATTCCTCTTCATCCTGCAAGTCTAGACAAAGCAACACCACAAAAGCAATAATCTTTATCTATTCAACAGTTAACTGTTTATTTAGCTCAATACAGCTCAACAGAGGCCTGGGTTCGGCAAGTGTTTTTAGAGCTATAAGCACTAAAAATAAAATTAAAACACTGATTTACAGCAAAGACTGTGTGCTTATTAATGAACTATCCTAATTATTACAAATGACTTAATAGCCAGGGTTTTTTCTTAATTATCAGAAAACACTTATACTGTCTTTTATGCACTACCACATCCTATACGAACTAATGATAAGTGAAATAGGGATAAAACACTGCTTAACAGTCTTAGAGTTCATGAAAGATCTGTCTTGAAAGATTTATATGTTATATGTTATATAAAAATGTCTTTCACTATGCAGATTTTGAATTAGATTTTTACTTCTGGAACCTGACTGTTATATAATGATAAGTTATCATATATATGTTATCATATAATGATCAGTTATTATATATGATAACTGATCATATTGCACTTTTGTTACATGAATTAATGGGGCAATTGTACCTTTGTGGTCATGAACTTCCATGGCAGTTGTATGGGCCACCTAAGAAAGACAAACACATTTATACTTATAAATACCAGTATGGAGATAATTGCATTACCTTATTGCATTGTTCAAATAAGGTAAAAGAACCTGAAATAAGTCTTACTTTTAAAAGCTGAAGTTGATCAAACGTAAGATCCTTGACGGGAACTTCGAACAACACCATTGAATTCTTGTCATTTTTCTATAAAAGGACACAAAAATGTAAAAGGGTGAAGATAGATCTTTCTTTTTTATTATGTTTTGCAATTTCAGCCTGTTCAGTCAAAACAAAAGCTGTACTGATGGACACAATGTGAGTTGTTCAAATTATACTAGCAAATTCTCACTGCACAGACTAATGTGAGCCAAATGCAACTGTTACCTTTTTAGAAGAAATACAGCAGGTGAGGTCGTGGTACACGATTGGAACTAAATCTTTAGACAAATGAACATCAAACTCTACATAAGCAGCTCCCTGTGATGAAAACAAAACAGATATGATTTAGGTTTTTATATCATATAACAAAACTTCATGCCTTTTGGTATAGTTGCATTCTTTATTGAAACTCACATGGTTGGCTGCACTTAGAAATGAGGCAATTGTGTTTTCCCTGATCTTGTGATGCCTGAAATAAAAGAGCAACATATTTCTTTCTGTTAAACATGTACTTTTTGATACTTTGTTTATGCAGCAAATTTATGTGCGCTTATTGTGCTTTCCTGATGCCTCGTGGGCCTATCCATAAGGACAAACACTAAATCCAAGCGGACAGGCTCTTCTAGCAGATCAACCACACTTTTGCTACTCACTTGGCAGCATGTGTGCTCCCTGCTCCTCGGTGTCCAACATCCAAAGGGCTCCTTTTCTTCCAGTATTTGGTGAAAGACTGACTCATGTCACACTGAAGGCCTTGGATAGGACGCGTCACCAGGTAATCCACTGAAATTGCATTAAGAATAAAAAGATTTACTTAATGTATTAACTTCAGTGATGTGACCAGTTAATGGTTAAACTTCAGCACATCAATAAATTAAAGGCATATAATCACATTATCTAGGTACTAAGCAACAATTCAAACAGGGCAGATCTTTCCAACATGACTATATTTACATAGTCTGTGACATGTTTACAGAGGCAAATGTTGTGTACAAGCAGCAAAAGAACAGGACCCATCATGGGCAACAGGAATGTACATTAGTTGTATGGTGTAAAACAAAGACCAGACAAAATAACATCAGTGCATTGTGGTACAGATTATACCTCTGACTTTTCCAATAGTATGTCTGGCATTTCGGCTCATGATGGGCAGGGTGACTACACCCAAATCTTTCCCGCTCTCCACAAAAGAGGATGACAAGAGGCATGCGGTGCCTACGTGGCCTGGATGAGCATCACCCTGAACCACAGGTTCACTCAAGTCCTCCTAAACCACAAAGAGATGATAGAATAGTCCTGAGTCACCAAGAGGATCCATGCAAAATTAATGTAAATAATTAAAAAAATACTTTGTGATACAGTTGTGGTCATAATCTTTATATGAAGCAACACCGAAGGCTGTCGTTCACGCACCTCAAAGAACTCAAAGGTGAGCTCTAGGTTGTCAGGGTCCATGGTGTGAATGGTGTATTCTGTCCACTTGGAGGGTTCCAGAGCGTATCCACATTCTGGCTGGGAATGACGAGACTTATATCCGCCATCACTGATCATACTGATCTCCAGCGTAGTGGTCATCTTATGCCATGATGAAGGGCTTTCTTCTTCTTCGTCTTCTTCTTCTTCAATACCTTCTAGCATCAGCTTCAATCTAAAACAGCCATTAATTAGGCAGATTATATTTTAACATGTTCTCAAAAAGTGAAATAAGGCATCAAAACATTATAATGTGAAGTGAAAAAGACGAATTAATGTTTAGTACTTGTTCTAGAAGGAAGTACACTCTTCGAATTGTAAAAATAAGCTATCTGCTTGTAACATAGTACATCCCTATATTAATTTTCTGATATTAAAAGAAATCTATTTGACTACAGTCAATTCTTTCTGATGTAAGTGACTCTAACAGAATTAATAAGAAATTATAAATAAGACCTTTATAAATAAATTTGACTGACTGACCTCGAGATAAGCTTTTTAAGACTATGTTCACACTGTCTAAATCTGATTATTTGTATATCCAATTGGAATCTGATCTAAATGATTGACTGTCCAGTATCGCAACTGTTCAGATCTGATTTGTGTGCCCCATGGCTCTCTTGTTTTTTTCCAAAATATCTGCATTTTCTTTCCAAAGCAATGATGTTGCGTTGGTATGCCAAAAACAACATGGACAGGTTTGCATTGTTGACAATGACAATATTTAGCAGCAGCGCTGGACTACTAATGAAGCAGAGACAGAAATTGAGGCTGACAACAACACAACGCAACCTTGTTTTCTGCAACAACGTCTGACGAGTTTACGATTTAAGTGGCATATGAAAGTGTTATATATATATATATGCAAAAAACCTATGTGAAATCGGTTCAGACTGATTTGAATAGGATTTCAAACCACATGTGATTTTTTGCCGTTCACACTTGCTAAATATGATCAGATTCCAATCGGATATGCACAAAAATCGAATTTGGACTGACAGTCTGAATAAGGTTTAAGAGTTAAATGTGTGTTCTGTTTTCTGTGAAGGCTGTTACCTGAAGCGTGACTTCTTAAATTTTTTCTTAGTAATAGATACTGGAGGTTTCATGGAGTAATGAAGCCTGAGACGAATTTCTGTCTGGCACGTCAACCAGCCAGAGTCCACACACTCAACACCATCTGCAGATCAAAAAAATTTATTTGCCTGTTAAAACAAGATGATCTGAAAGAATGTTTTGAAATTAAGGTGAGGGTGCATTCAAACATATGTTTATGTAATTTCAATTTTCAAACTTACTATGGACTCCAAAATGTCCATCGTCAATCACAAGCTCTGGTTCTGCAAGAAACAAACAAAAATTAATATGGAAGGTCAACCACTCATGCTACAAAAGATAGAGTCACCAGTACAGAGCAAACAGTGCTGACATGAGACATTTATTTTCTGGTTTACTTCTTAAACAATCTAAATGTAAAGATAAAATAAGTCTTCAGTTTGCTCTGTACAGGATTGAGATCTACACATTTGTAGCCAGTATATTCTATACAAGCAAAACCGGGCATGTTAGAATTTAAGAGGAACACTAGAGATAGTAATGAAAGGATTATTATTTGGTTAAATGTATCTTAATAAAAGTTAAATAATAATAATAACAACCTAAATGCATAATTTAACATAAGTGTTACCATGCAAGCAAATTGTTTTTGTGGCAACACAAGCACAAAGAAATGCTGACATTTGGAGCAAACAGTTACATTATTAAAATTATGGATCCTGCCTAGCAAAAACTAAAAACAAACATAAAAATATTATAATGCCCTTAAAATGTATTGTGAATAGTTTGCAAAATGCATGTATTAAATGTGTGTCGTTGCACGCAAATAAAGAAGTGTTAAATGCATGTGTGTTTCAAAAACAGATTTTTAATAATTTTTAGTGTAAAAATCAACTCAAAATAATGAATGCGATTGTTCAAATGTTTTTTCAGAGTTTAAAAATGTAAAGTGGCTAAATTAGGGGAGGGCAACAAAAGCAAAAAAAGCATTGCTTGTAAACCCAGGAATGTGCCAGCGGAAACAGCTGTTTCTGTAAGATGGGTAATAGCCCACTAGATGTTTTGGTTTCTAATAACTGATCCATAAGGTTCCCTTAAGTGGCTTTTACTGACATTACATCTGTCCATGACAAATAACACTGAAATCAACATTAAAGACAACATGAAATAAAAAGAAATGCATTATTTTCTTTAGAACATGCATCAATGATTCATGCACAACAAGACCAGGTTATTAGGGTTATTTACTTTCTGAATAAATGTCGCTGGTTTTATTGTGCACGATTCATTTATGCATTGTCTAAAAGAAAATAATGTGGGCAGGGAAAAATAATATTAACCAACAAAAATAATGGCCACTTTATGTTGCAGTAATGTTCTGAGATATAAAATCACATTACTTCCAACATTGACTTGAAAATATGTGAAATGTGTTGTGAATGTTTCATGTTGTCTTTAAAAAGCTGAAGTCAGAATGTATTGATAATGTACGCTTGGGGACAAACTGATCTGTATGTAGTAAGCATGAAGGACGGAGTCTACGGTTTCATTAGACACATGTGCACTATTCTGGGATCAGATACCTGAGGGACTCAATGAGCGTGGCATCTGATGGGTCTCCCATCTACTGACTATGACTTGACATGGCCCACCTGCATTCTGTAATTCCAAATGGGGGTTAAGATTATGGACAGATTTTGGAAAAACAAAGCCCACTTTGGCCATTCAAACCAAAGTTTCACTCCCGGAAAAAAAAAAATGAGGCATATTCACCACTTTCTGCCAGCCAGCCAGTTGGTTGACATCTGAAAAGTGGACCAATTAGTCACAAAAAACACATTGTCATTTTTCACAGTGTTTAACTAGAGATCTCCAGGTTATTTATACGTAAAAAAAACTTTGAAAATCCCTGTACTTACCATTTAGCTTAAAATTAGATTATTTTTTCTCTAATAGTTTGCTGATATGCTTAACTATGAGAAAATGGTTCTAAATTCTTAATTCTTGTTGAAAATAATTCTGCTTCTAAATTTTAAAAGAATATTTCTGGCTGTGAGATAGCAGTTGAAATGTAAATATTATGTATGAGGGACATAGCATGTTAGGAGGGGTTTGCAGGAAACCTGCAGTCACTGTTCCAGAACCTTTATTCTCCAGGAAAAAACAACAACAAACTTCCCAGAACAGAGTCAAGTTCAGCTAAAAGAGATTAACAGCTGTGATGAGAGAGACCTGGAAACCCCACACACACACACTCACACAGAAGGATTTCAGATTCTTAAGACTACGTAAACTCTTAAAAAATTACATTTAAATACTTAACTACCCTAAGAATTAAAAATTAACAAAAGAAAGCCCTTGAGGACTGTTTGTAAAAGACATAAATAGGGCTGTCACGATTCCTCGATTAAATTCGAGTACTCGATTTTAAAAAATCCTTGATTGCAATTTACTTGTGTCGAGTAACCGGCAAAATACCAGAAGTGGCGCATTCCAAGGACGAAAATCCACGAACCACATTATTAGACCGTTTTCTAAGGCTGCATGATGTATTAAAACCATTTAAAAACCATACTATAGCATAGTGATATTGTGAATTCACAACATATGTGCTTTAATTATTTACATGCGTGTAGGTTACGTACATCTCAGAGCGGCTCTGTTTACAGTAAATGCTGCTCCACATGAACTGTTATCATTTTCACGCATGGAGCACATTTCAAACTCCATCTCTGCATATGCTGCGAGTTTGGGTTGCTTATAACGTTCATCTGGGAACGCAATGTGTGTCATTTCATCAGATTTGTAAGATAAATCATTTAAACATACACAAACACAGGAGAAAACATCAATATGTCTCTAAATATGCGAACTGTTCATCGCTCTAAGTTTGCGTTTTTGATGTCCACATATTTTTGTTCAAGAAATTACAGTGGCTAAAGCATTTCTGTCGTAAAGAAGTGGCCAAATTAAATCTCATTTGGACAATATTAAACAAGGATTTGACCATTCTGAAGTGCAACAACACCAGGCCGTTGCCTCCCTCTGCAGCCATTTGTTATAATACATAATGTACACAAGTTGATTGTTTATATTATGCATATTATATTATGTATTTTAACAGTGTTTTTCTAAAAACCTTATGATTACCTGCATTTGATACTTTATTTGAACCAAATATTATTGCCTCGTTGTTATTATATATGTATTTTAAGAAATTTTAAAGGCTACTGTTTGCTTAGGTCTATTTTTATTACCACAAAAAATATCCAATTACTCGATTAATTATCAAAATAATCGACCGATTACTCGATTACCAAAATAATCGTTAGTGACAGCCCTAGACATAAACACATCCCATATGCGAAAGAACTCTCTAACAACAATCTGCAGTCATACACATATAATAAAACAGTTGGATATAATCATGAATATCACAAATAATATCAGTACATACCACATAGATTATGATGAGTCTGAGTTTGAGGGTTCTGCCTTTTAAACCTTCTTTTAAATTAATGATAATTTCATTATAACTAATCATTATATTTTGAAAGAAATGCAAATAAAAAAAATGGAATATTATGAATGGAATATTCTCTCCATTTCATCAACTTGTTTAAGAGTAACTGGTATCAGTTATAATATAATTAATATTAACACACATTAACTAGATTTTTAACATTAAATTAATATTTCTTAAATTTCTGATGTTATTAATTCATATAATTACTATTAATATTGAACATCAAACTGGTTTCTTAAGTATTTTCTTTACACAAAGCCCAAATGCAGAGCATTTTCCTGCCCTCTTTTGATTGACAGAATATATCGGCCCTGACTATCGGCTGTTTTTAACAGCGTGATAGCATGAAAATGTGCTTTTATCAGCCGATACTGCTTATTGGCTGATATATCGGTGCATCTCTAATAAACAAGAACATCTATAAATAAATAAAGCAGAGACTGCTCTTTAAAGGTGTTGGGAAATCAGTTCACCATTGGACCTTTAAAGATTCGTTTATGTCTTATATCATGTTTGTTTACTAGGAAACGAAAATCTCACCTTAGATTCCAAAATGAATCCCTTGAAATAGCGATATCTAGTTTCACTCCCTCCAGGAACCTGAATGGTAGTTCTCCACAGGGTGCTGTGGTGAGACGAAACAAGCACGCAAAACACAAGACAAATATGTGTCAAGGGTAACTGTGATTGTGCTGAAAGGGAAACATAAGATGGCACTGCACATGTACCCATCCTCCTCCGCTGGCTGTAAGGTCACGGCTTTTTGATGGCACCAGCTGCCCAGGGTTTCACAACTGCCAACCACTGCTATTACCTCACCTGATACAGAACAGAGACAAAATAGTTAATCTCTCCTTGTGGTAAGCGAAGGAATGTGTGTCCAGGCGATATTGTGCAGAAATATTACAGTCTATTACAGTATCATATGTCAGCACTTGCACAATTAACAATAAATACAAATACATGTGGTTAATAATAACTTCATAACAATGCTTATTATTAACAAAACATTTCTATATTACTATTATATCAAAGGATTTTGAAATAACTTTCTTTAATGGTGCATATTATTAAACACCTATTTACTTTAATAAATACAAATTTATCAGCATATTATGAACGTCTAATTCACTGAAAAAGGAAATCATGTTCAAACTAAAAATTTAACTCAGCATTTATCGATAATTTACTTACATTATGCACTAATGTAATAGTAGTAAAAAGGTTACTAATCCATCTTAAAGTTAATATTCACTTACATAAGTACACTTAATATTAACTAAACATTACTTTGTTATTCTCACAATTTATTAGATTTTAATTGGTAATGCTTTATAAATGCTTTATAATAACACTGGGCAGCTAGTTGTATTCCTCATTTGCAAGTCACTTTGGATAAAAGAAAATTAATAAATATAAATTTAATGTAAAATATAATGTATTTCATTATTACCATTGACACATTATTACATGATATAATGATTTAAATCACATCAAGAAGTGTACTTAAATAGTTACAACCATAAAAACTGGTTAGTTAAAAATAAATTATGCAAACTGAATGCCTTCAAAATCTTAAGAGATTTAAAAGTCTAAGTTCAATGGACTAGGGATTGCATGTTTTCCTAAGTGGGAGTACTCGTGTCATTAAGTTCAAACTCGGATCTGATTAAAGTAACATAACTTATGTTTGCCTTTAATCTAAATTATCTCAAACAAAACAAAACTTTATAGCATTTGCTATATAAAGGATATTATGACTAGACTCATGATCAGCGACTGAACAAACTAAAAAGATCCCAAAGTCAAACTTACAGAATTTTAATTAGACCACCTTGATTGTTTTTATTAATAAAATATTTTGAGATTACAGTGCACCTTTAACTTAATCACATCTTGTAAGTGGCCAAAAGAAAATATGAAGTTATTTTATTTCACAGTTGAACTACTGATTGACAATATAATTCTTTTTCTTAAAAGTTGTACAATGTGTTATACTCTTTTATTGAATTTTTTCTCTTACCCAGTGCTGTAGTCCCTCTCACTGTCAGAGTCACACTCGTGCTGTCCATGACTGACACACGTGCAGATGGAGAAGAGAATGAAGAGACCTGAAACACAGGGAAAGAAACACATCTGTTTTCCAATGCAAAACAAACCAAAGCCAACGTTAATAAGAGCATCAGCTGATCTGGATTTGCTCTGAGTTCTAATACCTTACTTCTTTAAGATTCCATTTTATTATAAATGTATTTTAATTATATTAAAGATTAAAACGCGCCTTTTATATATATATATATAACTGCCCCTGGTGGCAATATTAAAAAGGGAAAACTAATATTGTGTAAGATTTATGAATGTAAAAACGGTCTTTAAGAGTTAACCACAATATGATGAAAACTCAACCGCTTGAGTTGGAAGAAGCAAAATCAACACGGTCTGAACCGGCTGCAGCCGGTTACTGTCAGTGACAACAACACCCGGTATCCGAGAATGTTGCTCAAACATAGTAAGCTGCCTACCTAGACAACATTGTTACGTTCGAACGCGACTATGGATGCCTAAAATGCTACCTAGATAGTGAGCCCAGGGAGGTTTTGAGACGCATTCAGTGTTTACTGTGCGAAAACGTGTATACTTTGCGCAAAACGAAATGTATAGCGTACATTCAGTGTCGAGTCTGGCGGATACAGTAATTAAAAAACATGATAAACTGACAATTACCTGAGTTTAAAGATAAACATCCATCCTTTTGTACGGAGGTACCGGGAAACGTTAATCGCGCGCTGACGTGCCCATGTTTACATGCACGCGCATCTGAAAGCCGGTAATGCGACACCGTAAACTACACAATTTTCTTAAACAAATTAATCGAGGTATCAGGATTAAAACTATTACGTATCTCAATTATTCGAGTATGTGTACTTGTTGAAACAAAACATACGATTTGCAGGTTAAAATAGCGTTGAGAATGTGACTTTGTTATAGGAAATGAAAATGAGGGAGGACTTGAAGTTGTCAGCTTGGACACGCCTCTTTGCGTTTTCTGAGCGCATATGATTGGTGGAAGAAGTGATTGGCGTTTGATGGGCGGGTCTTCCTCCCTGACTCTTATGGGTGGAGTTCATCGACATAAGATATGCTTAAGATGCAGTCAAATATAATTAGTGTAATACAGTAAATTAACAAATGAAATTTATATATATATATAATGTGTGTATAT
>RJVU01015592.1:1661897-1675809 GCA_003731715.1 Anabarilius grahami | reverse complement strand
GTAGCCTACATTTTGTGCATTATCTAGTATACCTTATTAAAAATGTTTAATGTCTACTTTATCATTTTCTTTCTGTTTTGCACTCTGCAACTCATCGAATTACATAATCATTAAACTTGGAAACGTCTATCAGTCAGAGGTCTTATTAACACGAAAGTTTTTCCATATTGAGACTAATCAATTAATTTTATGGCTGGTGAGCAGATTAAGTTAACATAGGCCTACTGGAAGAAACAAGGCAAGTAATGTTTTTAAATAAAAATGTAATAGAATATGCATGCTAAATTGAAAAGGCTAGAAAGGACAGATGAACCTTTGCTGTAAAATGAGAATAACAGAGACATTGATTTTTCTCGTGACTGTTCTTTCAGTTGAACCGGTTGCATAATGAGGTGTCTCGACAGGACAGAACACAACTCTGTGTTGCATAACAGAGGTCAGTCAGGCACACACACACGTGTTTAAGAAAAAGTTTAGGGGAAAAGTGATAGAGAGAGTAAGAAAGTTTAGAACAGCATGACCCGGATTCATGCAATACAAAGATAAACCATATCTTTAGTCATAAATTAGTTTTGCTTAGTCCTTGATTTCTTTATGATGGATGTTTGCTGCCTCCAGTAGCTCTTCCTGTTGTCTGTGTGAGCCATTGAGGGGTAAAATACAATTGGTCTTTTGAAATGAAGGCTATTGCTCCCAGAATGGTGAATGCTGGCTATTTGGTAGTGCTTAGCACAACTGAATGGATGAGACTGCAGGATTATAAATATTTAATGAGTCAGTCTCTTTCTCTCTATTTACCCCATTTCACCCTCCCACCATTTGGTCTTTCCTGTGAATAAGATAATAGAGAGATAATGATTAAGGTGTGTGCCTAGAACAGCTTTTAGATGGGGAATTAGTACTAGTGTCAATTCCACCCTCCAAACACATACAAAAAAATAATTATAATGAAGCTTTTCAGGATGCAATTCGTTTTTCGTGCTTTTTTTTTCTTGCTTGTATTTTCAAAAAAGGAGAGGAAGCGAGAACACTGGACAACTTCTCATTGGCTGATTTGGTTGTGGGTTTGTGTAATAAAGAATGCTGAGTTTTGCCCTTCCAACATTTCAACACTTCAGGAAAGCCCTGAAGAATGCTGGGAAATGTGATTAAGGGTTTTTCTAAATAAGCCTTTTCATACAAAACAAAGAACGTTCACAAAACTTTGTTCATTAAGAACTTGAGACATTGGCCTCTATTCAAATAGTCATAAAGAAATACATGTAAATATATTATTAAATGTTTCCCTCTCTTTAAATCTGAACTTTAATATTAATATGATTATTTTTTGTTTCCATACATGTCTTTATTAGTTTATGTATTTATTCTTTTTCAAAATGTAAATTTTTTTAAAAAATATTTTTTATATTTTAATGCAGTGCAAGATCTGTTTCTTATTTGAGTAATTATGGGAAATTCAGTTGCAAGTAGGTAAATATGGTAGGTATATATACATTTTATTTAAGAAATATAATTCAAAAGGTGTTATGAAGACACTGACGACTGGAGTATTGATGCTGAAAATTCTGGTTTTACATCACAGGAATAAATTACATTATAAAATATATTCAAATAGAAAACAATTATTTTAAATTGTAATAATATTTTAGAATATTACCATTTTTACTGTATTTTGTATCAAATAAATGCAGCCTTGGTGAGCATAAGAGACTTATTTCAAAAACATGGATGGCTTAACCATCCAGCTCTGCATAAACAATATTCCTGTAATATTTACAGATTTCTAAAATGGTGTCTGTGGTTTTTGTATAATGAAAAACTTAAAATCAAAGACTTGTGAAAGATTTCAGATTGTGCTTCCAAAGTGGAAGGAACAGCTCAACCTAGTGGCATTATGGGTATATTGCATGAACACATGTACTACATACACTGCAGTTTACACTGTTTTCTTAGAGATGATGATTGCCATGATGAAGAGTCATGGTTTGTTGCTTTCAAACAGAAGTATCTCTAATTTATTCAGTTTTCAGTTGAGTTTTATAGCAGTTTGAACAGATACTGTGATGATAAGTTCATGGCTGAAGTCAAATCAGCCTTCGTTTGAAGCCACCCCACAAAGAAGGGCTGAAAACCTTTGAATTTTTTATAAAGAAGTGTTTAATCTACCACATATGAGGAAGTCCTGTTAGCAGACTACTAGTTTAAAAAGTTGTTGTTTCTTCACTGTATGTTATGGATATGGAAGCTTGTTTCTGTCACGGAATAATAATTAAAAAAAAAGTAGGCTAAGAATTGTGAGAAAAAATTAAAAGATAATTGAAACTTTTTCTCACAATTCTGTCTTTTTTCTCAGAATTGTGTGACACAAACTCGTGATTACGAGAAATAAAGTCAGACATTTATGCGTTTATATCGCAATTGACCCTTCGCAAAGACCCGCCCCGCTAAGTTACTGTTGCTATGTCCAACAAGCCATGGCGTTGTCACACCACACAGAGTGAAAAATACATTGTGGAGCAAAGAGGACACTGACAACACGTTGACAGACAAGACAGAGCAGGTTACTTATGATATTAATCGAAAGTCCCAGCTTTCAAATTGTGTGTTTTTTTTTTAAAGAAATTCAAACAATAAAAAAGTTTTGTGGCTCTTTATTGTTTCGTGACAGATCGCTGTAGTGCCTCAGCTCAAGAGGCTCGTGAACCGATCATCTCTTTACTAGTTCATTTATAGCATCAAATAAACATGAATGAACATCAGAAGGAATGTTGTTTCAAACACGGAAAGACGTCAGTACACACCATTTTCAAGTTCAAGTCCACCGAGGTTAATCTTCTAACTCCTGACAGGTTTGTCGGACAAAATGGCGGATTCGGCGTTATGACTGGTTAGATCGTTTGTCAATCAAACTCCCGGCGAAGGGTCAATTCCGACTTTATTTTTCACAATTGCTTTTCGCTATTGCGAGTTTATATCTCACAATTCTGACATTATTACCAGCAATGGCGAGTTTATATCTTGCGGTTATGAGAAAAAGTCAGAATTGCAAGATGTAACCTCGAAATTGCCAGAAAAAAGTAAGAATTTTGAGATTAAAAAAAGATGAACCGATGAAAGGATCTTGCTATTGACCCAACCCGATCTCACGGCAATTCCTACGTATTTTACGAGGTGACTTCACTCGAACGGATTCGTATGTTTTTTGCTAAATCGTACGTATTTTACAAGTTGCCAAATTCAGATGAATTCTTACGAATGACCTACCTCTAACCCTGCCCCTAAACCTACCCGTCACTAGGGTTTATACAAATTAGCCACCTAATAAAACACGTACAAATTGGTCGTAAGATAGCGTTGACAGACCTCAGTTCAGGTTAAACGCCATATTGAATTTAACACAGATGAAAACGAATCTGTGAGGGATAGACTACAGTCTTTACAATGTCGCACACTGTAAAAAGGTCCTAGATCACGTAATTTTCACAACTTCTTTTATACATACACCAAAATTTGGAATGATATTCCACATCACATAAGAAAAATACCATCAATCACGTTTCAAAAAGGCATACAAACTCTTTCTTCTAAACAATTACACTTGTACTCACTGATCGTTTATTTATTGTCCTACTTCTGTTTGCATCGTTTGTATTGTTGTTTTTAGTCATTTGCCTGTGCTAATGTTTTGTATAAGTGTTTTTTTGACCTTGTGTTGTAAATTGTGTTTTATGTTCTACAGAACAGGAACCTGCTGGAAACCAGTTTTTAAACTGAGTCAGGCCCGTTTAAATTGTACGTTGTTTAACAACAGAACAATCAATTAAACGCACTGTATTTCTATCCCTCATAGCCTCGTTTTCATTCCTTTTAAAAATTGCATATGGCGCTACCCTGTTTAAGGTCTATTAAAGCACTTCTCCAAGTGCACTACTTTCCAAATTAAACATCTCCAAAACTGCACATCTCCACTGGGTCAAAGAGTTTTGTTGTTGTTGTTGTAAAATTAATTACTTTACAACCCTTAATCAAACTCTTAATATGTATAGATCCAGCAGATGGACTGCCATGAATAATGTCATCGTCAATCAAAGACAGAGGCGCTGCCAGTGTGAACAACAGCATAAGGGTTTTATTGTAGATCAGATGCCATTATAATGGATCTGACATCACTCAGAGGCCATTTGCACTTCAGGGCTGCATGCGGGTTGCTTCATTTGCATATTAGACGCTAGACATTGATGACAAGCCTTTATATGTGACCTTCACATTTCAATTATTTTGAGTGGGGCAAAGAGAGGAGGCTTCAAACAAACACAACTGCAGGTCCTGCACATACCCGGAAGAAACAAAAGCATGTTCATTTTGTTCGCCCCATGCACATTTTGTCATAGGTGAGACATAAAGAATAACCGTCAGGCAAATAATGATAGGCAAAAATGAGAGATCTGATTAAATACAGTTCACATTCATTTACATGAACAAGTGGTGTGATTAACTTTGAATGCTCCCATTTGGTATTTTTAAGACTAACTGATGTAGATTGTTCACTGAATTAGAATTAGACTGGTATTCATGTAATTGAATAAAAAGGACCAGCTAGAGGGCTCCTTTCAATCTTAATTTTGCAGTTTCGAGAGACTAAGTTGAAAGGCCAATTTCTTTTTCTTAGGTCACTTCTGTTATAAAGCACTTTTTGAACTCTAACTTTATAATAAAAATAATTAGCATTTATTATAAATTCTTTGAAAGGGTAAATAGACTTTCAGAAATATAATATTGTTGTCCTTATGCAAGCCAACAGACTATGTTTTATGCTATATTACAGGGCCTGTGTCCTGACATTTCATCCTACCCATCAGATTGTCCTACAAGGGCTTACTGCACGTGCACACATCAATATTACATCATTTTTGTCATAATANAATCGCTGGGTTTGTCCATTTTCAACCCAACTTGGGTTGTTTTTAACCCAGCATTTTTTAGAGTGTATAAAGCACTTTTTGAACTCTAACTTTATAATAAAAATAATTAGCATTTATTATAAATTCTTTGAAAGGGTAAATAGACTTTCAGAAATATAACATTGTTGTCCTTATGCAAGCCAACAGACTATGTTTTATGCTATATTACAGGGCCTGTGTCCTGACATTTCATCCTACCCATCAGATTGTCCTACAAGGGCTTACTGCACGTGCACACATCAATATTACATCATTTTTGTCATAATAAATAACACAAAATTACTGTATTTGCATTATTGTAAGGGTAGGTTTAGGGTTGGGGTAGGTGTAGGTGTAGATGTTAATAAAGCCCTAAACCACATTAATATCATGCTGGAAGCACAATCTGATAGGAATGCATTTTTCACTGTCAAATTGTGCTACCAACTCTTTCAATGGGAGCAAAATCTGACAGAGTAGCACCAGTTTGCTGCCCTAGGCATGATTTTACCTGAAGCCCCTTGTATCGCAGCCAATTCCACCACTGAACATTGTGTTCATACACTCACACAGAAACTTCATAGCTACTATGTTTTTTTAAGAACCCCTCCTCCACACACATAAAACAAATTATAATTTATAAATACAATACAAATAAGATTTTTGCACAAAACATCTATATTACAGATTGCAACTATATTGCATCTAAAGAGAGAAAATGAGTATATGCAACAATTGTTTTACATTATATTATTTAAAAAGCTGATAATGGTGAAACTATACAAAAAGCCCCATTATAGCCTAAACACAAAGAGCAAGAGTAATTACACCAAGCGTCCAAGCACAAAACTGTATCCATTGAGCAGTTCTCTAGCTAGTTTAATTTTCAAAATTAGTTTTAAAAGTGTTTGTTTTCCAGTAGATGCAGCAACCTTCCACTAAACTATGGCACATTTCTAATGAAACAGAATAATCTTCTTTAAGGCCCTGTTTACACCTGGTATTAAGATTTTGGTCGTTTGGATCACAAGTAGATGAGACACATACCTGTTTACACCTGGTGTTTTAATCTGTTCCTTTTGTCCACTTTCGACCACTTCTGTCCTGATTTCTTCAAGTGGAGGGTCTATTGGTGGGTAAATCTATGGGCTTTTTCAGATCTTTCAATCTAATGGACAAAATAAGCTTGAACTATTTACATGTGAAGACGCAAAAAAACATACAGAGAACAGCAGCTTTGATTTCTGCTCTGACAGCCGCAAGACCACACCAAACGCTGTGAGTGTGTATTATAAATCAGGAATGGTGAGAGAACATTGTGCTTGGTACATTTTTCCTCTTCAAACTAAACTTGGGTCTTCAGTCGACAAAGTTTAAATCCCATCTGGCTAGCGTGCATCCTGTAATGTGTATGCATTAAGTCAGAACGCAGAGAGTAGGCGGTCTTTTGTGGCTGCTCGAAAACATATTTGACCACATGAGCGTTTACACTACAAAAGCAATCCGGTCGACTGTGTTTTCGACTACCACCGGAAGTGGTCGAATATGGACAAGCTCAAAACGTTTTACCCTGTTACAACTGTATTTTGTGTTGTCCACTTGTGATCCATTCAACCAAAACACATCTTAATACCAGGTGTAAACAGGGCCTATGATAAAACATAACTGACTTTAACTCTAGCTAGCTAGCTATTTCAAATTAGCAACAGTTACAATTCTTGTCTAACTACTATGCAATTAGATAAGCTGTTCAATCATTACATCACATTAACTTAGTCTTTATCCACTTTTTCTTCTCTATCTCTTCTTCTTTTTTTCTTCCTTGGGCACCAGAGTGCTTCAGTCCTTTTATGGCAGGCTATAATGCTAATTTATCATGTGTTATGTGAATTCATCCATCCATCAGTTCTGTGAGTGCATCCAAAGACTATAGATATAGAAAGACTGTTCATTCCTAATTCTTTTGAATGGGAGAAACTGCAACGCGCAATATGGCGGAATACGTCCCGCCTTCTAAGTAAAAGAGCCAATCACTGATTGGTAAAGCCATCAGAAGCTCCGGTTCACATGCGCATTGGCTGGTCTAGCCTGAAAAATACGCTTTTTTAAAGTCAGATTTTGTTGCTGATTTGACATATGTTATTTAATTAATTGTGAGTTCAGCAAGCAGTTTTTGAGATATCAGGATTCCCCCATTCAATTAGAAAGTCCATAAAAATTCAATTTGGATTTTCGAATTAATAGTATTAGTATTAGTAAAATAAAAGTACAAAAAAACCCTAATTTGAGCACCCCGCCTGACTTCCGGTTTCATTCGCTTACAGTTATTTTTAGCTGTACAAAACAGCTCGTTATGCTGATTGATATTGCAAACTGTTATGTCTTACCATATTATTTTAATGTATTGTCTTAATTATAAACGCATTGGTTTGTAACAAACAGTTTTACAGTTTAGCCAACTGCACTTTATTATTCTTTTAGTTATGTCTCTATCGTTATGTCCCTCGTTATGTTCCTTCATGAGCTATCGGAAATTTGATAATTCCCACTTCTGACGTCGTGATTACGAGCTCATCGCATTCAAGTTTCTAAATGGGAGGGCGTTCATGTGCAGTTTTTACCTAGGAAACTCGTATTTACGATAATTCCGAGAGCATGTGAAGGCAGCAATAGGCCTAACTTTTCTCTGTGTCTCTCTGTGGAATGCTTGATTCTGATTGGTCAGTTGTGGCATTCAGTGGACAGATACAGACGCTAAACATTAGACTCATGCTCCCTCTTGTTCTATACAAAAGCAATTGTTGATAGGCTGATTGTTTCGTACAGTGTAATGGACTATGTTTTCTTAGGGGAAGCTTTACGGTAATTATAAATATAATTACAATTAGGCCTATAAAATATTGGGTAAAAATGACAAATTAAATCAATAGGCTATTTCATGGAGTTATGGTTACCCTGTTGTTGTTCAGCTATTTTGCAATAATTATCAGTTACTTCCTATATATGAAGAAACACCTGCAATGTTTTAGGTCTATATGTTTTATATAAACCTGCTTTGAAACAATCTGTATGGTATAGGCACTATAGAAATAAAGGTGACTTCACTTGGTATGATGCTTACCTGATGAAAACTGTCCATCACATTGCAGTTGTTGGTCTGAATTCTTGTCCTTTTCTCTCTTTTTCTGCTTTTTTTTCTGCCAGAGTTGATACGCAAAGATTGCATTTGGTCAACCTCATTGACATTCATCTTTGAAAGATCTTTGCCCATTATTCCAGGATTGAGCGGTGCAGTCTAACGTTTACTTCTCTCTTCATTCAGTTTCACACCTCGTTGAATGCCGCAGGTCACACTGCAACACCAGACCGATGTTTATACCTCCTCAGATCATATTATCCAAACGGGAGATCATGTCATAGCCCCGAGGCACGAGGGATCCGTCTGGTGCAGTGTTCAAATGTCAGATCTCAGTTAAACACCTCTGCCACTGAGAGTTCTCATCTGGATCGGGACTGACTGCAGAGGTCTGATCGATTTCAGATAGGGCATCGGGGGTGTGATCAGCTGACAAGTGTGACCTCGGAGGGTAATTGATGAATTAAAGGAGATCAGCAGGCTATCTCTGATGTGGAAACTTTTGGAAAGATTGGATTAAGTCACTAAATTGGCTGGTATTGTCTTTTAAGGCAGTCAGTGCTTATCAGCAACTCTCATTTCATCACTCTCTCATTGGATTATCTGAAAGACTGGAGACTGAGGTCATCAGAACTGTCTGCGACCTGTCTGTCCGTCAGTCTGTCTGTAAAATACAGAGACAGTTTAGTTATCCATTCTCACATGATTCTGCAGAATATCAATCTTTAGAAAAATGGTTCAACTGGGTTCTATACATCTTCCTAATTAATTTTTAAAAGGTTCTTTATTGGCATTGATGAAGGACTTTTAACATCCATGGAACCTTTACATTGCACTAAAGGTTATTTATAGTGGAAAAAGGTTCTTTAGATTTTTAAAATGTTCCTCACATGAATAAAAATGGTTATTTTAAGAACTGTTCACTGAAAGGTTCTTTGGGGAACCAAAAATGGTTCTTCTATCTATGGCATCACTGTGAAAAGCCCATTGTGGAACCTTTATTATAAGGAGAAATGTCTTAAATTATTATTTTATTATTATTTCAATTTTTTCTAATTATAAAGTATGTTTAGATCCCTGTTGAGCAGATTTCCAGTGAGACCTAATGCAGTAGTTCACATGCACAAAATATGAAAATAAATTTTTTTACACTATTTTCCCAATAAAAATATTTTTATATACATATTTATGTTTCAGTTATACACATTAGCATTGACTAACACATTAAAATAATGAAATCGACTGAAAGGAAAAGGTTATTAATATTATTATTATTATTAATTAATTTTCCTTTAATACAAAATAAACAACCTGCAAATGGCTCACTGCGAGAACAACAACTGAAAGGAACAGTTGAGGAAAGATATTTTAGTACTTTATTAAAGTAGTTTATTGTACTTTTTATGGTGATAAATTGGGGTTGTCAGTGTGTGATAACGTGCTGTAAGTCTGCTGTGCATAATAATACCTGAAAAAATGGTCATGGATTCAATTTATAATGACTGATTGTCACTTAGTCATCACTGTTGTATATGAAAAAGTACTTCATATAACTACAAGATATTGACCTATCAAGACTTTTGAAAGAGTTCTGGATATACTGACATTATAATCAAAATTTGAGATGTATATTTGCAGCATTTATTTACCATTTTGGATATGATTGAATCCATAACTGCATCTTATGAGAGAACTAGTTTCTTGCAAGAATGAAAGAAAAAAAAAAACTGATGTTCCCAGTACATGGACCCGTTTGTTCCCAAGGTGTCAAATTTTTATATTCAATAAACCCTCCATGCCCCATTACAGTCAGCTTGAGTGTTTCTCTCTGGATGCTCAAGTAATGCACCAAAATATGTTTGCTGTGTTGGCCTGAAACTGAACTGCTGCCTTCGTCTCGGATGAGTTATAAAGCCATTTCAGTGGGTAAACAGAGAATAACTCCTCTCCTGAGCACTTCTGCTGTCTACTTTAGTTTCTCTATTGTAGTCAACATTATTGTCTGTCTGAATGCTTCAGGTCTCACACATATTCCTCTCAGAGGATTTCATAATGAGAACAGGTCTCAAAGCCGAAAAAGAGCAGATGTTCGCAGTCTTTCTCTCGGCACTTGTCTGCTCGCTTTCTTACCTCAGATTCTGTGGTATATCAATAAACATGCAATCCTGCATGATCAGAACCTTTATTATTTTAAATAAATTACTACTTTTACTCAGCAAGAATGCATTCAATTGATAAAAAGTGACAGTAAATACTTCTATTTCAAATAAATGCTGTTTTTATGAACTTTCTATCCATCAAAGAAAAAGTGTATCACGGTTTCCAGAAAAATATAAGCAGCACAACTGTTTTCAACATTGATAATAATAAGAAATGTTTCTTGACCAGTGAATCATAATGTCAAAACAAATTAATGATGCTGAAAAATCAGCTTTGCATTACAAGAATAAATTACATTTTAAAATATATTCAAATAGAAAACAGTTATTTTAAATGGTAATAATATTTCACAATATTACTGTTTTTACTGTATTTTTGATCAAATAAATGCAGTCTGAGTTAGCATTAGAACATCTAAAATCTAACCAACAGAAATATCAACGTAAGTATCAGTGTAGTGATTGAGTGCTGTTTGCATCTTAGATGCGCTCAACAAAAGATATGACGGTTTAATTTAAATTATGGATCTGGCAGGGGATACTTATGATGAGGTCCTGATCTATTTTAAAAAAGGATGCTGTATTTGTGTTTTATGGGACAAGAGAGATGATGCAGTACCAGGTCAACACAAAGAGCAGGATGCAGTAGTTTCTCATCAGTGAATGCATAAAAGAGCAGCGCTTTCACTGCACACCTGCAGGAGTGCTTGGACTATAATAGGCCGCCCGTGTGTCTTTTTTGAAATATACACCCTTTCAAAAGACCTAAATTCCCCCAAATGCTCAAAATATCTGTTTTTACTGTGGTCACTGTTTCCATTAGCTAACATCTTCCTATTTCTTTGTTTATAAGATGCTTGTTTGATGTAGATTGAATGCTCACAACAAGAATATGATCTAATACATACGAAACCTGAAGGTGCATTTTCCAGTTTTGTGCCATGTTCCAATATGAAATACACTGGTAACACATTACAATAAGGTTTCATTAGTTAACAAACTTAGTTAACTAAGAATGAACAATACTAATACAGCATCTATTCATCTTAGTTAATGTTTATGTCATGTACAGTACAGTATGGAAATCAAATGTTGTCGTTACCGATACACTGTTTGATATTGCAAACATCCTTGGTGGTTTTAGTTGTTCTTAAATTTAATATTATTATATTCCATATGTTCAGTTATGGCAAGTATCCTAAGCTGCTTGTCATATTTAAAGGTACAATATGTAACTTTTAGCCCTCTAGCGGCTAAAAAAACCCAAATATGCATGCATTTTATGGAAGAACATTGTGGTTGTGCTTCCACTCTGTATGACTGTGCGGAATATGACCCTTCACAACTGTTAAGAGATTTATCTGTTCAATAAAACATCTTACTCACCTGCTGAATAATAAAAAATGACATCTCCACATCACTTTTACAACATTTTATATGGCTCAGTTCGTGCCATCTGAGAAAAACCAAGCCGCTTTGCCAATGCTGATTAATTCCCCAGAGGTTTGAGATGGTGTTGTCAAATATTCCAACTTCGCGCTGATAGACGCCTGCTTTCAAAACGCTTTCAAATTCAAACACTTCCATGTGCTTTCAAACGCTCCCGTGCGTTGATCATTGTAGCCAATCACAAACATATCCGAGCGCGTGAACACAATGGCCAATCAGATGTGTTAAGGAATGCAGCAGCGCTCAAAGCGTCACATTTTAAAATTTCAGTACCGACTTGGTACCGAAGTCGTACTTGTCAACCTTTGCAACTTTTCTCTATTTATGGATATCCCAGGTGAAAAAAAGTACACTTCAATAATGTACTTAAAGTGCTCTATTTTCGTGCAGTAATTTTGTTCTTAACATACTAAAAATTCTTCTTTAGTAGGGGAGAGCAGGGACGAAAGTACCATTTTTCACAAAAATGTCATTTTAAAAGAGAATGTTTTAGACAGCAATATATGTTTGCTGTGGTCAATAACTCACAAGTGTGGTCTATCAATACCAGGTGGTATTTTGTACAAATGTAGAACGGCTTCAGTATAATTTCACTTTGAACATAAATTGCACATTGTTACTTTCGACCCCGTCAGGTGGGACGAAAGTAACACAACAATACCAGCTAGATTTTTTTGTGTTAGTCTTGTTTTTATTAAATATACCTGAGTATGACCTTGTTAATATGTAACTGCAAACATATTTTGCCCTTTATCTTTGCAAAAAAAAATATTAAATTACATTTTCATTTTAAATTGAGAATTTCAGTTTCATCAAATGTTTCAAAAGTAACCCCACAGTACAAACTTGAATTGTTTAAAATATTTTTGGGGGGGCAATATCAATTTATTTTATAAAACATTTTTTCAACAGTTTGAACAATATGAAAATTAAATTAAATTAGCATAATATAAATTCTCAACATAATGTAGCAGTAGTCATGTTTCCAATCCAGCTGTTTTTATGCATAAATTCACAATATGCATATAAACATCTGAATAGAAACACTGCAAATTCATAGGTGGGTGTGGAAAAGCTAAGGTATGGCTAAAAACTAAATGTGACTGTGGTAAATTTAAACAGATTGAGTGAATAAATGGTGACATACAGAAATAAGCAACAGATATGTCCAGAAACGCCCTCTCATATCTGGCTGAATCAGACCTCTGTCTGTCTCTCTGACCCTCACTCTTGGCGTATTCTGCTAGTATAATACGACATGAACATTCTGTATTTAAAAAATATATTTAGCTACCACTTGTAGTACACTATGGGTTCAAATGTACTATAAGTAGTATCTAAATACATTTTCTAAATACAGAGATAGTATATTAAAAGCACATTTTAGTTCATATTTCATGTTGTTTCAAAATAGCAGTTGAGTACACTTAGATGTTCTTAAGATTATCTTAAGTAGCACTAAAGAAGAATTTTTAGTATATTAAGTACAAAATTAGTGCACGAAAACAGAGCACTTTAAAGGATTAGTCCACTTTTAAATACACTTTTCCTGATAAATTTACTCACCCCTATGTCATCCAAGATGTTCATGTCTTTCTTTCGTTAGTCGAAAAGAAATGAAAGTTTTTGATGAAAACATTCCAGGATTATTCTCCTTATAGTGGACTTCAATGGCTACCAACAGATTGAAGGTCCAAATTATGGTTTCAGTGCAGCTTCAAGGGCTTTAAACGATACCAGATGAGTAATAAGGGTCTTATATAATGAAACAATCGGTCATTTTCGAAAAAAATTCAACCGTTTATGCTTTATAAACAAAATATCGCCTTGAACGTACTTTCCGCTTCCGCATTCTTCATAACACTTACGCTGAATGTTCTACGCCTTCCCTATTGAACTTATGGAAAAAAACGAAACTGGCGCCGCGTTCGTTCCGTAAGTTGAATAGGGAAGGCGTAGAACATACAGCGTAAGCGTTATGAAGAATGCGGAAGCGGAAAGTACGTTCAAGGCGATATTTTGTTTATAAAGCATGAACGGTTGAATTTTTTTCGAAAATGACCGATCGTTTCGCTAGATAAGACCCTTATTACTCATCTGGTATTGTTTAAAGCCCTTGAAGCTGCACTGAAACCATAATTTGGACCTTCAATCTGTTGGTAGCCATTGAAGTCCACTATAAGGAGAATAATCCTGGAATGTTTTCATCAAAAACCTTAATTTCTTTT
>RJVU01015592.1:1645929-1655929 GCA_003731715.1 Anabarilius grahami | reverse complement strand
CTGCAGAACAAATAGTACATCACGATGGGAATTGTCGGTTTTTGCACAAGTAAAACGTATGGATAATTGGTGATATCAAGATGAATGAGCTTAAAAACAGTTTGCATTACGATTTGCACTAAATATAATACAAGGCTTCTACTATCCCAGATGGAGAGTCCATACCAGTTGAGCAGGACAGCCGAAGAGAGGATCAGGTATGCTGTAGCGTCTGTTTAAGGAAAAAAACACCAATGCATTTATTTTTCTACTTGTTTTAATCATTTACACACTTTCATTTCAGTTTACCCAGTGTTTAGTTCAGATCCTTTCAAAGGTGCTCTATAAGACTGATGATAATCCAGTGCATCCAGAATGCAAAAACCTCCTTACACCAGGTACGTTGTTACTTGAATTGTGTTGTTTCGATGTGTTCTTGAGGTAAAATAACATTGATTTATTAGTGGATGAACTCAAAGGTGACTTCTTAGGAAAGGTTATTCTAGCATAGCACTGTTTGCAGAGTGATCTTATACATTCGTTAAAAAAATATAATTCGGACATATATATGTGAAAACAGTCAGACTACATTATTGTCAATTTCTAATCTCAGTACATCGTGTTTGGTGGAGGAGACAGTTATGGGTCAGTGGTTTCATTCTAAGACTGTGGACTAATAATTGGATGTATTCGTGCAATGTATAAGCAGTGAAGCGAAAATGAGCTACGAGTTATTTGCATGAGTGTTTTGGGCCCATTTTTATCTCTCCCTGAATTCAGGATCAGGTCATTCCACAGTTGTGAAAAATGAGAAAGATGTTTTACAACTGGCTCAAGAGGAGCTGAAAAAACCACGAGGAGAGTCTAAAGTCAAGGAGGAGGAACTCATTGAGGATCTTCTCAAAGCTGACAAACGTGAAGAGCTGGATGATGAACGGAGCCAGGAAGAGTTCCCAAATTTCGTGAAAAGAAGAATCAAAGACAGGCGTGAGGAAATGAATGATGAACGGAGTCAGGAAGAATTCCCTAGTTTCATGAAGAGAAGAATCAAAGAAAAACGCGAGGAACTGGATGATGAACGAAGCCAGGAAGAGTTTCCTAGTTTCATGAAGAGAAGAATCAAAGAAAAACGCGAGGAACTGGATAATGAACGAAGCCAGGAAGAGTTCCCTAGTTTCATGAAGAGAAGAATCAAAGAAAAACGCGAGGAACTGGATGATGAACGAAGCCAGGAAGAGTTCCCTAGTTTCATGAAGAGAAGAATCAAAGAAAAACGTGAGGAACTGGATAATGAACGAAGCCAGGAAGAGTTCCCTAGTTTTATGAAGAGAAGAATCAAAGAAAAACGTGAGGAACTGGATAATGAAAGAAGCCAGGAAGATTTCCCAAGTTTCTATAAAAGAGGCAACAAGAATAAAAGAGAAGATTATGATGATGAGAGAAGCCAAGAGGAATTTCCTCAGAAAAGACATTTTTCCTTAATTTACAAGCGTGATAACCCCGATGAGGAGCGCAGCCAGGAGGAATTCCCTCTATACAAGTATAAAAGGAGTCATCTTCTGGCCAGCAGAGAAAAACGTGAAGAACCAGACTATGATAGAAGCCAAGAAGACTTCCCAAGTTACACCCACAAAAGAAGCTATGGGGATGGAGAAGAAGAGGACGAGGAGAGTGAGGAGAGAGAAAAGCGGATCTGGAAGCCATCGCATAGATACCACCATAAGAAAAAGCACCACAAACGCAGTGAGAATGAGGGTCTTGAAGAACCAGACTATGACAGAAGTCAAGAAGACTTCCCAAGCTATACTCACAAAAGAAGCTACGGGGATGGAGAAGAAGAGGACGAGGAGAGTGAGGAGAGAGAAAAGCGGATCTGGAAGCCATCACATAGATACCACCATAAGAAAAAGCACCACAAACGCAGTGAGAATGAGGGTCTTGAAGAACCAGACTATGAGAGAAGTCAAGAAGACTTCCCAAGCTACACCCACAAAAGGAGCCATGGGGATGACAGGCACCACAAACAAAATGAGAATTTGCTGAACGAGCAATCTGAGGACATGAACTCTCAGGAAAAAAGGTCTGAGGAATCTGAGGAGGTAAACGAGGATATTGCAAAACGATACTGGAAACCTACTCATAGATACCACCATAAGAAGCACCATAAACGGGACTCTGAAGAGGATTATGAGGAAACACCCCTGGAAAAGCGGTATGAGGACCATGAGCTTGATGAAAATGAGCTGAAGAAAGGACACCAGAGTTCGGCAGAGGAAAAGCAGGACAGGGAGGCTGCGTTGAGGTACCTAACAAAGAAGAAGAACGAGTTAGAGGAACGTCTACTTAACAAAGGTGACGTCTTTGAGAAACGCTCCCCATGGATTTACAGAGGATACTACCATCCAGCCTGGTACAAAAGAAGCCACAAGCTGGGTGAAAGTACTGACCAGCACCCCAACCGCAAACTGGAAGAGCTCGCCGAGACCCTCCGGTACAAAAGGGGCCTGCAGGAGCAGTCACCTGGGGAGGAAAAGGGTGTCTCCCAACAGAAGCTTTTCACACCAGAGGAGGTAGAGTATGGCAGTTTCATCCAAGAGACATTACATTTATTACCAGGATTGCACCCCAAGAGTTACCAGAGGTTACACATCTTGCTCAGGGTTGATAGTTTATGGATTACCACTTGTTGGGTTTGAAACCCCATGACCTTTAACGCTAGGCCAGTGGTTCCTAACGCTTTCTAAAGGCCTTTAAAACAGTATATGCTCTTAGAAAAAAAGTGCATAAATTGTACCTTTATGGGTACATCAGTATGTCACTGGGGCAGTACGCTCAAAGGGACATCTTCGGACCTTATTTACCCCAGAAAAACTTCACAGTACACTCTTAGAACAAAACGTTCTATATAGAACCTTAAAGGGTTCTGTAAGTTGCTTCATTTATAGAACTTTTAGGGTTCCCATCATGGGACCATTTTATGGATTTACGTATTTTATGGATGCACTTTCTAGGAGTAGATAAAAGTACAAAGCTGTCCCTTTAAAGTAGCTGCCCCAGTGACAAGCTGTTCTACCCCTAAAGATACATTTTTGCACATTTTCTTTTTGCCATGTACACATTCCTACTTTGATTCAACTTGTTTGTAGAGACACCAAGTCCTGGAATGGGTGTGTCAGATAAGAGACATACAAAATGTGTACTGGTGGGGAACATTTGGGAATTGGTTTGGAAACCGATGCACTAGGTTACACCGCCCCAGTTTAACAATTGGCCCCACTAAGCCCTAAAGACTACATTCGTAATACAAACGGGAATAAAAAAAACATGGACTGACCAGAGACATCAGACAGGGATGCACTGCAAAGAATGACATTAATGCAATCAAGAGTTCCTTCACAGAGCACTTGAAAAACAAGGCCAGATTTTCTGCTTGAAGTAGTTTATCTGTATCTCTGCTTGCTAGACTTCAACACGGGTAAGTTGAGTGACTAAGAGAGGACGTGGGTAGACTGTAAACCTTCTCTCAGTTTTTATTACATGCATCTTCAACTGCACCAAAAAGTCGTAATTACCTCCCAGCAAGAATGTATCTCCAGTGACTACTTGTGTCAAATGTTCTCCTATTACAAGGACATTTGAGTTATCTGATATGCCCGCAAACTATGCAGTAACATTACTTTTACTTGAGGGTGTAGAGGGGTAGCTAGACTCTGTATTCTCAGAGACACAGCATTCTTCATCCTGACAGGGATATTGTATAACTAAAGGCACTTCCTTTTAACTTTACTACTGGGACTGTGGAAATAGGATACTTCATTGACTAGACCAGGGGTGTCCAAATTCGGTCCTAGAGGGCCAGTGTCCTGCAGAATTTAGCTCCAGTTTGCCTCAACACAGCTGCCTGGAAGTTTCTAGTATGCCCAATAAGACCTTTGCTGCGACCCAATTCGCATACTATCCGTCCTAAATAGTATTCGAAAAAAGAATTAGTATGTCCCAAATCGTAGTATGTTGAAATGAGTATTCCACAGATACCCGGATGGTCTACTTTTTCCGGTTAGAATTCGAAGTGCAGATCCGTGCACACTTCTAACCGCTAATATTGCCCATAACACATTGCGCTGTGGACCAGGTTTCGATTAGAACTACAAATACGAGTAAAAAGTGTTAAAAAAAACTACAAACATGACGGATATGCGAGACCGACGGTTAAGCAGAGCGGTTAAGATAAATGGGCTTGAATGATTCATAATCAGTATAACCTGACGAAAATATATTTATTAAATGTTATCCACATTATATTTCATCTGCAACAGCATTGTGAACTTTTATAACGATGCGTTTGGTCATTAACTTTTAAATGCATCATTATGCAAAGATGAGGAGAGTTCTCTGCATGAAAGACCCATGACTGGCAGATCAATGTGCGACTACATTTCTCTCCGAAATGGTAGGAAATTAAATTTAATTGAATGTGGAGGATTTTAACTGTGACAAGATGATTGGCAGGGCAGTTTAAATTGTTACAGGTTGCGTAAATAAGCGACAGAACGTCCGTTAAAGACGCAGTTATGACGAGGTAGTATGTCCCAAAGCTTGCATACTATTCTGCTACACACTCAAAAGTATGTACTTTTTCTTTACAAAAACAGTACATACTTTTAGGACGTAGTATAAGTAGGCAAATTGGGACGCAGCACTTGATTTGCTGGTTCAGGTGTGTTTAATTGGGTTTAGTGCAAAACTCTGCAGGACAGTGGCCCTCCAGGACCGAGTTTGGACACCACTGGACTAGAGCAACAAATGGTCTTTCATTCACAAAGTAACCTTTCTGGCAGACTGCAAACAAAATGATTGCAAACACAAAAAAAACCCTGGGGACTGATTAAGGCAATGGTTTTTAAGCAACACTAAAGAGTTATTAAACAAATTTAGCATTGCATTTAATTCCTATTCTTTTCTTTCATCAGTTAAATGAACTTGAGAAACTGGCCTCCGTGGATCAACAGATGAAAGAGACAACCATTCCAAAGACCAGCTGAGAAACCATCTTCCTTTGCTGCCTGATTTGACTTCCCATCAGCTTCATGTGTGCTCACTTGGGCTGTTTTAGATGAATGCATTATTATATGTCGTACCCGCATTACAACTGCATTAGACTTTTGTTATTGGTGTTAAGTCAGTGTACGTTTAATGTGAGAGTCTGAGAAACAAGGCAAACAGTCTATAACCAAGCAAAACTAGCTTGATAATGTCATGTGAATTATTTATCTTTATTACATAATCTAAAGTAACAAAAACAAATGCCCATGTCCCATTGACTGCATTTAAGAGCATGCTACGTGAAAGATGCAGTGTGTGTTTAAAAATTGCTGTTGTTCTTTATGGCCTTCAATAGAACCCCTGCATTGTTTGCATTTAATAAAATGTGCAACTATGGGACCAAAGCTGATGGATGCAGTTATTTGTGTTTTGATGCTGGAAGCCTTTGAACATTATTAAAAACCGATAAATATACAGTTTACTTCAGCAATGACTGACTAAGCTTTTTTTTTTGTAGACAAAATTTGGTTATTTGCCAAGTGCAGAGGATGGAGAAAAAAGAAAATGCATCTTTTACTTCCCCCACATGTTGCTAAAAAAATAAATAAATAATGATGGGAACATTCCGTAGCTCTTAAATGCAAATCTTGGCAAAAAAAACAACAAAAGATAACAGACTTTGAATAATAAAGTCGTGCAACCATACAGAGAATAAAGCACTGCCTAAATGTGTGAGTCAACACTGATTTGGTTTCTTCTCACTTAAGTTAAACTACACTAATTGCCTTGGCAGAGCTGTCACATGATGAACTAATCTCATCCAGTTTCAGCCTCTTGGCGGCAGGCTCCTCTGATTTGTGCTGATTTCGAGCTTTGGCAGCGTCTGTAGCGACCGTGGTTCCGGACAGCAGATACCCTCCACCTCCACTCATGAGCAGCACTGGATGAGTCCGGTTGGGCAACACCTGGAACAATGATACAGAAGTAAATAAGTCATCAAATCCCTTCTAGGGGTGGGTGGTATGACTAAAATCTTATTTCACAGCATGAGTCTTCTTATAAAATAGTAATTGTATAGCAGTTTTTGCTGGAAATGCAACAAAATGATTTATAAAACGTGGTATACATAAACCATGGAAATGTCAATTTTGGGATAACAGAGAATTAAATAAATTAAATAATGATCCTTCAGAAATCATTCTAATAACATTTCTGTTAAAAACATCTGTGCAACTTAAAGGTGCTAAAGAGGATGTTTTGTTTTATACATTTTTGCAATATTACTTGAAACTGTCTTTACTAACTGATAAAAGACTATTAGGTGCACTGAAAGGAATAATATTAATATACATCATCTGTGCACGAGGTAGGGCCTTAAAAACATCAGCCAATCGTTTACGCGATCATCGCGTAAACGATTGGCCCTCTGGCTTGTCAATCACTGCCATGACGTTCCTTGTGAGAGGCGCGCTGCTGCTCGCTCCAGTAACTTTCCACACACTACAGGCGCCGAATGCAATGTTTTTGTCAGGAGACAGGAGTAACAACTGCAGATTATGAGTTACCTGCGGTGAGTCCGACATAATGAATCACTTAACGATTGTAAGCCCGATTATGAATGTAAATTGATACTTATGACTGATAGCGCTCAAACGCGTCCAGTCAGAGCCAGTTGCGTTCAGTCTGCGATTACAGTCGGTGTTCAAATTCCATGTGAAACTATATAAATCTCCTTCAGGAGCAGGAAACAATCGCTGTATGTTAAGCACAGTCAGAATGTTTTAGCTAGTCGTTAAATGTGTGCCCGGCTTAATAACACAGCGAATGCCGGTGCTAAACAACGTGCACGAGTTTTGGGAGGCGTTCCCTTGAAAAGAGCTGTGAAGGAGGGGGTTGTTCTTATGCTTGCGCTCATTTCAAAAACTCAGTCGACGAAAAGATCCTCTCTACCACCTTTAATATTGTTTTGTGGAAACCATAATACTTTTGTATTCAGGACTAAGAGAAAGTTCAAAAGAACAACATTTATTTGAAATATGTATATATATATATATTTTTGTAACTGTGTAAAAGTCTTAACTGTCATTTGTGATCAATTTAATGCATCCTTGAGAAATACAAGTATTCATTTATTTCTAAAAAATAAAATAAATGAACCCAAACCTTTGAATGGTTGTGTAAATCAAAATATTAATAAATCAAAGCCTGGCATTAGAGCAAAACCAACTGTGTAACAACTGCAGTAAAACTAATATTATAAATCACATATTTCTGACCATCTCTTTATGGGATGAAGTAAAGAATTACCTGGTAATGTCTGAGCCAGGAATCTGTTAATCTGAGACTGATTGCTCCTCCCTGTTCCCTGAGCTTTGTGTAGCACTCAATCAGCGGCTGTCCAAAAGAGATCAGACAGTAAATATTGCTGAAAGCAGTTATGAAAACACTTGACTCAAAGTGAACATGCAAATCTTTTTAAAGCGAAGGTATTCCTTGATAATATTTTTTTAGGCCTTTGGAGAGCTTGATAATAATAGGCAAAATTGACATTTTGCCAAATAATGTGTGTTCTACACCATGAGGATTAGTAGGTGATTATAAAATCTTCATTTTTGGGTGAACTGCCTCTTTAACACATTTGTCAAATCAATCACTTTACCTCTCTGTACTGGCAGTACACTACGAACGGTCGTGATGGTGCTACGAACTTCAGCAGACCCATTAACACGGGACAGGGGTGGAACCGACTAGCAATCACCAACCTGAAACAAGCATTCAAATCAGCTTCAACCATTATTAAGCAGGTGAATCACTGGAAGACTAAGACAAATCTGCTTAAGATTAATACGAAATATGACTTGACAAGACTCGTCAATATTACCATTACATCAGCTACATGTTTTCCCATTTTAAATCATACACAAAATGTGCACTTATTCATGTTATGAACTACCAGGAGATATACAGTGTTTATTGGTTTTAAATGCATTTAGGGCTGGACAATAGAGTTAAAAATAATATTTTAGGTATTTAACAAAAAGTGCATTTATTTTTTAACCTTTAACTATACAAAAACATACCCATCTGCATTTCTTCCCTCCAGCAGAGCAGCAGCTGAGGCCAACTTCTTCCTCTTCTCCTCAATCTTCACCTTTTTCTCTTGAGCCTATAAGGTGAATTAAATTAAGTGTGAAATTTTAGAAAAACTCTTAAAAGACACTTTTACCACCCTGACTAGTTAAATGTGCTCATGAACAATGTTCAACTTTTTTTTTCTTCACACATCTCATTTCACAGATTTCTCCTCAAGCTGCTCTTCATTTAAACTTTAGTCTCCTTGGTAACCAACTAGACTTTTGAAAACAGTTTACTGAGGGCAAAACTATTTATTTATTTTTTAAACAGTTTGTTTTTGATTAGCTTTTTGGTTAAGTTTTATATATACACACACACTTAAATTTTAAATGATTCGAAAATGGACCAAATACAGCACATTTTAAATGGTTTGTGGTTATTTCAAAGTAATAAATGTGTATAATTATTTAAATTATATTCACATTTTAAAATGGTAAGTTTTGGTCATAGACCAAATACAGTACATTTTTAAAACAAACAGTGGTGTTTAGTTGTTTTTTTGTTATATATAGAAACACCTAAACAAGACATTCGGCATATATAAGTAACAATTCATATTTATAGTTATGTAAATTATATTCATGTGTTAAAATTGGTATTTGACAACAATAAAATTCTATACAAAAAAGAAAAAGCACCAAATATAAATGAAGGCATGGAAATATGTTTCCAATACAGTTTTAATGTTAACATCTCTTGAGAAAAAGGTGGATTTAAGTTATAGTTTTATTTAACATTATTTTAACCTTTTTTTAAATTTTTTTATTCAGCCCTGGTACATAACATTAGTTGCAGAAACACCTAAACAAGACATGAAACATGAATGCAAAAGTCATAAAAACAAAACTCTTACCTTCTGTTCTCTCAGTTTTTCTCTCTCTGCTCTCTTCATTTCTTCTTGCGGGTCGACGCTGACCTCCATACTCTGAGGTTCTGAGTTCTTCTCCTCAGACACACCTGAGGTTTCCTGAGAGGAGTTAGATCCACCGATCCTACTGCCATTAGCCTGTGAATCTGTGTCCTTCTCTGACAAATCCATGGTTCCTGCCAGCAGAGCGTTAACTTTGCATAAAGGGAACTCATGCAGCGTCTCGTGGAAGTGTGACGGAAAGCCGAAGCTCTCCATGCCAGCTCTCGTTGGCCCTCCACCGGGATACATCTGAATCACTGAGCCAAAACCTGAGAAAGGAAACATTTAGATCATCTGCATGGTGTAATAGTGGTCAGCTGATATGTAATTAATATTGTATGAAGATAAAACAGTGAAAAGCAAAGTGTGATTACCTCCCATTCTCTCCATGACTGAGCCCAACACAAGACCAGCACAGGTCTCAAAAACAATGATTTTACTGCCAGCGTGGATGTTACCCAGAGTCAATATCTGAGCCAATGTGTCGTACCGCAGGTGACTAAAAGAGTGCAAATATTATTTACAATACACTATAAATGCTTGTGAAACAATAAAATCCTGACATGTACTAGTACAGGATTTTTCAAACAAGGTTCAAGCTAATAATTAAATCATAAAAAAATACATTTTTCTGTTTACTTGCATGTCACATGACCATTAACCAACATCAGAAGTGCAGCATTGTTACAGTTAACTAAAAATATTACAAATTGTTTTAATGAACTGAAATAAAATGGAAATAAAATAAAACACAAATATAAAAAATAGAAAGAAATGTTGCCTTGGCTACTAACTGACAAATTAAGTTGAAGTTGAATTACTAAAATAAATTAATATAAATTAAAGCTTTAAAGCATTTATTATGTGCTTTTGTCATTTGAATTAGTTTTTTAGTGCTGTCAAATTGATTAAATAAAATCTAACTTAAGTTTG
>RJVU01015592.1:1591198-1645820 GCA_003731715.1 Anabarilius grahami | reverse complement strand
TGTTAGTTGCGATTGATTCGATTTGACAGCACTAAAAAACTAATTCAAATGACAAAAGCACATAATAAAATTACTAAAATTGAACAAACTGAAAATAAAAAAATTAATACATAATAGTATGTAAATATTAATAAAACAACACTGGAGAACTGTGACCATGTGGATGTGTTATTAAAATAAGTTAAATATTAACCTAAAATCTTCAAGTAAAGGTGTTTAGGTCAAAGGGGTTCGGTTGACAATACCTGTACTAGTATATATATCAAGTATATCTAAAAGACTTCTTAAAATAATAAACTGTGCAAGTAGGGTAACTCGTGTGTTTGAAAGTGACATGTGGGTGAGTAAATGATGAGTTTTCCTAGATCACATACCATATTTTTCCTGGTTCTCTGCCATGGTACATCATGGCAAGGAGTCGAGTGGAGGGTTTCAGGACTGTTATGTCACTCTCATACCTGTATGCATAAAGGCAAAGTACTTGTTAACAGTTTCATTTTCTGAGTGATTGATAAAATATGAAATAAAACTCTTAACTCACTTTTTCTTTTTCTTCTTGATGTATTTCGCTTGAGCAAATTCAGTTTTGTCCTTGAATGTTGTACTGTTGTCTATGAGCTGCTGAACAATCTCCTTAAAAGCGCATGAAAGGACATGTGAGAAAAAAAATGTCTTTGTAACCAAATATGAAAACCTAAATACCTTCTATATGGGTATGAATAACATCACAAATGTTTTGGCTAGCTGTCAAGAAGTGTGCTGCTACTTTTCTAAGCAACTGGACTTACAATATTTCACCAGTGAACGATTAAATGGCAAAAATCCCACAGGCTTACACCGAAGGAGGGACCAGAGTCATATTTTGGACTACATTCATCCCTAAAAACGCGGCCACATTCACACAGCAACAGAATACAGTTGTCAGTCCTGTATTTAAGTCCTTAAAGGGATAGTTCACCCAAAAATGAAAATTATCCCATAATTTACTCACCCTCTAGGTGTATGACTTTCTTCTTTCAGCCGAACACAGAGTTATATTGAAAAATATTCAAGCTTTATAATGGGAGTGAATGGTGCCATTTTTTTTTTTAAGCCCAAAAAAGTGCATCCATCCATCATAAAAGTAATCCATCCGGCTCCAGGGGGTTAATAAAGGACTTCTGAAGTGAAGCAATGCATTTGTCACTCTTTGACTGGAACTAGATTCATGTACGGCCGTTACTGGAAGCCAGTTACTATAGTTTATAAAGTTATAAATATGGATATTTTTCTTGAAACGCATTGCTTAGCTTCAAAAGGCCTTTATTAACCCCCTGGAGCCGTCTGAATTTTTTTTATGATGGATGGATGCACTTTTTTGGGCTTAATATTTATTTATTTATTTAAGTACCATCCAATCCTTTTATAAAGCTTGGAAAAGCCAGGATTTTTTAAATATAACTCCGATTGTGTTTGGTTGAAAGAAGATAGTCATATACACCTAGGATGGCTTGAGTAAATCATGTGATAATTTTCATTTTTGGGTGAACTACACCTTTAATACGGCCCTCAAATGCTCCACTCTCTTCCCAGATATAAAAGCTGCTGTCGGTTAATGAAGATTTGACAGAACTCATGGCTTCTGTTGTGTCAAAAGTGATATAAGTCTTTTCAGTTTTATGGACGTCGCCATCTTTGATATTACTTTGGTCACTGTCTCTATGATTACTGTTCAGAGAAATTGGTTTTGACTCCGTTGCACGCTCATACCGTTTGAGACGCTACTGTAAGTTGCTGTTTGAAGAGATATTTCGAGACTCACACCTGTAAGTAAATGCTGTTGTCAATCCCAAAAACTGACAGTGTGAACAGTCCTTTACTCAGGTACATACCTGCCCCTTTAACCCTTGCTCTTTCAGTGTTTCAATATCATCTCTGGTCAGTTTTTGAGATCTCCCATCATCCACTATATGTCTGTTATCCTGGCCTGCTTCCTTAGAATCTATGACAGCAGAAAAGTGAAACAATCGCATCTTGTCTGTGAGAAAATAAATGAATACATAAACAATTACACAAATGGGTAATATCATTACCTAAAGAGTCTCCTGCACGTTTAACTGCCTTGGGTTTAAGTGAACCGCCAGCTTCGATTTCAAACATGGTCCCATAAAGCTGCCCAACCACATTGTCCAAGAAGAACCACTGCTTCTCAAAGATTACTTTCCTAAAACACACAATACACAGAATGTCAAATCAAAGCAAGTGAGGTGAGAACAAGCACCATATGAAACGTAAGTTGCGATAGTCTTTTCTTCCTTATTGTGAAATGGCTTCGCGAACAAGAAAAAATGTAGGGCGGGACTTGAATTTGTTCACGGGTAATGGATTGGATGGTAGTGCTTTGCTATTGGTCAATCTCATGTGAGTGACAGGTTGCCCCGCCATCGCGTCAGTAAAGAGGGAGGGGAATTTATTTTGATTAGGTTATGAAGCCACATGAATTAAAAAAAATTATGATGTGCGCGAATAAATCATTTATAATAAACACTACAATATTAAAAAAATAAATAAATTGTCCATTTTGATTTCATGGTGGACACAGGAGTGAAATGTAGTATGTCATGTTTACCTTTTTCAGATTGACAGAAATAGTGCAGAATGTAATACATGACTAATTATTTACACTTTTTTTATTTAAAGGTTTCAAAACTATAAAACGTTTTATGTACAAGTTCAAACCGATTTCATATTTTAGTTCCCACTGTATACAAACACCTCAAGCCATTGAGTGCATAACCTGCAAAACTAAACGTATTAGAAAGATCACATTTAATAAAAACTTGTTCAACTCACTTTTTATGTTCGACCTGCACTGATTTGAAGACATCTCCTCTCTTCAGCACTACATAATCTCCGTAATTTACCGCGCTCTCAGCATCACTGTCATTTACACACTCCGCCATTTACTGTAATCAACGTGGATAAAGATCGAACGGAGGATGTTTTAAAAACTAGTTTACGCTTTAACAAACCCGACGCACAAGTGGCAATTTATGTCTTCAAACAAAACAGTAATTTCCCACAAGCTATGCTCCTTTCACACGTGTGTTCTGTCACTTCCTGTTCGGAGAGGCCAGTTAATCGAGTGCTGATTTCGAGAGCTACAGTCAGGAAAACTAGCAAGTCACGGATCAATAAACGTGTATTTATTCTCATTTTAAGTGAACAAACCTCACATTAGTTTTTGAACCATACTATAGTAAAGTACTTGAATTAATTTGTTTGTGGTAAGTCTATAGTTGTTGTGGTAATATAACAACTATAATAATTACTTGACCCAATACTGTACTAAGTTTTCTGCTAACTATAGAGGGTATATTATACTACAAAACACTAGTTTACTGTAGTAAAAACTAAAGTATACCTCAGTATTTATTACAGTTCGTCAGTTCACTATAGTTAATACTACAGTATGCTGTAGCATTCATAAACAAAGTGTTGTAAATACTATAATATAGGCTACAGTATACAATTTACTATAAATACTATAGTCTTTTTTCATGGAAGGATAAAAATCTCATTTATTTGATGGGCTATTATGGTTTCCATTATAATAGTGCATGTATTTCAATTACTGTATATGTATAGTATGTATAATATACAGTTGGATCACATTTGGTTCTATTTTTCCAAACTAAAGGCCAATTTTATATCTAATTTATATATAAAAAAACATGTGACTGTAGTTTGTACAAAAATAAATATAACAGCTGTTAAATATATTCTATTTCAAGTATGATAAATTACCAGTACTTGATTATGAAATTCAGACAAAAGTCAAAATTGGACCTCATAATGGAAGTGAAGATTTATTTAGACTATTTTAAGATTTTCCAGTCAACATAATGAAAACAAAATCATATTTAACAAAATGTAACCTTAAATTTAAAAGTAACAATTAAATTGCAAATGTATTTATTTTTCCAGAAAACAAGCCAAAAGCACCTAGATGTTCTGGTGATGCATTTAATGTAAACTCATTTATCACTCAAACAGTTAGGACACAACTTCAAAGAAACCAACAATTCAAATTCAAACCCCACCGTAACTGTACTGTATCCCATATCTATCACACAAATTCTTGTATGGAAATATGCATTGTAAATTTTGTATATTGTTCAGATGCAAAAACAACTCATAGAGATGTCAAGAGTCAGCAAATCCAAAATATGGATTGAATAATCTGGTTTATTTTCTGTTTTGAGCACAAGGCTTGTGTGTGTCTTAATACAAATATAAAACAACTTAGGCAGATTTAAAAAACTATACAAATTGCTTTTCTGCAACACTAAGGGCCATGTCAGAGTCCTGACGTGTTGATTTGAGGTCAGTCTTGTCCTCCCGTGAGTTTGTGGAAGAGTTCTTCATCTAATGTTTCATTCTGGTCTTTTGAGCGTGTTGAAAGGAAAATGTATCCCCCGATATACTCGTGAACCACCTTGCAGTCGCAGCTCTGGCAGGAGAACGCAATGGACACGCTCTGGTCAAACTCAATGGCCACCTGCAACACAAATGAACATACTCAAAAGTCATCTTTGCACCAGCCACACGGGTTACAAAGGTTGTTAGAAGCAGTTTATTCACCTGTTTAATCTCCCAGTTGACGTTCCATTGTTTCATGTTGGAGAACCTCCAGGTGGTCACCGGCAAACCAGTCGACATGTCGATGCGGATCAGCCTGTTGGAGGAAATTCCCAGGAGCTCATCTTTCTTGCTCCCTCTGAATCTGTGGCACGAAAAAGACAAAATGAAATGATTTTAATCTTGTTTCATGGTTGAAGGGCTCTAAAAACCATAGTCAGACTTGAGTAATACCAGGCACAATTCAATCTGTAGTTCAGCAAAATCAGCTGATGATAATGTTATGTCTAATTTATGAAAAAAATCATCTTCAGCATGTTTTTGAATGATTCAGTGACTATATAGTTTGTTCAAACAGAATTTTACAGTATATTCAATTTCAAGCACCAAAAATGGTCAGTACTTGATTATGAAATTGAAAATTACAACTGAAATTGAACCTTTAAATGGAACGAAAACACTATTAAATCCCAATTTTTTTTTTTATTTGAAAACGAGCCAAATGAACTTGGACATTTTGATGATGTGTTAAAGGGTTAGTTCACCCAAAAATGAAAATAATGTCATTTATTACTCACCCTCATGTCGTTCTACACCCGTAAGACCTTCATTCATCTTCGGAACACAAATTAAGATATTTTTTATTAAATCCGATGGCTCAGTGAGGCCTGCATTCAAAGCAATGACATTTCCTCTCTCAAGGTCCATAAAGGTACTAAAAACATATTTAAATCAGTTCATGTGAGTACAGTGGTTCTACCTTAATATTATAAAGCGACGAGAATATTTTTGTGCGCCAAAAAAACTAAATAACGACTTTTCAACAATATAGTGATGGGCCAATTTCAAAACACTGCTTCAGAGCTTTACGAATCGAATCAGTGACTCGGAGCGCCAAAGTCACGTGATTTCAGCAGTTTAGCCATTTGATAGGAGATCCGAGTCACTGATTCGATTCATAAAGCTCCAAAGCAGTGTTTTGAATTTTTTTTGAAATTTTTTTTTTTTGCGACACAAAAATATTCTCGTCGCTTTATAATATTAAGGTAGAACCACTGAACTCACATGAACTGATTCAAATATGTTTTTAGTACCTTTATGGACCTTGAGAGAGGAAATGTCATTGCTTTGAATGCAGGCCTCACTGAGCCATCGGATTTCATAAAAAATATCTTAATTTGTGTTCTAAAGATGAACGAAGGTCTTACAGGTGTGAAACGACATGAGAGTGAGTAATTAATGACATTATTTTCATTTTTGGGTGAACTAACTCTTTAATGAAAAATGGGAAAAATTGAACTTTAAAAAATCATAACATTTGAATCATATTTGAGGAATACCAGTCAAAAAATCTGTTGTTCAGCAAAATTACTTGATATGGCACTGGAAATTTTATGTCTGATTAACAACCTCATATTCAGCACGTGTTTGAATGGTTCAGTGACTATATAATTTGTACAAAAAGCTGTGAAGTATCTGTATATTTGAATTATGAAATTCCAAGTCAAAATTGGACCTCATAATGAAAGTGATTGTATTTATGTAAGCTATTTTCAGATTTTTCAGTCGACGTACTCAATAAAAACAAAATTACATCTTAAAAAAATGTAACCTTTAAATGGAAAGACAACACTCCTTAAATTTACTTTTTGAAAAACTGAACTCTAAACAGCACAACTTCAAGGAAAACTACAATCTTAATCATAATTCATGGTTGAAGGGCTCAAAACCAGGCTTAGTATGTCCCTAAAATTGCATGGCACAAATCAATCTGTTGTTCAACAAAATTACCTGACGATGTAGTACTTGATGCCAAATTCAGGCAGGGACTGCCAAGCTTGGATAAAACGCATTTTAGCCTCCATGAGGGAAAGGTGGGAAATATTGTGAAGGGCCTCCAAGATTCGTGTGGTCAGCTAAAAGAAGAAGAAGAAATTTTGCTATTATTGTAACAGATCTCAGATAGCCAATGATGTCATGGCATAATGAAAACAAGCCGTATCCTGTTCATTCTGTGTGTCGAGATTATGATTTCACCTGTTTGGTCTTGTACTTCTTTGCATATCGGGGAGAAACGAAGCACTCGGCGTTCATCTCCATGGACTCTACGTCAGGTGCTGCCTGGCCAGGAGGGGGCGCTAGACTCTTCATCTGCAGGAAAGACTGGATGTTCTTCACCTCGGTGCGGTATGAGCTGTAAGCCATCGTCTTTCCTTTAGAGGCCAAAATACAGGCAGCTTTCCACTTGGCGTACTGCGTCTCCTGTTTTCATTTGTTTTTGGCAGAAGAAACGAATAAATGCAAACCCCTCAAATTTAAACACTCAAGAAGCTTCTGATTGTAATTTAACCCTGTAAAGCCTGACATATGAAATAATAGTCAGAAAAAATCTATTTTTAAGTAATTTATTGAACCTTTATATTAATATAAATAATGAAATATTATTACAATGTAAAGGGACTGTTTTCTGTTTGAATATATTTTAAAATGTAATTTATTCCTGTGATCAAAGCTGAATTTTCAGCATCATTACTCCAGTCTTCAGTGTCACATGATCCTTCAGAAATCATTCTAATATGCTGATTTGCTGCTCAAGAAACATTTCTTATTATTATCAGTGTTGAAAACAATTGTGCTGCTTAATATTTTAGTGGAAGGCGTAATAATTTTTTTAAAGAATTCTTTGATTAATAGAAAGTTAAAAAAAACAGCATTTATTTGATATCAAAACCTTTTGTACCATAAATGTCTTTACTGTCACATGATCAATTTAATGCATCCTTGCTGAATAAAAGTTTTAATTTAATTAGGCCCCAAACTTTTGAACAGTAATATACTAGCTTTAATATCAGCCACAGTGACTCCAGATATAGACCAGTTTATTGAACATTTAGACAAAATATTACATAAAAATGTTTGCCTTTGTTTTATGTTTTGTATCATATTTGATACATCAGGCTTTTATAGTGAGAATATGTAACTAATATTTGAGGAGGAACAATGATAATCAAGTAACCTAATTTTCTTCAGTTCAGTAAATGTTCATCATGAAATATTAACAACATTAAATTACCATTTTTCTTACGTTATCTTTATAAAAATCAAAAGGATACATGCATATCTCAATCTGCATATAAAATACAAATATAAAACTCACATTGTCACAGCGAATATAAACCTCGTTCATTCCGTCAGCTGCTGGCAATAACAGCTTAAGGCCGAACTTCCTCTCGGTAACGTTGACATCAGGAATGACCTCACATCCTGTACAATTAATGATATGCATTATCCCGCTGATGCATTGGCTTTATTAAAATGAATGATCTTCTCTCTGATTGGCCGCTCACCTCGTAGATGGAGCTGCTCAATGGGCTCTTTATTGGCAGACTCTTTGTTTTTGAAATAAGAAATGGTGGTGTCCCTAAAAACAAACCAGTACTCCTTATACGGCTTTAATGTCAATCGTTTGGGCCTGTAGAGCAAAGAAACGAACAGAAAAGTAAATATGCACTGTATAGTTTGTCTTATTGCAGACCAGATATTGTCTTGTTTTACACTACCATTTTTTTCCTCAAAAAATAATCTGTTAATAATTTTCTTTGCTTTAAAAGAAAAATCTATAACAACATACACTTTTAAACTAAAATAATAAGTTGATTTATTTTTCCTTAAACAATTTTAATAAACTTAAACTCACCTAAACAGTTTAAGTGTATCTTCCAGCTTTGGAATATCAGTGATATCTTCCTGGAAAGAAAAGCAAGAAAAGAAAAGTTAATATTCATACACTACCATTCAAATGTTTGGGGACTTGAAAGAAGGCTGCATTTATTTGATAAAAAACAGTATATTATGAAATTTTATTACAATTTAAAAGAACTGTTTTGAAGATATTTTAAAATGTAATTTATTCCTGTGATGCAAAGCTGAATTTTCAGCATCATTACTCCAGTCTTCAGTGTCACATGATCCTTCAGGAATCATTCTAATATGCTGATTTGCTGCTCAAGAAACATGTTGAAAACAGTTGTGCTGCTTCGTATTTTTGTGGAAACCATGATCAGTAAAAAAAACAGCATTTATTTGATATCAAAACCTTTTGTACCATAAATGTGTTTACTGTCACTTTTTGATCAATTTAATGCATCCTTGCTGAATAAGTTTTCATTTCTTTAAAAAAAAAAATCTGACCCCAATCTATATTATAAACTACCTTAAATATCAGCCAGATTGATTCCAGATCAACCTAATATCAGTCTTTATCAGAAATTAAAGCACAATCATCTGTCAAACAGCTGGAGAAAAAAAAAAAACCCAGACAGACTGGATATTAATTTGATATAAGTATTGTTGTAAAGCCAACATCCTTATGAAGAAAATCTAATCATAATATCATAAAAATCACAGATACCAGGATTTTATCAGCGTTCCGTCCTTCCAGGGTGAATTCTAAGTTTGAGAGCGCAGCCTCAACTTCATCAATCTCTGGTTCATTGAAATTGGTCAGTGGCTCCGTTGACAAGGTCAGTTTACAGATGTGATACTAGAAAAGATTCAAGTGTTTTAGATGCATTGCAAAAAAATAGCATGCATAATTCATTTTGGTTAGTTAATAACAGAGTTCAAGACTCAGAAGACACCTATACATATACATTTCACCTTTGAATATGGTTAAAAATAAATGGAGTTTTAATGGACAGTTCTCTATAGTAGATTATAAACTTTACTACATGCTAACCTCACAAAAACCCTTGTAGGTTTCAATGCACATAACACTGCATGAGGCAGGACTTTGAATTAATCATTTTAGCAACAAGTAATGTGCTAAAAAGGTGGGAAAATATCTGTGCGATGCATTATTCTGTCATCTGATATTCTGTCTTTTTTTTTTCTTTGTTCAGGCGTGTATCCCATCATCCTGCATTCAAAACAGACTTTACCTCCCAAATTATTGTCTGAGTCCACAGTGGCACAGTTAGCCAGATTTCCCATCTCACATAAGATATGATATACATACCAGCACAAAACCTCAGTGTATGTCTGATTATCTGCAGATACAGATTTTGTTAGTGCCATGTTCACATATACTTTACCTCACTGTGTAACTGAACTCTATCTTGTGTTGTGGAATGTAACATCTTTTGTCCTCAAAGTAAGTTATCTCATAGCTTCAGGCTAAAAAGAAAGGACGGCATGGCACTAAAAAATTGACCGTAACTCAAAACCATTTGAGATGTCATGAGACTGGATACTACTATATATTTTAGTGCATACTTGTCAGATGATTAAATCAGTTTATTATAGTTAACAAAAACTAAACCTATCTCTGGAACTCTGAAAATAAATCTGAAATAAAATTATGAACAGAAATGACCCAGCTAACAAAAACGTTCTTAAAGGTGCCCTAGATTCAAAAATTGAATTTACCTCGGCATAGTTAAATAACAAGAGTTCAGTACATGGAAAAGACATACAGTGAGTCTCAAACTCCATTGTTTCCTCCTTCTTATATAAATCTCATTTGTTTAAAAGACCTCCGAAGAACAGGCGAATCTCAACATAACACCGACTGTTACGTAACAGTCGGGGTGTACACCCCCAATATTTGCATATGCTAGCCCATGTTCCCAACATTATAAAAAGGCATTACACAAGGGCAGGACGTCTGGATCTGTGCACTGCTGAATCATCAGACTAGGTAAGCAAGCAAGAACAATAGCAAAAAATGGCAGATGGAGCAATAATAACTGACATGATTCATGATAACATGATATTTTTAGTGATATTTGTAAATTGTCTTTCTAAATGTTTCGTTAGCATGTTGCTAATGTACTGTTAAATGTGGTTAAAGTTACCATCGTTTCTTACTGTATTCACGGAGACAAGAGCCGTCGTTATTTTAATTTTTTAAACACTTGCAGTCTGTATAATGCATAAACAACTTCATTCTTTATAAATCTCTCCAACAGTGTAGCATTAGCCGTTAGCCACGAAGCATAGCCTCAAACTCATTCAGAATCAATGTAAACATCAAAATAAACACTGTACTTACGCGATTAGACATGCTGCATGACGAACACTTTGTAAAGATCCATTTTGAGGGTTATATTAGCTGTTTGAACTTTTTTTATGTTGTTTAAGGCAAGCGCGAGCTCCGTGGGCGTGGAGCACGACATTTAAAGGGCCACACACCCTGAATCGGCTCATTTCTAATTATGCCCCAAAATAGGCAGCTAAAAAAATGAATTAAAAAAAATCTATGGGGTATTTTGAGCTGAAACTTCACAGACACATTCAGGGGACACCTTAGACTTATATTACATCTTTAAAAAAAAAATCCTAGGGCACCTTTAAAACATTTTGCTAACATTCTCATTTTGTTATGGAAACGTTATCTGCTTTTTTTTTTTAAATATTTTGAGACATTCAGTTGTGCAAACATTAAGGTAACATTCCATTTGATCATTTTTCAAAGATTATGTTACTTTTGAATGTTCTCTGAATATTCTGAAACAAGTAGTATCTTTTAAAAAATGCTAGAGAGACATCCAACTAAAACATTTCAGAAAAAAAATGTTCAATGAATGATGTATAATAAAATTTTTGTGCTAAGATTTTAAGAACATTTTTAAAGACGGGATAACTTTGAATGAACGTTCTATTAACGTTACTGGAAGAATTTTTGCTCACAACTTTGCAAGAGAACCAAGCCAGAATGTTAGCCAAGGTTCTGAGAACGTTCCCTGTTAGCTGGGGAACTGATAACAGGAGTCCTGTACCTGCAGGGATGCAAACATGATCATCTCTTCTTCAGTGCAGTCGATCTCCTCCAGCAGTATGGCCCATCGGGCCTGTTCATACAACTGTGTGATTCTCACAGCATCATACTACGAGAAGAAAAAGACCATTGCTAGTTTAGACATATCGGCCCATCTAACGTTGTCATCCATAAACATTTGAGTCACATTTTAAAGAGGCTGTATTATGCCTTTCACAAAGTCTTGCTTTTGTTTGTGGAGTCTACTAGAATAGGTTTTCTTTGCGATGGCACGGCATAACTGGACCAACCAGCGGACCGATCTCATTGCACAGTATCTGAAATGCTGTTTTGGTCATTCTGTAATGCCTGATCAAAGTCTGTCGTTACAGTGGTTCGGTATAATTCCATCCCAGAAGCACCTCACACGATTGCATTCACAAATAAGAGGCATCTGAAAGCAAGATAGATTGGGTTTCGTCTGCGCGCTCTGAGGCGCAAGTCATTTATTATATACAAAAATGATTATATACATTGGCTTCTACTGCAGCAACTTCCATTTTTCTGCATATTTAGATATTTAGCGCCAGTTTATCAGGAAGTGACGATTTTGTTCTCTTCGACTCACTGGATGGAAATGTTTTATGCGATACTCCAAATTTGCAAGTTAAATTCGCAACTTTGGATGGAAACATAGCTATTGTTGCATTACCTCTCTTCCCAGTCTGTCAGTAATACTGTTTAGTTCCTGTCTCTATGAAGCCCCTCCTTCTGAAAAGTGCAATGTGCTCCGATTGGTCAATGGACCAATGAGTTGTGATTGGTCAGCTGCTTCGAGCTTGTTTTGGAAATGTTCAGAAACAGTGCGCACTGATATAACTCAGAGAATAACTCCCTTTGGAGTGACTTTGGGCTTTGTAACTTTGCAGAACTTTTTCATGCTCAAACAGCAATATTACACACTAAAGAAAGTTGAAAATGTACAAAAAATCATAATAGGTCCTCTTTAATGTAATGTGGTATAATTTAAAGTAATAGATGGTCTCTCACCTTTGGGTTGAGGTCAAAGAAGCAGTGGTACTTGAATCGCAGCAGGAGTCTGTCGTTTTCCTGAATTCCTTGTTCCATCAGTGAGCGAGAGGAATCCAGCCACCTGCAGAGCAACTTCTCAGTTAAAATTCACAAATTCATTGAATGCAATGCAACTGGTCAGTATATACAGCAATATATTAGCATGACGAGACTTATTTTTCATGGAATACTGCAGTATTTATTATAAATGATTTATCCATGAGCCTCATAATCTTTCATCAAAAAAACTTCCCCTTGCTCTTGCAGTGACATTGTTGGGCGGGGCAACCTGTCACTCACATAAGATCCACCAATAACAAACCACAACAATCCAATCAATTCATGATGGACAAAATCAAGTCCCGCCGTACATTTTTGCTCATTCAAGAAGCCGTTTCACTCAAATAAACATCACAAGAGGGAAGAAAAGACTATCACAACTTCCGTTTCATGACAACTTTAAAACAATTAATTATTCAAGGCTTCTGCTACTGTGATTTTACCATAGTAAATGGATGTTTTTGGGAATGAGGTGAAATATAGCCTGTATAAAACAGTATAGACAACAATATGCTAAAATAAATGTTCAAAACATTTATAAAAATAATGTATACTTTTTAAAATGTTAATATTGTAGTAAACAATGTAACACAGGTGTGTGGCTATTGTAACGGCGCTGAGTGCTTTTGATTGAATGTCCAATCAAATTTTAGAAACAAAACTACCTGTGTTATAAACTGAAGTATGAAGATCTATTAATAAAGACATTGAAGAACATCGCTCCATTCTTGGAGACATGAGGTCAGGGGTCACTATAATTCAAAAGCTGAAAGAAATGAATACTTTAAATTTAGCAAGGATGTATTAAAGTAATCAAAAGTAACAGTAAAAACATTTATAAAGATTTCTATTTCAAATAAATGCTGTTCTTTTGAACTTTCTATTCATCAAAGAATCCTGAAAGATGTATCGGTTTCCACAAAATATTAAGCAGCACAACTGTTTTCAACATTGAAAATAAAAAGAAATTTTTCTTGAGCAGCAAACCAGCATATTAGAATGATTTCCGAAGGATCATGTGACACTGAACTGAAGTAATGATGCTGAAAATTCAGCTTTGCATCACAGGAATAAATAACATTCTAAAATAGAAAACAGTTATTTTAAATTGTAATAATATTTCACAATATTACTGTTTTACTGTATTTTGATTAAATAAATGCAGCCTTTGAGAACATACGAGACTTCTTTTGAATGGTCATGTAAATGTGCCTGTCTGTGTCTTTCTCTTACCCAGCATTAATGGCTGCTTTATCCTCCATAGTAAGAGGCTTGTACAGTTTGGCCAGTTCCTCCGGTGGAAGGTTGGGCTGGCTGGCCGTCAGGGGACTGTCTCCGAACCACAGACTGGTGGACGATGCAGGAGAGCCGCTCTCCGGGTCATAGGTCGGAGTCATAGTTTTACTGTACAGACCAAGGGCTCCTGTAGAAAGTAGAAATGTAACCATGTAAATTATTATTTATTTAAAACACAACTGTTGCTAATTATCCAGAAGCAATCTACAGTATTTAAAAAAAAAAAAGCATATTAAAGTGTTTAAAACTTGTACAACAGGAAATACTTATTCATAAAAATATTGTTTATTTTATAATAAGATTTTTATCTGGAAGCCTAAATGCATAATGCTAACATTTTACCGTGTATTATTTAGTCTGAAATGTACTTTATATACCTAGTTTTTTTTTTTCATTTAGTTGGCATTTATTTATTTATTTTTGGAAGAAAAAATAATGTATGTTTAACAGTCTTAGAATGTATATTTATACAAACGTATTTTTATTGTTTTGTATATTTGTGTTATTGGTTATGATTAAGTGTTTTTTTTTTTTTTTTTTTNTTTGTTGATGCTTTTTTCATTGTAATAAATAAAATCCACAAAAAAGCAGTATCCTCATGGCCATTTGCAGCAAATAAATACCTCCAGCCATTCCGCTGGCGATGTCCATGTTTAATATATCATCAATGGCTGATTCTGTGCCCTTTTCTTTTTTCTTTTTCTTCTTTGGATCATCTAGTGGTTTCAGAAGAGAAAGTTCTTCAGATCTTCTAATGTCTGTGAACAGAGACAGAAAACATACATAGTTTAGTATCAACTAATGTTCAGAAAGAAAAACAAATTACACTGCATTTTTTTTACGTCAAAACTAATTAACTGGAATTGTAAAAAAATATATATATACATATATTCATAAAATATTCTTAACATTGTATTAAGTGTGTATTTTTAAGTTTCAAATTTAGTTGTATAGCAGCATCTTTACATAGCTGAGTTAAGGCTGCTCTGTGCCTGCTCAAAATTCTGTGTAAAGACGCAATGCAGCATAAAAGCCAGCTCTGACCCACCTCAGCCTTTAGTATAACAATATGCAGTTAAAATTGATGTGTAATGCATTTATGCCACCTCTGAGCAGCATTAAACAGTCTGTGTAAAGAGACCTAATTGCCACTTCAGAAGCACTTCTGTGCCACCTTTGCAGTGTAAATTTGGTTTTAAAAATCTCAGTTCAAGTATCAGATTCAATCAAAAGTGTTAATCATAAATGTCTGTTTTTAATGTGTCTGTAGGAGATGATGTGGTATCTAAATGACACAAAATAACACAAATCTGTATTATGTATCATGTAAGCATTGTATTTAATATGCAATAGGATTGCAATGCAATATTATATTAATATAATTACTGAGTGCTTTGCAGATCTCAACCACGGCTCTGAAGACCACACCAGAGAAGCTAACAGGGAGCCTGATGGTCTTCATGTTGGGCAGCTGGATACAGAGGGGTTTGTGTTGTGGAGTGTAGCGCAGGTCAGCGTTCGCCTGGACTCCATACTTATCCAGAGTCCAGTGAGTCTTCAGCAGCCAGCAGCTCTTCTGCTCCCACCAGATGGCATGATCGGACCAGTCCTGAGGAGCCTCTGACACACAGAGAACATCATACTGTGAGAACATGAGTCTGAGACAATGCTCTAAAGGCATTTATCTCCACACACATATAAAGAGCACAACAGTCCCATAAAAAATCCCATAAACAATTCCATAATGAAACAGATTTTTGTGATAAACCTTTTTAAGACATGGACCCAAAGATAGTTCACCCAAAAATGAAAATTCTGTCAACCTCAAGTTGTTCCAAACCTGTATGAATTTCTTTGTTCTGCTGAACACAAAGGAAGATATTTTGAAGAATGTTTGTAACCAAACAGTTGTGGGTCACTATTGACTTCCATAGTATTTTTCTTCCATACTATGAAAGTCAATAATGCCCCACAACTGTTTGGTTACCCATATTCATCAAAATATCTTCTTCTGTGTTCAGCAGAAGAAAAACGTTCATACAGGTTTGGAACAACTTGAGGGTGAGTAAATGATGACAGAACTGACACTATTGGGAGAACTATCCCTTTAAGACAAGTCATTTCACATTTTGTTTCTAAATGCACAAATCATGAAAAAACAACAACATCTTATTACTTTATATCCATAAAAAAAATCTGTTCTATTACATGTATTTATTTTAATAAAAATTCAAAATTGGATTTATTTTAGTAATTATTGGGTATTATACGGAAAAGTTGATGTAAAGCCCTAAAACACCAATTTTAATTTATCTTTTAGTTTAAACAGGTCAGTTTTTATAATTAAATTTTATTGTGAGTAATGTTATTGCTAACTAAAACTATTAAAAATCGTTGACATCAAGCTGAAATGAAATAAAATACAACTATAAGATGAACTTAAAATAAACTTAAAATNAAATAAAATACAACTATAAGATGAACTTAAAATAAATTAAAGCTATAAATAATTTATTTAAAAAAAAAAAGCACACAACAAAATTACTAAAACTATACTAAAGTACAAAAATAATACTGTTATTTGCACATTTATTTGTAATTTTTCTTTGCACACGGTAGAATAGGACTTTGAGGAAATTATTATTAAAGAGCTAAACAGGAAATTATTTATGTGGAGTGGTTCAAACTACAACCATGAAATAAATCAGACCAGTTGCCACTGAGTAATACAAACATGAGGCAATGTTTGATGACACCACAAATTCATATAAACCTTGATGATTCTTCTTTTACTCACATTTCCTTCATCCTCCACAGTGATCATCATCTGACTCACCCTCACGAACCTCCTAAAGAAATTCTGGGGTGCCTGTACTTTAATACACCTATTACGTTGACTATAAACTGGATTGGATTCATAAATGACCATTTCCAATAAAAGACCAACATGGCAAAGTATAGTAATTATCAACTGGGTCGTCGGATGAGTCTGTAGAGAAAAACAGGGTGTTTTGCTAACGTCTCTCTGACTGACACAGTCACACAGTGAACTTCAGACTCTGCGTCGGCAAACAACACCTGAGTCAAAGAACAATAGCTCTAAGCATGAGGCTATACAAAGATATGCAAGGCAAACATGGGCGTACCTGTGCATTTCAACTAGTGTTTAGGACTCTAGAACCGCACTTGAACGGGATCCAGAATACTTAGTTTTTTGTGTGGGATGTGAACCTTTGTTCTTTTTTTAACAGGGGTTTCCCATAAACTCCAACAGCTATTTTCAACCCATTATAACCTTACAAAACACAATTCTTACATTGAGGAGCTTTGGACGTGTACTTAAAAAGCTTTAAGCTTTTCAGAATTGCACTAAGAACCCCTTTTAAATCCAAATGAAAATCCTAAATTTGAATTAAAGTAGCAAACAGAGGCTGCAACAAAACTGCAGTTAAAATGGAATTAAATTTAAAGAAATTACTGCTGTAAGTGTAGTATTATTCATACATTCATTTTTTGTATGAATTACCCATAAAATGTTATCATACACACAACATATGAAGTATTTCCAGAAGCAGTAAATTATATGAATAATCAATGTTTGAAATGTAACCTGTAATTTAATTTAATTTATATATTACTTCATAATATTTCATAAATTAACTTTCAATTTATTTACTATAATGGAAAAACACTTAATATCTTAGAATTCTTTAATTTAATCAATATATTATATAATTGATAGATTCAAATGTTGATGTCAATATTTACTTTAATAAGATATGTGTGCGTATATATATATATACAAATATTATTCAATGATATAACCAAAAATTATTCACACACTAGATGTAATTTTTTATATATTTTTACTAGTGTGTGCAGGACACTATTGTTCATTTATGTAAGTGAGGATAGCAAAATAAAGTAAACTGTGAAATATTATACCCAGAAATTCTTCATACAGTGGACTACCAGTAAAATTGATAAAAATTTGGGACCAAAAATTATTCAGACACTTTGACCTGACCAGGTTTTGCTTAAATGTTATCTGACATAATTAAGATTATTTTTTTCTGACACAGTTGAACTCTGAGATCTTGTCATATTTTATTAAAATTTTTTGAACTATAATGAATAAACTGTATTAATGAATGAAATATTCAAGGTGTCTGAATGAATTTTGGTTTGACTATATATATATATATATATATATATATATNCCAATATTTTTATAAAATTATCTTTGTCAAAATTTAAATCTGTATTGAGTGTGTCAAATTGTTTTGAAAGTACTGAAATGTCTTCATCAGTTGAGGAACAATGTATTCTACATATCAAAGTATAAATACTACTACTGCTAATAATAATAATATGCATTTTTTGTCACAAAACTGTAAATCAAATTCCTCTGATGTGTGACTAAATTATAATTTAGTAAATTTCCTCTTCCAGTCATTCCAATTCCCATTCATAATTCAACATTTGTGCCGTGGCCAATTTGTGTTCATACTCATGTACTGATTCTTCAACAGAGAACTCTGTAAAACTACTCACTGATCTTCTCCACAAGTTTGAGCATGAGACCCCCGACGTGGAGATCCCCCTTGACCCGCAATTTAAACTTCATGCCCTCATCTCCCTCGCGCTGGTCCACCTGGATGGTCAGTTCCCAGGAGTTGTGTCCGTACTCGGCCGCAGTGGCCATGATTCTGCCTGCAATCAAATCACAGACAAACACAAAGTTACCAGCCACCACAGACACATTATATAGTCTGATTCAGTGTCGCAATACTTTTTTTCTTCATTCCAAACAGCATATGAATTGCTTTGTGATTTGAAAACAAACCAAATCCAATGTTTTGTTTATGTTTTGCTTGAAAGCTTGTTTTTTTTTTTACTTTATTGTTAAAACTTTATAATAAGGTCTCATTTGTTAACATTAGTTAACTACATTAGTTATCATGAACGAACAATTAAAAATACTTCTAAAGCATTTATTAATCTTAGTTCATGATAATTTCAACATTTTCTAATACATTAATATTATTTAATGAACCTCAGCTAACATGACCTAACATTGAACAGCTGTATTTTTATTAACTAACATTAACAAAGACTAATAAATACTGTAACAAATGTTTTACTCGTTGTTAGTTAATGCATTAACTAATGTTAAAGGGTTAATTCACCCAAAAATGAAAATAATGTCATTTATTACTCACCCTCATGTCCTTCTACACCCGTAAGACCTTCATTCATCTTCAGAACACAAATTTAGATATTTTTGATGAAATCCGATGGCTCAGTGAGGCCTCTATTGAGAGCAAAGCCATTCAAACTCTCAAGGTCCATAAATGTACTAAAAACATATTTGAAACAGTTCATGTGAGTTCAGTGGTTCTATCTTAATAAAGCGACAAGAATACTTTTTGTGCACCAAAAAAACTAAATAAGAACTTTTTAACAATATATAGAGATGATTTCAAAACACTGCTTCAGATCTTTACGAATCAAATCAGTGGATCGGAGCGCCAAAGTCACGTGATTTCAGCAGTTTAGCCATTTGATAGGAGATCCGAATCACTAATTTGAAAAAAAAAGATTCATAAAGCTCAGAAGCTTCATGAAGCAGTGTTTTGAAATCGGCCATCACTAGATATTGTTGAAAAGTCGTTATTTTGTTTTTTTGGCGCACAAAAAGTATTCTTGTCGCTTTATAATATTAAGATGGAACCACTGAACTCACATGAACTGTTTCAAATATGTTTTTAGGACCTTTATGGATCTTGAGAGTTTCAATGGCTTGGCTCTCAATAGAGGCCTCACTGAGCCATCGGATTTCATCAACAATATCTTAATTTGTGTTCAGAAGATGAACGAAGGTCTTACAGGTATAGAACGACATGAGGGTGAGTAATAAATGACATTATTTCATTTTTAGGTGAACTAACCCTTTAACTATAATGGGACCATATTGTACCATAAGTAACATTAACAAAGATTAATAAATGCTTAAAAAAATTTTTTGCTAATGCATTAACTACAAATGAGACCTTATTGTAAAGTTTTACAATTATTTTTATTATTGATTTGTCAAGAAAATGTTTTATAGCACTACAGATATACAGAATAAAACAAATAAATAAAACAAGGTGTAAACATTCCGCTTTTGATGTAAGTATAGGTTTAAATAGGCTACAGAAAATCATTGATTATTTCAGTATTTACATTACAGTACTCCATCTATGTTTTTTAAATCATAAACACCACTTTTGTTGTATGGCTTCTTAAGATTTGGAATATGAACGCACATGACGTATGGATTGTTTGATGGTGTTTTGTCCTTTTTTGGAGTTTGAATTGAAACCCTTGTACACACTTGATGACAGAAGTTTATTTTTCGGGTGAGCTATTCCTTTAATGTCTCTAATGACAACATCTACTAAAAGCGTGCTCACCAGAGGGAGTGACAGACGTAGAACTAGGGTGGAGGAGGGATGTGATTAGAGAACAAGAGAGACTTCAGCTTAAAATTCCTGACAAGCTGAGACAAGACCACAGGCAGAAACAACAGAACGACTCACACAGACCCGTCATCCTGATGTCTGTTGGGTTGTACATCAATAAACAACAAAGCCCAGGTCTTACGCACAAAAACACAGAGTCAAGATCTGCTGTGTAAACTACACAACCCAAGGATCTTTTTGTGTGACTCAAGATGGGAAAGCATTAATGTTTTTACAAGTTGCATTAGAGTTCTCAATATTGCTATTTAAAAATCAGGTCCACGATCACTAAGGAGGGTGGGGGAGGGTAAGATGTTTGGCAAGATTAGAGATAAAACAAACTCTCTGAACCAACAAGACAACTATTTACGCAGCCCCAGGGCAAACCTGGTAAGCCAGCAGGTTAACATGTCCGCAGGCATTAAAAAAAGAAAATAATTTACACCTCCCTAGTGTAACAGATACTTGAATTCAGATATAAACAACTAGGACATTTAATTCACTCATTTAATTAAACTCATGATTGCATTTGAAGATCATGCAAAAATTAAATGAGGACTGTAAATAAAAGCATCTGTGCACTTAAGAGGGATTCACTTTTCCTCTGTTACAATATGCTGATCTGAAGATCAAGAAATTTTCATCTACAAAGAACCATAACATAACTGAATACCCCTATATAAAATATATGCTGTAACTAAGGTGCTGCAAATGTCAATTAAAACCATATATTAAAGTATATACTATTATAAACAATCAGAAAAAATACTAGTGTTCAATCATCTCGAACTACAGATATTAAATGTAGGCCTATATCTGTATAGATTCACCTCAGAAAAGGCCTAAATTTCTTACTTTTCTCAAAAGGAAAGAGTACAGAATGTAATGAAATGCATATAATCCGACTTTTTTTCACAAATAACATGATACAAAACATATTTCTTTAATAGATATCTCATATCTAGCTTCATATCAAACTCTTAGCATCTTTAAAACTCATTTTAGACAATAAAAATAGCGTAGAGAAAACAGTTAATCTATAAATTAATCTATAAGAGTAAAAGATAAATTATTTCACTCACCTGAATGCGTTCCCGAGGATTTTCCTTTTGGAAAGTGAAAGAGATCTCCTGTCCAGGTGTGCAAGCTGGAGAAAACCCCGCCCAGAATCCTACTACGACGAAGGCTAGGCTCATGAATATTAATTAAATTGTGCCGCACATCTCTCAAACTCTCCAATGGCGAAGGCATAACTCGCTTACGTTAATTGCGTGTCGGTGACGTTACGGTGTTCGATTTCAACAGCCAAAGCTTGTTTTATGAATATTAATATTGGCTTATAAAGATTAGCAACACGGTCTTCACAATAGTAGCATAATTCGCGCCCGGTGTGTACAGGAAGGGCCCGTAACGGAAGTGACTAAACAAGCCCCAACGCAAATACCTGAACACTAACCAGGTTGTAATTGTTGCCCAAGCTATGACCACATAATGACTAACTTGTACGTGACACTGAGATTACTGCACCAGTTCCAGTCAACAAAACCGGATTATACCGCCAGAAAGGTTAGCTACGGTTACAATAGCTAGTCGCACTTTTTTATTTAATTTTGAACAGAATATATTAATTTACAAGGCATTAAACCTCTGTTTTGTGAAATGGTTTGCTTGAAAAGTTTATTATAGGCTAATATTTTGTTATTATTTAATGCGACATACACAATGGATGGATTTTGTTAGCGTTGTTAAATATAGCCTACATAATAAACATTAAGTTTAGCACAAACATGTTATTTGGTCCGAATTAGTTATTTGACAATTTATTATTTCACAAACGTAGGCTATAATATATCAGTGATGATGAGGATGCTGATAAAGTATAAGAAAATGAGAAAATGCCCAAGTTCATGAACAATGAACTGAATTTAAATTAATAATTTGTAATTATTTCGATATATAAATGTTATAATAAGTAAATATAGTACCTTATAAACTTATTTTTATATCCTAATCTTTCTTTGCTTTCTTATTTGAAGTTAAAGGGTTAGTTAACCCAAAAATGTCATTAATTACTCACCCTCATGCCGTTCCACACCCGTAAGACCTTCGTTAATCTTCGGAACACAAATTAAGATATTTTTGTTGAAATCCGATGGCTCAGTGAGGCCTGCATTGACAGCAATGACATTTCCTCTCTCAAGATCCATAAAGGTACTAAAAACAGATTTAAATCAGTTCATGTGAGTACAGTGGTTCAATATTAATATTATAAAGCGACGAGAATATTTTTGGTGCGCCAAAAAAACAAAATAACGACTTCTATAGTGATGGCCGATTTCAAAACACTGAAGCTTCGGAGCATAATGAATCAGCGTGTCGAATCATGATTTGGATCGTGCGTCAAACCGCCAAACTGCTAAAATCACGTGACTTTGGCACTCCGAACCGCTGATTCGACACGCTGATTCATTTATGCTCCGAAGCTTCCTGAAGCAGTGTTTTGAAATCGGCCATCACTATATAAGTCGTTATTTTGTTTTTTTGGCACACCAAAAAATATTCTCATCGCTTTATAATATTAATATTGAATCACTGAACTCACATGAACTGATTTAAATATGTTTTTAGTAGCTTTCTGGGCGTTTGAAAGTGTAAATTATCTTGCTGGCAATGCAGACCTCACTGAGCCATCGGATTTCAACAAAAATAACTTAATTTGTGTTCCGAAGATTAACGAAGGTCTTATGGGTGTGGAACGGCATGAGGGTGAGTAATTAATGACATTATTTTCATTTTTTAGGTGAACTAACCCTTTAATCTGTCTTATTCATTCAGTTCATTTGTCCAGCAGAGGTCAGGCTTGGCATAGCTACTACTTAAATGGTATCATGGAATTGCCATGTTTTTGTTTGTTTTTTATAATGTACCATGACATTCTTTGAAGTACCTTGGAGTCCCATGCAAATACCATGGTATATGAATATGGTAATCATGCAATACAATACATTGATGAGAGAGAGACATACTGACACATTTTGTGGTCATGAAGTGGGAGAAAACTATTAGTTTATGAAAAACAGACAGGCTGTTAACAAGATTCACATATAAAAACTTTTTTTTTATTCCTAAACAAACTTAACCATGTGACTTTTCAATCAATACAGAAATGCCTAAAATGTTTCCAAGCTGCGTTTCTCCAGCACAACACTAGGTGTTGCTGTACAGCTGGTGTTCTGCCAGAGTTTAGCCACAATTTCGGCTAAAGACTCACATAGTTTCTGTCTCCCTATGGACATTATTTTATGGTTTGGTAAACCTTACAGGGAATGTGGACTTGACCAAAATATCAAATGTCAAGGCTCAGCCTAAAGACCCTAAATATGCGCCGTTAAAGCAGACTCCCGTGGGAGAAGTGTCCTCTTACATTTATGCTAATTCAAACCATGTCCAAAGCTTATGATCTTTTTGTTTTCTATTTGAAAAGCGCAACGTTAACACTTGTGTTCAAATTCCTACAGGAACACCAGCAGGAATATATATATCAAACAGACGACCCTTTCTCTGAACTTAACCAATTACTCAGTTTATTATAGTTTGATCAGGCACTGAGCGGCATCTGCGTGTCAAATAGAGAATCTATTGTGCAGACGATTAGATCCTTCCCTAGCCAGTGTTAAAAACTCAGGTCGGGTCTGATTGCGATCTAAAACCTAAATCCCTGCTCGGAATCCACACACGGAGGCCGGTGGGATCAAGCTACGCTCGCGGTGCGCTCTTTCCCTAAGTGGATCAGTCCATTAAGAAAAAAGAAAAGAAAACATTGTTGTTTACATCCTCCGTATGACCTCATTTGACCTCTCTGCTCCAGCATTCCAGCCATAGTTTTGACATTTAAGCGCAAGTACACGAGGCAGACAGGGAAAACAAGGATTAATCACACCCAAAGGGCGAGCGGGAGATAACAAAACAACTTCTTAACCTGAGAGTTCAGAGAGGTGATGGATGCCACTCCATCTGCGCATCAGCCTTTTCATTTTCTCTTCTCGCCTTTAAAGACGCTCTTCCTGCTAAAACCCGGCGGATGATTCTTTGAAAATGTTATTTTAATAATTAAGAAAGCCAGGAGGGCCTCTTGGCGAGGTCATTCCGTATGAACTTGAGTTTTGATGCCCAAATAAGTTTCCACAGCAGGATGAAGCATGAGCACAAGAGCCATAGGAGACAGAGAGAGTAAATAGACAGTGCACTAAAACTGTTGGTTTTGTGACCGGTATAGGGCTGTCACTAACGATTATTTCGGTAATTGAGTAATTGGTTGATTATTTTGATGATTAATTGAGTAATCCTTTTTTTCTTTTTCTTTTTTGTGGTAATAAAAATAGAAAATGTGTTATGTATTATAACAAATGCCTGCAGAGGGCGCCAACGGCCTAGTGATCGTTGTTGTTACACAACAGATCAAATCCTTAAAGGGTTAGTTCACCCTAAAATGAAAATTCTGTCATTTATTACTCACCCTCATGTCGTTCCACACCCGTGAGACCTTCGTTCATCTTCGGAACGCTAATTTAGATATTTTTGATGAAATCCGAGAGGCTATGTCCATAGACAGCAATTTAACCACCACTTTCAAGGTCCAGAAAGGTACTAAAGACATTGTTTAAAAAAATTTACGTGACTGTAGTGGTTCAAGCTTAATTTTATGAAGCGACGAAAATACTTTTTGTGCGCAAAAATTAAAAACAAAAATAACGACTTTATTCAACAATATCTTCTCTTCTGTGTCATTCTCATATGCTGTTTATGTTCAGCGCTTCCAGTTTCTACGCCAGAACGGAGTCTCAGTATTGGCCGAAGCTGAGCACGTGAGCAACACGACGCATGCGTGTGATGCTGACGCAGGAGCCAGCCAATAATGAGCCGGCATTCTGTCGTAGAACCTGAAAGCGTACGTAAAAAGCGTATGAGAATGAAACAGAAGAGAAGATAATGTTGAATAAAGTCGTTATTTTTGTTCTGTTTTTGCGCACAAGAAGTATTCTCGTCTCTTCATAAAATTAAATTGGAACCACTGCAGTAACATTGACTGTTTTAACAATGTCTTTAGTACCTTTCTGGACCTTAAAGGTGATTATATTGCTGTCTAATGGCGAGTCATACACCTCTCGAATTTCATCAAAAATATCCTAATTTGCGTTCCGAAGATGAACGAAGGTCTTACGGGTGTGGAACGACATAAGGGTGAGTTAATAATGACAGAATTTTCATTTTTGGGTGAACTAACCATTTAATATTTTAAAATTTTACTTAAACTTAAATATTTGGCCAGTTCTTCATGATAGAAATGCTAATTTCTTGAACAAGAACATATGGACATCAAAACATGCAAACTCAGAGCGAGGGTTGAAACTTTTATTTTGAAATCGCGATGAACAGTTAGCATATTTAGAAACATATGTATTCTCCTGTTTGCTTAAGCGATTTACATTACAAACATGATGAAATGGCGCACAATGCCTTCCCAGATGAACGTTATAAGCAACCCAAACTCATAGAAATATGCAGAAATGGAGTTTGTTAACCGAGTGCCGACTTCGTATGAAACACAAAGCACGTCAGACGTTATGCATTCCCAAATGCACGTGATTGGAAACCCAAACAAACAGCACGTGCACCGATTGAGTTCGTTCAAAGCTTCTATGAACGGAGCCGCTCTGAGACGGAAGAAACTCGTAACCTATATATTACCCTCAGTGCATATATTTATTTACTGGAATCGCAGCCTTTGTGATTTCACAATACCACTATGCTATATTATCATTTTTAAATGGTTTTAATACAACGTGCAGCTTTAGAAACAGTCTAATAATGCGGTTCATTGATTCCGTCCTTGGAAGGCACTACTCCCGGTATTTTCCCGGTTACTCGACAAGGGCAAATTGCAATCAAGGATTTAAAAAAATTGAGTACTCGAATCGTGACAGACGGAATTCTTATTTAGTGCTGTGTGGCGACCAGTTTACATGAGTCTTAATTACTTTAAGCTAAAACATATTTACTGTGTAAAGAAGGCATTTCGCAAATGTAGTGCACGGAGGCCTGACGCTGAGAATTACGGGATAACAGACTCTAAGCAGTGCAGTCCTTTCTAGTTAAAACTGATTTATGCCGTCCCGACGTTCCCACACTCATTATTTGTGTCTAACTTCAGTTTTACAATGTGCCTCTGCTCTCGATTAGCGATGAACCCCTCTAGATTTCTTATTTACAGCCACAGATTTAATTCAAGTCAAACATGTCAACATGGCTTAGGAAACAGTTGAGATCACTTGTGTGCACGGATCAGGCTTGGCTAAGTAAATATTACTGGCCTGTAGTGAAAATAAAGCCCGGCTCAGGTTACGATAGAATTAAACGAGCAAATGTTTGCTGTAGTGACGTTGGCATTGTGCGCACACCGTACAATTATTCCACAGACCTCACCGAGTGAGCTAACTGTCTCTATCTCACACACACAAGCACAAATTACATAGTACAACCACGCGAATGATGATACATGCTGGGTCACTGGACTGAATTTCAGCTAGATGAGTTTAATATTTAGATGACAAAACCCATAAAGCAATAGTTCTACCCAAAAGGAAAACTTTCTTTCATCTGTGGAATATAAACAAAGATATTTTGCAGAAGCTGTTCATTTTTATATATCATAAACGTGAATGGGGATTGAGGCTGTCAAGCTCAAAAAATGGGGGAAAAGCACCATAAAAGTAGCCAATACCACAGTATTTCTATACATTCGGTCTAATACCGTTCAAAAGATTGGGGTCGTAAGATTTTTTTAAATTCTCTTTTGCTCACCAAGGCTGCATTGTTTTTAAATAAAAAATGGCTTAATATTGTGAAATATTATTACAATTTAGAATAACTCTTTTTTATTTGAATACATTTGAAAATGTAATTTATTCCTGTGATCAAAGCAAACATTTTCAGCATCATTACTCCAGTCTTCAGTGTCACATGATCCTTCAGAAATCATTATAATATGATGATTTGCTGCTCAAGAAACATTTTCTATTATCAATGTTGAAAACAGTTGTGCTGCTTAATATTTGATAAATTTTTTGCAAGTTTTTTGAAAAATAGAAAGTTCAAAAATCCATTTGAAACCGAAGTTTGTCAGAATTCATAGTACTCATAAAAGAGTAGTCAAAAACTTCCGGCGAGATTCTGAAGTGTGCATACGATGGGCACTTTACTATCCCACGAGGCCACGGGAGAGAATTTGTGAATAGCAGTGAAGCGACGTAACTGACGCTGGTACTGTAGATCACATGATAATGACAGCATGGCTAATGTAGTACGTCCAAATTGCATTCATACTACACACACTCATTCTATATAGAACATACTTTTTTAGTGATTGTGATGTAATTATTCAAAATAAGTAAGTATTCAAGAGAGTATGCGATTTCAGACACAGACGTCTCATAGATAATGAAAAATTCTGTCAATGGTGGGAAGAGAGTTAAAGTCTCAAAACAATCTTTTAGCATCACTTTTAGACGGGTGCTGGTGAAGCTATGAATATATATAAATACAACTAATGAAACAAACAAAAAACATGCAAATTTATGTAACAGAGTAAAAAACCATGATAAACAGCAGCATTTAACAAATTTTTGCTAAAAAAGACATCAAATGTTGAAACAGTGAATGTTTATTTTTTTTACCTATTCTGTGAAATTAATCATTTTGCTAAAAGAAATTGCACCACATGTGCAAGAGAAAGGACAGTTAAATGACAGATTATTGTAATATGGCTTCATATGGGAAACAAAGTCACATAAGTACACAACTTTGTAGCATTTTGTCATGCTACACATCCTAATTATTGTTTAAAGTTTTAGTTACTAATGCTTTTTTTAAACATTCCTACAAAGTAAAAGTTTGGCAGACGCAACTGTGATAGCATACACAATAGCCAGTGGGTTATTAGATCTATTTCGAATAGAAAAACAGAAACTTTTCCCTCCATATCTGCATGCTAGTCTCGAAATGCTTAAGGCAATAAAAGCCTGTACGTGTGACAGTCTAATTTAGGAAATGGTCTACCCACGCTGGTTTCAGTGCTATACGGGGCTAAAACATTCAATAGTAAAACAATTCTTCACTGCCTCTCTGCAGACCTCTGCCATGTTTCTGAAACCTTACGAAATGAAAGCCAACAGGAGGTAGTGTGCAATCATTCTCCTCCATCTGGCCTGTCCACTTAAATTAGTCGGGCCTTGCATCCAACGGCATCTGTTTCCAATATGGTGCAAGGACGGAAGGGTGGGTGCTTGGCTTTGCAGCGGAAAATACAGCCTACTGTACTTTTAAATAGCCCACGGGAGAAGCGGGACGGATGTGGTCCGTATATCGCCTTATCCCCAGATTCCTTGTTGCTGGACTGCCACTTCTTCGGCTTTGAAAGATGTCAAATGTACAATTAGGAAGGAATTTGTGTAATGCCGCCTGTGCACGTGAGCGCAGCTCTGGTGGCACACGTTTCCCATATCCCATGTTGCACTGCATTTGTGAGCATGTTGGATACATGCATTGCTTTAAACGCTTGCAAATAAGACTTCAAACGGTACCGCTTCCATGGATTTAAAAGTGCTGCTGCTCCCCCATAATTCAAGTCTTAAGCAAAGTGCTTTTTTTCCATTGCCAATTGCATGTTTTACACCAAACTCTTGGTGCAGCAGTGAAACGGTGTTGAAAAAAAGACCAGTCTAGTGATGTTATCTTGACATGGCTACAGTTGTGAACGAACAAAGCCTTTATATAGCAGTCACACATCACTTCACGGCTATACGCGAACATAAATATTCCTGTTTTTACACATGTGCACATTCTTACGGTGCTAAATCATAAATCCAGAGCCTTTTTAACTTGTTCCTAAAGTGAGGAAAGGCAGTGAAGACAGTCCATACTTCTGGACTGCTTAGACCAGCAGGTTCGAACCCTCATCCAGTGATGCTCAGACATTTCCTGTCCCAGAGCAGCCTGACTCAAACCGCAGCTTTAGCAGAGCTCAGTGGTGACTGCAGCAAACGTTTCAGACTTTATACAGAGACAAAAAGTACAGGAGCCACTTGCAAAGATTATTTATGGGCACCGAACTAGTGTAATACAAAAAGGTGAAGGTTTAGTTTTATGTAAAGAGAATTTGTTCATCACCTACTCACCCTCATGTCGTTCCAAACCCGTATGATGTTAGTCTGTGGAACACAAAAGGAGATGTTTTGAACAATGGTGATGCAATCACAATGCAATCCCAATGAATGAGGACTAAAGTTTAAAGGACCTTAAAGCACCACAAAAGTGGTTCATTCCATTTGCACATAAGCATTCCTGAAGCTCAAAAAGTAGAGCATTGTTCGATTCGCAGGGAATTTGCATGCATAAATGTAAAAATATGGCAAATATTCTCAAATAATATGGAAGAGGAACAGACTGAATTTGATAATCTTCCCGTCCACTGATTTGTTAACTTGAGAACCATTGCGAATGGATCAATAAATCAGTGAACTGAACTGGAGAACCAGATTCATTCATGAATGAATCATTCAATAACCAGTTGATTCACTGAAGAAGATCTGATTTAAAACATGGATTTGTTAATGAAAGCACAAAAGCATATAATCTACTTTTAGGATCATTTTATGGTGCTTTTGCATTCTTTTTGAAGTTTGCAAACTAATTTTGCTTTATAGTTCCAATTGACTGTTCTCAAAAACCCGCCCCCTTTAGTTACTGTTGCTATGTCCGACAAGCCATGCCGCTCTCAAGCCACACATCATGTTTCACGCTGTGAAAAATACATCGCGGAGCAAAGAGGACAATGAAAACTCGTCAACAGACAAGACAGAGCAGGTTACTTTAGATATGAAACAAAGTCTAAAATTTCAAATTTTGTAATTTTAAAGAAATTTAAACAATAAATACGGTTTTGTGGCTCTTTAATGACAGATCGCTGTAGCGCCTCGGTTCAAGCGGCTCGTGAACCAATCGTTTCTTCCATGTTAATTTATATCAAATAAACCTGATTGAACATCAGAAGGAATGTGGTTTCAACCGCAGAAAGATGTCAGTACACACCATTTTTTAAATTCAAGTCCACCAACATTAATCTACTAACTCCAGGCGAAGGGTTAATTCTCATTATTAACTAGTTGCTTGTTAGCATGCATATTACTAGGATACTTATAAAGCACATATTAATGCCTTATTCTGCATGACCATATTCTACATCCCTAAATCCTACCCAATACCTAAACTTAACAACTACCTTACTAGCTATTAACAAACAGTAATTAGGAGTTTATTGAGGCAAAAGTTGTAGTTAATAGTTAGTTAATAGTGAGAATTGGAACCTAATCTAAAGTGTGACCCTCATTTCATAGAAAAAAGCAAACAGTACATTCCACGGAAGAAAGATAGGATTTGGAACGCCAAACACAAACAAACAAACAAACTAAAAATTACATGTCATTTTTTTGGGTTAACTACTCATAGTAGCCCAGTAAATAAGCCACCAGATTTGTTTAAACATCATGACAAATGAGTTAATGTTCAGATGGTTTGTAATTGTTTGTTGTCGTTCACATATATCTCAGTAGCAATAAGTGTTAAACAAAAGATCGTTGTGAAAAATGATTTGTTATTGTACAGATCTCAAGGGACGCCACGCACAGAGTGCCACATTGAGTCGTGATCTTAGACACAGGGCTGAAACGGCAAAGCGAGGTGTTGTGTGAAACCATCTGGAAGAGATCTGGCATTTTTCAAAATCCATTTTTGTTTATCCAGAGTCAAAGACACACAGAAGCGAAGCGGCCATACAGTTTCCAATGCTGAATGAATGAATTCCATTTTTCCATTCACACTCAGGAAGGAGATGCACTGCAAAATCTGATAAGGCTGATGACAAATCAGAAGAATTGCTGACAAGCTCCTGACATTTTTTGGCATGGCTTTCCAGAGCCCTCCATGCATGCTGAAATATAGATCTCTTTGGAGGGCTCCTCTCAGCACTGAGATACTCAAGAAATGTGGTAAATAGTTTTTTTGTTTTTTTTGTAGAATATCTTTCAAATATTTAAAAAGGTTTCATTTGTTAACATTAGTTAACTACATTATAACAATGAAAAATACTTCTAAAGCATTTATTAATCTTAGTTCATGTTAATTTCAACATTTAATAATGCATTATTAAAATCTAAAGTTATATTTGTTAACGTTAGTTAATGCACTGTGAACATTAACATTTTATTAACTAATATTATCAAAGGTTAATAAATGCTGTAAAAAATAAATTGTTCATTGTTAGTTAATGTTATCTAATGCATTAACTAATGTTAACAAATGAGACCTTATTGTAAAGTTTTGCTTGCACATGCAAAACTTGCAGTCACTTGCTTGCCACTACTTATATTTCTGGTTGTTTTATTTGGAGGTAAAAATTTCAGTTGCAATTTGGAAAGTGAATAGCTTACTGTCAATATTTTCATGAAGCTTGACTTTTGACATTTTGAAAACAACAGTAAAATGTTTAAGTTAGATGCAATGCTTGAGGCAAGAAGTGACAGAAAATAAGATTTATGGATTGTAATTTACGCTTCTACGGTAAATCTGTTTCCGAGCTAGGAATAAAAGTAAATATTTGAATGTTTCGCACACTTTATCGAGTGTCAGTTGAACTTCTGCCGTGCCCGTGTTAGTTTAGACGTTTCTAGTGCTTTTGGAGTCGGTTCCTTCCTGTTCCTATAGCCATGGTTACAGCCTACTAATCCACAGACATTTGTTACAGTTGAGAGTTTTGAACTGCAGATTGCGGAGGGCAGATTTCTCACACATGGAGAAGGAATTCAGACCATTGAAAGATCCACATCCCACACTGTTTTGAGATTAAATACTTGTATAATAATATATATATATTCAAGTGTTCTCCACATGCTTCAGGCCGCCCTATAGCAAGACTCCCACCATTTTTCTGTTGGATGGCATGCCGAACTCATCTGCGGTCATCTTCAAAAGAGCCGAACGCCTCCGGCAACACCTCCTTTGTGTTTACGCGCCGCCTGAAACATGTTAAAAGGTTTCATTTCTCATTTAAGGCGAGCATCGTTAACATAAGCTGTTTGTAAAATATTCACTCTACCTTATATTTGGCAGTCAAAGGTCAAGAGGATCCATCAGCAGCAACATAAGGATTATCCCGTTGACATTCCAATTTCGGAGTCTTTTCTCTCTGACTCATGGGAGAAAGGTCCTGCTCTGTGCTGGCAAGCCAAGCATCAAGGAGCAATTACTGTCGCATTAGGGATCATCATGACATGCTGCTCAAATACACAGAGAAGCTACTGTTTTCATCTGTTCCTTGAATGCACGTCCATCAGGTAGACACATTTAGCCTGCCTAAAGCCCGCCTGGAGAACTTTGAAGTGCGCTCGTGAGGAACAAAACTCACAGGTGTCCTCTAGTTGAACCGATCACAAACGATTTAGCACCTCTTGGCGCAATTTTACTTCATTATTCACGTATCCTTCCACTGTTCTTTTTAGAAGAAATATGGATACGGTATATTCCGTTGATGTGGTGTTATCTTTGGCAGGCGGAGAGGAAATTATTTTATCTTCCCCCTTCCTTATGCTGAAATATTCACTACAAAGCATTTGCTAATGATTGCTTCTCAATTACGTTTGAATGCAGTTTGTCAGAAACGTTTATAGACACAGTTACTGGAATCACAAATAAAATGTTAATAATGCAGGATTTATCAGCTTTTCACTTCAAATGTGTTGAAATAATCACTACATATCATTTACTAATGATTTCTTATCAATTACACTGAATTATTGTTGCATTTTGGAGTTGCAGTTTAAAAAAAAAAAATTTGTAATAACTTTTTTGTTCAAATATATGTTGAATTAGTCATTGAAATAACAATTGCTTCTCAATAACCCTTTCGCACTATGCATTTCATCAGAAACATATGTAAAAGCTGCACTTACTGAAACTGAAATATAAAAAATGCGCATAATAATAGAATTATCAGCTTTTTACTTAAAATATATATAAAGTAAAATTATTTGCTTATGATTGCTTCTCAGTTATGGTGACTTACTGTGTGTCTTCGTCATTGCCATTTGTACAGTTTAGGAGTTCCTGACAGTGGAAACAAAAAAACTAAACATAAGATAACATGACATCATCAGGTTTTTACTTGAAATATTCACTACAAATCATTTGGTAATTATTTCTTCTCAGTTGCATTGAATTATCACATCGCATTTCGCAGACATTTGCAGTTTCCACAAATGGAAGTACATGAGCAAACTTACGCAAATGTTGCCACTGGAATATAAAACAAAGTACATAATAATAGAATTATCAGCTTCATACTTGAAATTTGGACTAAAGCATATGCTAATGTTTGCTTCTCAATTATGGTGACTTACCACATTGCTTCATATTTGTCAGAAATGTTTGTAGATGTTTATAGATTTTGACAGTGGAAAACACACCAAAAACATAAGAAATTATCAGGTTTTTACTTTTGAAGTTTGTCAGAAACATTTGTAGACAATCTCAGTTACAGCCACTGGAATATACAAAAAAAAAAAAATCTATAATAGATGACCCACTTTTTATTTAAAATGCATTGAAATATTCACTACAAAGAATTGCTTTGACCTGAAATATCATGAAATATCAGGTCATCAGAAACGCCTGCAGACATATGCAGTTCCCGCCACTGGAATTGCAAATAAAACTTAAGCAACAATGGACTTATCAGCTTTTCCTTTTTTCTTCAAGTGAAAGAGCATCGGAATTCTTGACATTCCTGTCAGAGCCGGCTCTGGTAATGGATCTCAAGATGGCAGGTCTGCATTGTAGCAGCTCATCTGAGATGTTCTGGGATCGCTCTCGGCTTACAGGAACCTCCCTGAAAATGCCTCAGGTGCAGGGATTACCGCTCTTTTGCGTTCTGAACAAAACCCAGGCTGAGTTTCCCCTCTCAGTCCAAATCCCACAATGGGAGTTTACATCATAACCACAAGAAAGAAATGATGTCTCGCCAAACAATGCGTGTTTATCTGACCCTGGACCTTGCGGGATCGCGCTCAAAGTGACTTCTTAGACTTTCGTTAGTTGTGGATGCAACAAGAGAGGATTGAGCGATTAGATGATCATCCTCGGGGTATAAGGCTTCAGATGGGTTTTTTTGTTGTGCGATTTATTGTTGCATTACTGAATGAAGAAAGCAAAACGAATTACAAATGTTTCCACTGCACCACCAAGCAGCAAAGTTAATGTTTAAAGTTTAAGTTAGCAATTAATCACATTGATCCGCAATTTTACAGATGCTTTATTCCTCTGCCGCATTCAGCCTGCATGGGTAATGTTACACAGAAACCGGAACCTGCCTAAATATTTGCGTAATGGCACTGGAATGGGCTTTTAACCTATACAGCGCTCACCGTTTAGTCAGTGGTCAGTGATTTTACCACAGCAGGCCTTGAAACCATTTCCGCAAACACATGGCATCAAGGCTGTCTATGGTAACAATTAAGCCTTTAAAGATGCCTGGACACCCTGAAAAGACAAATTAAAGCCCATCCTTCCTATACACCAACCAGCCCACAATGTCTGGAGCTGGCGACCCCATCCTAGAGCTTTCATCCCGATCGCTCATCTAGCAGAAATTGATTAAAGGCCCTCTAGATTACTTCCTTTTCACAAAGCTATTATTTTCCAATAACAGGAGTCCAGATTGAAGACTGTTTAACCGTTGTGTCCCTCCGCTCATTCTTATTTGTGTTTTTGTTAGAGGTAAATGAAGCGGCCTCGCTGTTTTTCTCGCTCGTCATCAGGCCCTAATACCGGAGCTGCTCGGGTAACATTAGACGCTTAAACGTCTCTGAGCACCAGACCTGTCACGGCTCTGAGTGAAACCAGTCACCCTCCAGACCTCGGCACAAAGGGCCCGGGTCACAAAAGGTTCTCTGAGAGAGTCTACTGTTGTATTTAAATGCTTTTGAAGTCACAAACAACAGAGTTCATCTGGATAATAGTGGTCCCTCATGACTTTGACCTCTCGGGGACGAGATTCCCCCATGACTGTAAGACTCCTTTTCTTCCTACCGCTCCACTCATCACCTAAGAGTCATGCTATCCCTTCCGGGGGTCATCGGCAGGGTTAGCAGGGTTAAGGGATCAATGCAATTTCTGCTGCCCTTAACAATGGAAGCAGACTTGCCGTTCGGGGATTAAAAATGTGGAAGTGAAACAGACTAACTAGACTATTAGCACTAGATTAGTCTGGCAACAAAGGGAAAAGTTGGCTGTGTAAGAAAGGAAATAAAGGGGATTACGATGGTGAAGCAACATCTCAAGTTCTTGTTATGGTTTTTCAAAACAAGCATGTTTGGAATTGGAATACGTCATGCTTTCTGCTTAAAGGGATAGTTGACCTGAAAATGAAAATTCTGGCATGATTTATTCCAAATTTGTGACTTTTTTCTTCTGTGGAATATGAAAGATCAGTTTTTGAAGGATCGCTTGCCACTTTTTTCTATACAATAGAAGTGAATGAGGACCAGCGTGCCAAAATGATGGAAAAAATGCACCATAAAATGGTCCGTAAGGCTTGTGCGCTATATTCACACGATAGTTTGTGAAAAACAGACTGAAAATTAAGTCATTATTCTTTCAAAATTATTTAAAGGCACAATATGTAAGATTTTTGGGATTAAAATGTCCAAAAACCACAAGAACAGTGTTATATATTTTGTTGACTTGTGTACTTACATTATCCCAGATGTTTCCAAGAATGTTTAAATCCAGAGAAATAAGCAATTTTAACCAGGCCACGGACCGTATCCGTGCGTCGCCTATCAATGTCATCATACCTGCGTTACCCTTGATTTACGAAACCATGGAAACACCAAAAACACTTTAATATATTAGGTGTTTTATTAGACAGGTGAGCAACTGTTTGGATATATTCATCAACAGAGAACGAATCATTGTTATATAGCTGAACACAGTAAGTCTTATTGTTTAAATCTCGTTTTCTTGATATACCGCGAGTACCATGTTTTACCATGCCTAATATCGATCTAGCTTACTGCAGCGTGCATTAAGTATCTCATAGTAGTCACAGGTGAAAGCACAAAGAAGCATTATAACAACTTTCAACACACAAATGTTTTAAATATGATAAAACAGCGCTGCGTTACCCCACATACGCATGACCGGAAGAAGCAGAAGTGGCGATTATGGCATAATAAAAGCTCTCAAGCCGTGTGTCGCACTCGTCTCTCATTAGCAATCACTCCAGCAGCCTCGTTCCGCTCCAACGGCTTTCAGCCACATCCTGCTTCATACTACAATAATGTTAATATATCTTTAATACATTAGCTCATCCATGAATATGATTTCTGCCGTCGGATTCTTTTCCACCGGCTGTAGACGTGAAGACAACACCTCCCATGATTCCGCGAAATCAAGGCGTCATCAAGCTACGCCTTTGTTTTGAATAAACGACCTCTAGTGGCGAAATTGACATATTGTGCCTTTAAATTTTGAAGTACACTTGGCATAATTGTTTACATATAATTAGGCACTTAAAACGCACAAATCAGTTCAGTTCTCAAGTTCACCTCACTGATTTAGTCTATTCACAGCGGTTAATGACGCAATGGGGGCAAGATTATGAGTGAGTAATGACTCAACTTTGGTCTGTTCATCATACAAAGGAATACGGCGCAAAAGTCACTTACGGATTACTTTTACGATTCTTTTATGGTGCTTTTGGATTGTTACATTTCAAAAATATCAGTCTCCATTCACTATAATTGCATGGAAAAGTGACCAACATATTAAAAACTTGTCCTTTTTATGTTCCACAGACGAAAGAAGTGCATGAACAGAATATGTTCATTTTTGGATGAACTAATCCTTAAGAATGAAGTTGAAAAGGTAGAAAAACAGCTGTCTGATAAAAAAGATGAAGATAAAGAGGAATGAGACACTTTGATTTTTGAGAGGAACACCAGAAGAACGCTTGGACTTTCAGAGTGTGCTTGGCAAACAGGATGTTCCACCGCTTTAAATACAGCAGTTATCCAAAACACCTGAAACACCTGCTTTTATCTGGGCTCGGTATCGGAACAGGAACATATTTTCCATTCTTGTTCACTTGTGTATGGCAACTTCAACCCGTTTACGTCTCACTTTGGCAACATGAGACATCTGAAAGAACGACTGCGCATGAAACAACGACCTCAAAAGAGGGGGAAGTCCGCTTGGGGGAAAAAAAACAATATGCTTACAAATGGTTTTGCCAAGAAAGCATTACAGTACATACGCACATGCAGGTGGTCCCAGACACGCTACACAAATAGACGCGTTTGATCGGACAGCATCTTCCCTGGTGGCTTTAGTGATTAATCTGATGGTAACTGACTTTTATCTGGAGACACCTCACTGTTTGGAGACAAGTAAGAGCAGGTGCTGTTATGTCTCATGTTGTAGGCCTCTATTCTCAGCTAAAGAGCATTGTTGGAAAATTGTAAGGGTCAATGAAGAAGCTCTGAAAAATAAAAACGCAAAAGAATGAGTAAACACGGCAATAGCACAATTTACCATCCTTGTGCGCTTGAGCATTTTCAGCACTGCTAATAATGTTTTGTAAGCTGCAAATCAGCATATTAGAATGATTTCTGAAGGATCATTTTACACTGAAGACTGGAGTAATGATGCTGAAAATTCAACTTTACCATCACAGGAATAAATTACATTTTAAAATATATGCAAATAGAAAACAGATATTTTAAATTGCAATAATTTTTATAATATTACTGTTTTTACTGTATTTTTGATCAAATAAATGCAGTCTTGGTGAGCATACGAGACTACTTTCAAAAATTCTTACCGACTCCAAACTTTTGAAGCAATAAAATAAAGCAATAAAAAGCAATAAAATGTAGCTTTTAAGGAATACTGTCGGTTATTTACAACTTAATGTACATGGGCGTACTAATCTAGTCATCTTAGTCTTTACACAAGGTGTTTGACATTTCAAAGCAAAGTTTACACACTTATCTTTAGTTCTTAAACTTTGCATCCCATACTGGTGGCCAACACAGCAAGCTTTCTGGAGCAGAAGATATGACTTGCATCTCTCCTGAGCAGACCTTTCATCATCAATTTGAGCGTCAAAAGAACAAGCACGTTTTAACGAGGAACCACAGCGTACTTTTTGACGGAGGGAAACAAAGCTAGCTTTTGTGCGCCTGTTCTGGGAGGCCAGTAGCTCTTGTCATGTACATGTGAAATTAATTATGAGGAAATACTAAAACACTTGGGTGGAAATTGCTTTTCACCAGATGTTCCGCATGTGAGGATCAATTTAGTATTCTTAGCAAAGCGAAATGACTCCATAAGTTTGATTCTGGCCCCTTTGATGAAAGCCAATCTGTCACTCAAGGTACGTAAAAAAGGAGCTGAACTTCTATGCTACTGTTTGTTCCACTTTATGGAGCCTGAGGTAATATGATTACTTAACCAGGTTAGGAAAATAGAATGTTTCGTTCTTAGGTAGAATTTGACATAATGACAAGGGGGGCCCAGTCTTTCTCAATGATCCATACACAAACCAAGCAAGAGGGCCTTTTTCTCATTCTCAGCGACGGGAACGGAAAAAGCCAAATGATTCAAAGATGAATTACGGTCTCTATGTGAGATAACTGTGTTATCTGAGAATTAATTACATGTCTTATTTACTTTTAAATAGGACCTCTGTCTCCTCTCATTGAGTTTCTCTTCTGTCTTTAAAAACGCTGCATGGCTCACATCCATGTTAACAGATCTACAGGCAGTCCTGCAATACGGAATATTAAAATAAGGTTGGGAACACTGACTTTGAGCCAGATTTAGTTTGGTAGAGTTTGGTCTGTAATGCTTCATGGGATTTTTGTTTGATTAATAATGTTGTCACAAAGCAGAGAAATGAGGCGCAGATTATGCACTCCATCTTTTAAAATTATGCATGTACTGAGCTCATCTCAATTGTTTATCCTAGACAAGACTTTTGAAAAAAAAATAAAAAAGTCTCCTCTAGAGTTTCAAAAGATGACTCAATGTTTCAAACTCAAGATAAACTCAAATATTCCCAGCAAATTCATCCAGTACCAAATTTTCTGTGCTATACTATGAATATTAAAACTTAACTGAGAACTTAATTTTTTTTTTTAAGAAATATATTCAAAGAGGATGCATTAAATTGATCAAAAGTGTCAGTAAAGACATTGATAATAATAAGAAATGTTTCTTGAACAGCAAATCAGCATATTAGAATGATTTCTGAAGGATCATGTGACACTGAAGACTGTCAAAAAAAAATCAGCTTTGCATCACAAGAATAAATTACATTTTAAAAAATATTAAAATAGCAAACAGTTATTTTAAACTAAAATAATATTTCACAATATTACTGTTTTTACTGGATTTGTGATCAAACAAATACAGCCTTGGTAAGCAGAAGAAACTGCTCTCTAAAACATTCAAATCTTACCGACCCCAAACTTTATGTATCTCTAAGCAATACAATGTTTCTCTGGTTTTAGCTTTTAAGGAATATTGTGGGTTATTACAACTTAATGTCTATGGGCAGCATTTGAGACATGCTGACGATCACCACAGACAAAAACAGTAAAACAGCATGCAAGAGGGCAGCAGAGTGTATAAACATTTCAAATATGCGACTATCACAGTGTTTTTAAAGTATAACCATAACATGTGTTTTCTTGAGACCAGTGTAACAGAATCAGTTCCCAACCTTGTCTGTGCAAAGATGTAAACAATCTTTCAACCCATGTCATGATCAACTAAAAACAATAAACCTGGGTACTTGCACTTGGTATCCGGTCAAGGAAGGAACATAAAAGGGATGTGATGTAGAATAGCATACCAATGCATATCCAATACAAATTCTCATCAATGTTACCCGTCACATTTTTATGCATCATCTAAATCTCTCAACACCAATAAAAATGGCACACAGTATACAATACATATTAGATAGTAAGCAATGAGCCATATACTAGTATTTATTCTGAAAATAGCCAGCATTTGTTTACATGAAGCAAACTCCAGGCACAGGGATTAAGTCAGTAATGCATATCCAAACATTCATCCACTTAGAGAAGTGTCTCAAAGGGACACTTATTTTAACATAATTCATAAAAAATATAACTATCTTTGTGCTGAAGTATTCTTATTTTACATGCTTTAACAAAGATAGTTCAGTCATGACAACTCTAGGAGAGTTTGGCATGGTGATGGACATGACAACGTTAATGTGTTTGGTCTTTGCGGAACCGATCTGCTACACTGCTGCAGAGCAAGTACAGAGACTTGCTACTGCTAATACATCCACAGACATGCAGCTGTGAACATGAAAGACATGCTGCTGATGCACATATAACATACATGAAATGACCCGTAGCAGATCTATACAGGTGGAGCAGGGGGATGTGGAGGGTTTCTGATGAGGGTTACAGCAAACATAGACACAAACTATTTAAAAGTACAAACTCATTGGCTGCAGAATCAGTCCAATCAGCTTGATCCATGTTAGATGATGTCATTGTTTGCAGATTTCAACCTGCGCCATCTAGAGATTCATGACTGAACTATCTTTAAGTGTATTAGCGGACATGTGGCAACTGAAGAACAGTGAAAATGTTTTTTCTTATTTATTATAATCGATTGCATGCCACAAATGCTATCCATAGACATTAAGTTGTAAACAACCTGAAATATTATTTTCAGGGTTTTTTTATCTCTGTATTTTGAGAATGTGTGGCTATATTCAGAATAGCATACAACCATGAGATATACACATGCAATAATCAATTACTGTTATATATATTCACATCTATGTTTGAACTTATTATTTGCTTGGACTACAAATTTGTTATTAAAAATCCAAAATGGCCATTAAAAATGTCCAAGTGTTTTACAGTTGTTTGCTGCATGCCTACTAATTCACTGACTATTTTAAAATAGTGTACATTATATACTGCACAGAAATCAGTTCAAAGTAGGTTACTTACTGAAGTATGTTCTGAGCATGACCTCTTCCTGTTTCCTCTGTAAGGGGGTCTCTGAACATCAGGTGGAAGGGGTACCAGCAGATTCAGGGAGGTCTTCGAACCTGGATCAAAGAGGTGTATTCTTGAGCATCTGGGGTTTGTTTACGACAATGTTAGTGGCACATCACGGTAATGGAGTGTGTGACGAGAGAGAGAGAGAGAGAGGGAGAGAGAGTTAAGGAAAGAGAAAAGGAGAATTACAGGCACAGTGTTTACCCATGCGGATGAATAGACATCAGCCGCTATTTGATTCTCTGCTGTAATTTAAGGCAGTGTTTGATCCAGCTGATTATTCTCTACACTTTGTGAACCCAGAGCAGTTTTTCACAGAGATAAATAGAGCAAACAGGCAATTAAGTCACATGACCCGAGAGGGTTGGAAACTTGCTGCATACTGATTCCTGCTTACTTGAATCAAATTCTGTCTTCATTTACAGTTTTCTTCTGTGAACATTCAGAATAATGTGCTGGACAAAATTGTGTCATTTTACAATAAAAAAATACCTTATTATTTTAATTAATTGAATGTATTCCTGTGATGGGAAAGCATTAGTATTGTATAAGTATACACACTCACTTTCATAAGGTGGATTAAATGAAAGTGTTAAATTCCTAGAGCTGGTCGCTATGAAAACATCACGGGGCCAGGGTTATGTCAATATCAGCTAAAATGCAGAAAAGACAAGCGCAGGCATTTAGATAAGTGTTGATAAGTGCACAATCGCATCTAGCAAAATACACAGTTGAACATGAGGATCCCGTACCGTGCCACAAGAGGCGTGCTCAGTTAAATGTTTACACAGCTGCTCTCAAGATTATTATTATTGTGAAACCACACACTTTTAATGTTGCTGTGTGGATGCCAAGACGTGTCTGCTCTTTACCTCCCTTCTGAGCACTTCCAACTCCTCTCCATACTGCATAGAGCTCAAAGTGACAGATTCATGGGAGATTCGGTGAACGTTCGGCCGTTATATCGCACATGTCTCCGGCTGTGTTTTAGAAAGATAAATAAAGAAGTTGTTGCTGATTTTACGAAAGAAAAAAAGTCTGCTGTATGCACCTTACTGGGCCTTTCTAAAAATACTTGGCATGCTCTATCTGTATAGAGAGACTAGTTTTAAAGCGATAGCTTAGATAGTAAAAATTTGTTTAAAAAAAACAAACAAGAATTTTAGAAGAATGTTTGAGCTGTTTTCTCCCACAAAATGATTGTGGATTAGTACTAGGGACTGTCAAGTTCTACAACAAACAAAAAGCATCATAAAATATTAAGGCACAATTTTCAGTATGAAGCTGTTAATGGAATAGTTTGATCAAGAGGGAATGATTAATACTGTCTATTTCATGCAAAGCTAATTTAAAACAATGTACAACATGTAAAGTGCTACATAAATAAAACTGTTAATATGACTTATATACTATTTGTGTGTTATTAACTGTAAAACTTGCCTTGAAAAGAGCCTGACAGCTGTAGTCACCTTTCACTTTCATTGAAAAGAGCAGCTTGGACATCCTGAAGAAAGAAAATCACAAATGGGATGAGTACATACTGACAGAACAGTTTAATTTTTGGAGGAACTATCCATGGAAGATCTCAGACGAGAATGCCACTTGCATGATTTTTGTCTCCTCTAGCCCAAAAGCGCTGGCATGTTTTTGTACCATCAAGGGTGACCGGAAGGGCAGAAATAGATTTGGACAAAGTTCTAAACTGAGAAATACTTGACAATCATCCCTTTAAGAAGTCCATCTGAGGTATGGGACGTACTTGTAAAGGTTCTATGTAAATTGTGTATCTTTCCATGAAATAACACAAGCCTCTCACATGAACTCTCCCCATTTTGTTTGACGTGTACCCAAATGCAGTGTTTAGGTTTGTCTATCTTTGGTATGTGCACTTAAGGTTGCCTCTCAAGTGTAAACCTGCAGGCCAGGAGACACAACCCACCATCAGATGCCTCCAAATATCCCTCTTTGCAGACGTGGTGTCAGTCAGGCGAGCTCAAGTGCCTGTTGAAGACTTTGTCAAAGTCGAGGGGAAAGATTAATGTCTTGTTTTCTCTACTTGTCAGATGATATATGTGGAATAGGTACGAAGTATGCTGCCCATTTCGAGGTCACGTCTAACCGTAAGCAGAAAATTATATTTGTGAGGGGAAAAAACAGAAGACTTGGCCCTTAAAAACTTGCGTAACTCACGGCGCGCACCAGCCACGTCCTCTACTGCGCAGACTCCGTCGCGTTTCCTTTCAACAGTCACTTTGACGAATGTCAATCGCGGCTGCTCTTTCCGTCGTAGCATATCGGTAGCTGCGTTTTCCGCAATTGACATTTAATTTGCCACTGCATCCATTAATTCAAATGAGCCCCCTCAGGATAGGAGTTTTTAAAGGTTCCTGCTTCTATGTATAGCCGGAGCTTCTTATGTCTGCGGAGGAGTCTATAAACAGCTGCATGTGCTTAAGCGGAGAAATGTAAATCTTGACACGGGATGTTTATGCAGCCCAAGCTTCTAATCATGCGAACGTATAATTCAGTGACATGTGGTGTCTTTACGAGACCAGTTTGATTCAAAGGGCAGATCCCTGTATTTACCAGTCTCTCTCTGAACCCCGAGCGCGTTATATCTCTCATCTCAACTTCTTCAGATCTACTGAAGTTTTCTTTCAAAGCGAGCTGTCTTGGAATAGATCACCAAAAGTGTAAATACGTTGTTTATTGTAAATTAATTAAAAATAATTAATTAGCCTACTCTTTACTTAGGCCTATCAAACGTGTGCGCTAGGCATACAGTGGCAAGAAAAAGTATGTGAACCACTTGCAGAATCTGTCAAAATGTGAATAATTTTAATAAAATAATAGGGATCATACAAAATGCATGTTATTAAGATATTTTACATAAAAGATGTTTACATTTAGTTCACAAGACAAAAAAAATAGCTGAATTTATTCAAATGGCCCCATTCAAAAGTCTGTGAACCATTGATTCTCAATACTGTGTGTGGTTACCTGATGATCCACGACTGTTTTTTTGTTTTGTGATGGTTGTTCATGAGTCTCTTGTTTGTTCTGAGCAGTTAAACTGAGCTCTGTTCTTCAGAAAAATCCTCCAGGTCTTGCAGATTCTTCAGTTTTCAAGCATTTTTTGCATATTTGAACCCTTTCCAGCAGTGACTGAATGATTCTGAGATCCGTCTTTTCACACTGAGGACAATTGAGGGACTCAAACTCAACTATTAAAAAAGGTTCAAACATTCACTGATGCTCCAGAAGGAAACATGATGCATTAAGAGCCGGGGGGTGAAAACTTTTGAACTCAAATATCAAGGTAAATTGTACTTAATTTTTCTTCCGGGAAACATGCAAGTATCTTCTGTTGCTTCCGAAGGGCAGTACTAAATGAAAAACAACGATATTTAAACAAAATAAGAAAAATTGTGACATCTTCATCCTGTGCAAAAGTTTTCACCCCCAGCTCTTAATGCATCATGTTTTCTTCTGGAGCATCAGTGAATGTTTGAACCTTTTTTAATAGTTGTGTTTGAGTCCCTCGATTGTCCTCAGTGTGAAAAGACGGATCTCAAAATCATTCAGTCACTGCTGGAAAGGGTTCAAATATGCAAAAATGCTTGAAAACTGAAGAACCTGCAGGAGCTGGAGGATTTTTCTAAAGAACAGAGCTCAGTTTAACTGCTCAGAACAAACAAGAGACTCATGAACAACCATCACAAAACAAAAAAACAGTCGTGGATCATCAGGTAACCACACACAGTATTGAGAATCAATGGTTCACAGACTTATGAATGGGGTCATTTTAATAAATTCTGCTATTTTGTCTTGTGAACTAAATGTAAACATCTTTTATGTAAAATATCTTACTCAGGACAGTACAAAATAAAAAATAACATGCATTTTGTATGATCCCTCTTATTTTATTAAAATTATTCACATTTTGACAGATTCTGCAAGTGGTTCACATACTTTTTCATGCGACTGTATATGTCTTCTGAATTTCTGACTAAAAAGTGAAGTCGTTATTCACTGAAAACGCCATTTTGGTTATAATATGACACACAGGAACAAATTTATTGATGTCCAACTCGAATCATATAGGCACAGTATTTGAAAGCGATGACAGAGGGTAAGCTTTTAATTAAAAAAAGGGCTTAACTTTTGGTCTATTCTTTACACAAATCTACCATATGACTTCAAAAGACTTGAAATGTATCACGTGAGTCATATGGACCACTTTTATTAGTGCTTTTTTGGCCTTGACAGATGTGGTCACTATGAAGTGACGCATGGAAAGAGCTACATAAAGATTCTTCAAAAAATTTCTACTTTTAAGAAATAACATATTACATGAAGTTGAAATAATGACAGAATTTCATTAGCTACTTTAAAGGATTCAATTCAAAGAGCACCGCCTCACACTGTTCAAGCGTGAAGAGCTACAAAACCACTTTTACTCCAATATTATGAAATTGCCTTCTCTATAAAACATTTAAACATGATACATTTTCTTGGAAGTGAGTAAAACTGTGATGAAAGCCTGTGTCTAACCTGCACCTGTTTAATAATTTGCTTGAACTACAACCTGTCTTTTGTCCTAAGACAGACAGTCACTATCCATTTTAATATTTCTATTATTGCTGTCTTGTCTTAGAAGGATTTCCATTACTAAATATAGCGCTATATAGTCCAATAAACCCATCAATATAACTCTGCAAAGTACATAGAATGTATCTATAGTTCAGAAAGTTCAGAGAACTTTAACCTGAAAGCATGTGGGACATATTTCAACATCCTCTTTATAACCAGAACAAAATTATGAAACAGTCATTGGTTATATAGTCGTATTGGCTATTTTTGTTCATTTAAAAAAAAAAAAAATCATGTAAAAGAACATTATTCGGAATTTTCACAGAATTAAATGGTAAATGAAGACAGAATTCACAGAATTTGAATCAGTATATAAATGTTTCATGATCATTTTTGTCCAAAAGACTTCTCAAAAGTACAGAAAATGCAGAAAAAAAGTTTGGGGTCAGTAGGATTTTTTGAAAGAAATTACTTTTATTCAGCAAAGACACATTAAGACGATCAAAAGTGACAGTAAAGACATTTATGTTGCAGAAGGTTTATATTGCAAATTAATTATGTTCTTTGAACTTTGTATTCATCAAAGAATCTTGAAAAAAATGATGTTTCCACAAAAATATGAAGCACCACAACTGTTTTCAACATTGATAATAATCAGTAATCAGCAAATCATCATATTAGAATGATTTCTGAAGGATCATGTGACACTGAAGACTGGAGTAATGATGCTGAAAATTCAGCTTTGAATCACAGGAATAAATTACATTTTAACATATATTCAAATAAAAAAAAAAGTTATTTTAAATTGTAATAATGTTTCACAATAATACTGTTTTTACTATATTTTTGCAACCATGGTGAGCATAAGAGACTTTATATATATTCAAAATATGTATATACTTTTTATAAATGGGGCATATTTATATCAAATTGGGATTTATCTATATCAGAAATGATTACATTGTGAAAAAGTGGAATATATGACTGGTTGGCTTGGTGATGCCATAGGCAGTAGGATTACAAAGACAAGCATTAATAATGTGCATGGATGAATCATTATCAAAATACTGAGAATGTATAATTAAAGAGTCAATTTTGATATGACTATAAGCTTGAAGCATTACAAGCTGAAAACAACAACAGCACATTATCACATTTGCTTGAAATGATTTGTGGGATTCTAACCATCATTGCAAAGACTCGAGGGGGTGGTCCGGGACAGGGTTTAAGAGAACTCGAGCACATCCGATGGTCAGTGGAATGTGTAGTGTAGCATTCTGCCAAACAACTGTTAGCACAATGTAAGGGTCTCAATCTGCAGAGCCATCTCCATGCCTTTTCCCAGACAGACCCATGGAATCATGGAATGCAGGTGATGACAGAAGCTCCACTCAGCTCCGTTGGAGGACACAGGAGAGACGCTCTGGCACTTTGATGCTCCTTAATGACGGCTGCTCTTCATCGGTTAGCCGGAGCGCTCAATAACATGCTGCTTGATTCATCCATGCAGACAGATGACTGACAAAACCCCATGTTCTACACTCACGGAGGTTTGGGATGGAGTCAAGAGGATTTGTGGGTGGAATTCTCATATTTCGTTCTGCATGCAGCTTTGTGTATATTGAAATAGCTGTGATGGTTAGGAAACCGAAATTCTTTGACTGTTGTTCTGAGTTTGGGGTTGCCAAGCTTAAATTGTCTGGGCTTTCTTTAGGGTCAGAACTAAGGTGACCAACAACAGACAGTAAATAAAAAGTGTAAGAGCTGATGTTCCACGTGCATATTTGTAATGCTAAACAAACAAAAAAAGTTGATGTGTGTAATTTTTAAGTTAAACTACCTCTAGCTTAATTACTCACCATCATGTCATTCCACACCCGTAAGACCTTCGTTCATCTTCAGAACACAAATTAAGATATTTTTGATAAAATCTGATGGCTCAGTGAGGCCTCCATTGCCAGCAAGATAATTAATACTTTGAGATGTCCAAAAAGGTACTAAAGACGTATTTAAAACAGTTCATGTGACTACAGTGGTTCAGCCTTAATATTATAAAGCGACAAGAATACATTTTGTGCACCAAAAAAACAAAATGACAACTTTTCAACAATATCTAGTGATGGCTGATTTCAAAACACTGCTTCATGAAGCTTCGAAGCTTTACGAATCATTTGTTTCGAATCAGTGGTTCGGAGCGTGTATCAAACTGCTGAAATCACGTGAACTATTGAAATTGCGAAACAATTTTGACTTAACGAAGCCTCGTTTACTGAAATCATGTGACTTTGGCGCTTCGAACAGTCGAACGTCTTACGGGTGTAGAACGACATGAGTGTGAGTAATTAATGACATAATTTTCATTTTTGGGTGAACTAACCCTTTAAATATATCTTAATTTGTGTTCCGAACATGAACAAAGGTCTTGCGGGTTTGGAACGACATGAGGGTGAGTAATTAATGACAGAAATTTCAGTTTTTGGATGAACTAACCCTTTAAGTAGACAAAAATAAGTAAGGCATTTATAGGCTCAACCAATGGCGTGAACTTGGGGCGGGGCTATCAGTTTTCCGACTAATTGAAGACAAAGGATGCTAGGGAAACCTGTTTGGAAACCATAATTTTATTTGCCGATCCCTAAGTGGCTTAAAAATTACAGGCATCATCTTTAAATATAACATTCAATCAATTTAGTAAATAAAACTTCTATTAAATACTGATTATTAAGAATATTCTTATTATACAGATAGTCTAATATTATAGCCATTTGTATTTTTTCTCGAATACAGCTTTATGGTGGCTTTCATTGTTGCTTCAGCATCAATATGACGGAATTGAACAATTCATTGTCTGAACAATAAATGGTTGGTTTTTTGACGAAATTGCTTTTGTTCTTCTTCGCTTAAGCTAAAACGTCTGCTAAATGCATGAATGTAAAGGTCAATAAATTGACTTTCCAAACAAATGCAACAATTTTCAGTTCACGGCTCCAAACATAGGAATGATCTTTAAAGTTTGATGCAAGAAAAGTCAGAGGTTGTTGCTCTTCCATACGGATCAAAGATTCCGCAAGCAGTATAAAGCCCCTGAAAGCTGAATATTTCAGGTCAATTCTTCATTTGCCATTTAAATGAGCGCCTCCATGACACCATTCCCAGGAAAGCAAGCATCAGACCGGAATTTTTACCCACAGGCTGCAGCGATCTACCATTTGGAGAACTAAACAGATAACTTTAAGCAAATAATGAGATGGAATTTAAAAGATAACATTTCATCCAATCAGAGAATAATTAGATCAGCCATCAATTCATTAGATAATGAATTTAGGTTTTTTAATGGGGCATTGGGGTAAAATTGAAGCACACAAACACCAGCAGACCTTGTGGACACAATCTGCTCGCCCTCACCGGTAGACAATAAGGCAAAGATAAACATTCTTTTCACTCTCCGCGGTCCTCTTGTTTTGAGCAATTAAGGCTACTTAACATGCATTGTGAAGTGTTATCCCTGAATCTAAAGCACCTTTGGCCAATGCTGAGCTTAGAGCACTATGTTCATGACCAACTGTTTTGTCAACAAGGCGAATGTTAGGGGAGCGGCAAGTGGGAATAAAAGCGCGTAAAGGATTTTTATTGTAACTTTAACAGGCTACATATTCCTTATTAAACGAGCGCTCCCAAAGCTATCTGTAATCTTTTAAGTGATCATCTGATTTGTGCACCAAACTCACTTTTACTGGCCGGGACTGGTAGAGACCAGTATCACCTAAGGAATGGAATGCATCAGTGTATTTTAATTGCTAAGTGGATGATCCAGGGATTATCCCTCATAAGATGTTATTGTCTTGGAAGCACACAAAGATATCTTTTGATCTCAATGGGGTTTAATCTACTGCTGTCTCTCCCATCTCAATGGCCCAGCTGCTTTTGTCAAAACAAACTTGCCATCAACACATAATTGAAATGAATACCTGGAACCAATGAGTGGTTTTCATATGCGGATTTCATCTACATACGTGCTGTTGACTAAGCAGACGTCCATGGATTTGTCTAATAGTAATGGTTTCAGTCTGACTTTCCTCAGCTGTGACATCTGACCTCCATGCCCCCTCGACAGAGTCATCTGTCCTTCTCTATGGAGCACAAAACAATATTTGATAGCCAATTAAGGTATATAAACATAGCATAAATAAAATCTTGATTAAAAATCAAAATGTTGGGGCTGCTTCATGGCTGCTGCTCTCCCCATTCAGGAGAGGAGTGCCAGGCGAGGCCACTTATAAACCCCCTTGGTCTGAAAGAGCAAAGGGCACTGCATTTGCAAACTCTTGTTAATGAGTATAATCCAGTTGTAAAACAAGATTTAATCCAGCCATTAACACATCTTGATCAATGATAACCAGGGATTTACCTTCTTCATGAATGGCCAAAGGAATCTTCCTGGCACGGCTGAGGGTTAATGTCATGTCATGCTTCAAAAGGCATTCACTTTTTTTATAATAAAGTATGATACCTGTGGATTCAAGAGAAAAAGTACACCTTATGTATGCAAAACAAACACACTGTTGCGTTATAGAAACCTTTTAACCCCTCGCCAATCGATACATTGTTATTTAAATAGAGTAGAAACACTTCTCCAGGACATTGTCTGCTCCTAACTGTAATTCCCACCTTGGTGGTGTGAACTGTTTGTGATTTAAGAAGCTTTATTTTGTGTAGGCCTATGTACATACAGACCGGCAAATAGATAGATAGACTGATAGATCTAAAATATAAAGTAATGTATACTTTTACACAATTTTACAGTATAATTACACCTATTTTCTTATAACACGGGGGGTGGGGTGTTAATACTGGGGGACAGGGACTCCCAGGGGGTCGTAGAGGGGTGCTATGTTGTATTTTTCTACCACTGTCGCCTTTAGGCAATTTCCTATAAAGCTGCGTTGGAAAAAATGTAGTGTAGAAACATGTAGAGTAGTGATATAGAAATGAACATTATTGAATTGAAAGTGTTTCTCTTCAGGTTTATGTATCTCACTGTACTTTAATAATACATGGGTAAAAATATATGTCAAAACTGCCAATTACAAACAAAATAAATATTTTAAGAATGGTTTTATATTGCAATACCAAAATAAATGTCAATTATTTGTTTATTTTTTACATCACGTTTACTATTTTTTCTATATTTGCACATTATAAATGGATTTTTATAAATTAAAACAGTTGCCTTTATATTTTATTAGGGAAGGGTGGGAGTGTTTTGACATCATAGAGTTTGATTAATCAAAATATCTGCAAAATATTAAGTAATGTATACTTTTACACTATTTTCTTTTAACATAGGGGTTTAAAACAAAACAAAACTGGGGACCGGGGACTCCCAGGGGGCCGTAAAGGGGTGCTATCTTGTAATTTTCGTGGCCACTATCTCCCTCAGGCAATATTTTCTGTAAAGCTGCAGTGGAAAAAAAATTGTGTGAATATATGAAATAGAAATATTAAAACAGGTTTCTCTTCAGGTTTATACATCTAAAAGAATATTCACAAACACTGTCAGCTTGAAACAACACATATTTTCCAAGAATTTATTTTGGTTTAATATTGTAATGACAAAATTAAATGTCGATTTTGTTTACATCACATTGTAAATGTCTCTTTATACATAAAAATGCAGATGCTTTTATATTATAATAAGGGGTCATCATAATTTGGAGCGTTTAAAGTTGGAAAACCCCAATTTTAAAATCTAATATTTTTTTTTTTACTGTATTTATTATAACTTTGTAATTAGGCTACACCTTTTAACTATAATATTTACATTGTTTTCCCCTTTAATCTTACTAACATGTTTACTGTGTAGAACACAGAATATGTGCAAAGACAAATTCTATCCATCAACACGCGCACTGTGGGCATGTTCAAACGTTTGAATGGAGAGAACGCGCCGCGTTTCAATGGACTTGAATGATGACAGTCATTGTGTGACATCACCAGACAACAAAAAGCCTCGCGCTCGCGGAGCGAAGCGCTCCAATCAATGGCACAGACGCGGCGCGTGGTGCACGCAGAGATGAGTCTCCAAGCTGTCTCCAAAAACTTCTGCTGATGTTTTTTTGTTTGTTTGTTTTAAACAAAAAATGACAAATTCAGGAATCTGCGATCTCGGGCTGTCACGTTTGGGATTGCTGCTTTCTTTGACCTAAGCGCTCGCGCTCTTCGTTAGAGTTTAGTACAGTCTAGTTTGAAGTGTTGCACAAGTATGAACAAGAAGAGGCGACCTGAGCTGCGGCGACTCTCTGTCGTGGGATAAAAAAAATCGCTTGTGGATTAAAACACGAATTCATGAGGAACTTAACAGACGACGGGAACGCAGACCGGCCACAGCGCTTCCTCCTTCGGTAACGCTACAAATTATTTCTTTGATATTAGGTTTTGCAAACAGCGCGAGTGTTTTAAAACCAATGCTGACATTTCTATAACTTAATGCATCGTATATCACCTTATATAAGTGCATACACGTAGTCTGCAAGGCTAGGAGTTACGCGCAAATGAAAAGAAAACACTTCTCTGGTTCCTTATCATCAGATCTCTTTGTCGTCTTTGTTGCTTGAGTTGTTTTTGCGTAAGATCTACCACCTGTAGCCTCACAACTCTGCCTCTCTTTTGCCTGGTCTTTTGCTAGACATTCAGTCCTTTTGAAGACTTTCCTTTCATGATCTAAAGGCAGACCCCCACCCAGACACTGCTCTCTTATCTCCCTTTAATTGCAGACTCCATGTCTGCTGTCTTCATGTCTCCCTTCTTTCGATTTCTTTTGATTCACTCTTTCCTGTTTCATCCCATTTGTCTGACATCCTCTTTGGAGTCTCATGCTTTCACTGTAGATCAATCTCTTATTATAGCCTGCGGCAGGCATATTATTCTTAATTTTTTTGTGTGTGCGTGTTCATCGCCTCACAGACATCTCCAAAAGATCTAGATATGTCTGTGGTTTGAAGCAGCCGCAGGTTGAATGTGGCCAGGGATCTTTTCCATGCATATGTGGTTGAAGCTCTGGGCTGGTAGTCAAAAGTGTTTTTAGGACTTAAAGGAACAGGTATTCCATAATAACCAAACAAGCCTTAAACTTCTATGAGTGATTGAAGGTTTGAACCCATCTATGGGTGATCTATGAACCATTGTGCCATTGAGCAAGGCACTTAACTACAGCCCCCCTGGAGCAATGTGGTGTTATCAGGAATGTACTGTATACTCTTAAAAATAAAGTTATTTAATGGTTCTTTAAAGGACTTGAGGTTTATCATTTTTACTATAAAGATTCTTGAGATCGGTGTGTTGTTTGCAGTGCAATTTCTAAAAGATTTAAGTGGAACTTAATAAGGTTCTCCTATGACATAATGCTTTTTTTAACCATGAAAATGGTTGATGGTAAGAAGAATGTTCTTTGCCTAAGATGCAATAAAAAAAACTAATTTGTCAATTTGATAGGACTAATTTGTATTCCCTCTTCACAGGAACTGACTGATCATGGTCGCTGTGGTCCGCGCTCTCACGGTGCTGTTGCTCGGTCAGGTGTTGCTGGGAGGTGCAGCTGGACTCATTCCCGAGATCGACCGACGGAAATACAGTGATTCTGGGAGACACACACCGGAGCGCTCAGATATAAACTTCCTGAACGAGTTCGAGCTACGGCTGCTCAACATGTTCGGACTGAAGCGAAGACCCACGCCGAGCAAATCAGCGGTGGTCCCTCAGTATATGCTGGACTTGTATTATATGCACTCTGAAAACGATGACCAGAACATCCGGCGCCCGAGGAGCACTATGGGAAAGCACGTGGAACGGGCAGCCAGCAGAGCAAACACAATACGAAGTTTTCATCACGAAGGTGAGGCCTAATTTTTTTGTGCAGTCTATTGTAAAAAAAATATTTATCACAATATTTTTCTTCTGTCAAATCAACCTAAATGTGGTTCAGATAACATAATATTTTGAGTTTCTGCTGATTAAACCAATCGCCTTCAATTGTATCAACTCAAATTTTTAATTTCAATGAACTCAAAGTTTTAAGTCAACCAGGTAACTTTCTTTTTTTTTAAGTTAAACCAACAATTCTTTTTTTTTTCCTTTTTTTTAACAGAAATTAAAAAGTGAAAATTCAAATTTTCAGTTTGAGGCTTTGTTTATTCCCTGAACATTCTAAGGAATGATGTGATGCAACCATTTGGAAACTATTGACATTCCATAAACAGCTCTCACTATTATTAAAGAAGCAAAAAATTGCATCCTAATGGTGACTTTACTGCAAATAATTGATAGGTGTTTGAGTGCACTTAGAGTAGTTTTCCAGACAAGGTGTGGAGTTCATGCACTAGTTATTTTCCAAGAATCCACAGATTATAGTAACAAGCCTTATGAGGAAATTCAGCATGGTATTTGTGCAGAGGCTGTTAGTTTTGCTGTTCTCCATCAAGTTTTGACATTGTTGTTTT
>RJVU01015592.1:1574885-1591189 GCA_003731715.1 Anabarilius grahami | reverse complement strand
GGGCGGGCAGGGAGGGAGGGAGGGAGGGGGGCTTGTTTTTGCACCACCTTCCATAGAGATATTGTGTGCGTGTGTGTTTAGCTTTTCTCAACTCTTTATCACATGCCCGAGTAATTCTAGCCTAACTGCTTGAGCCAGTCGGGGGATTGTGGGTGGCCTTGTTGAATGGTCAGATTTAAATTCACTAGAAACAGAATCTGTTTTTTATAATGAAATCAACCCGAGCGTGATCAGGTGGCATGTCAATTAAGTCTCTTTTGGCATGTTATCTGATTTAAACAATCGAGAAACATGCCCTCTCTTGCTCTGGAAGATTTGAGCCTGTGAATGTCACTGGCCTTGTTCATGGAAGGCTTCTTTCTGGAGTCTGTTTAGAGGTCAGCATAAACTATAGCACACAATTTAGAAACATTTCACTTAAGTTTCATGGCAACCGAGGAAAAACTCGCTGTACTGTGGTAAAGAGAGGGGGAGGGATCCATACGAGAGTCGTTACAGGCTTTTTAGGCGGCCCTGTATAATGGCACAGATTCGGATGGATGACATCCAGTGGTTGAGCTGACACACTGCAAACAAGGATGCTGTTTGTGTGCTCACATTGAAACAAACAATTTAAGCGTTTGCATTAAGTGTTTTCCCTGTTTATTCCAAATGAGACTTTTCTTGTGCACTCTGTAGTAATTGAGCACCTCCTATGCCTCAGGCTTTTCTCATTGTCTTAATTTGGTGAACTCAGTGGTTGAGGATCTAACAGGAACTTTATTACATCCCTCAAAAAGTTTTTGAGGCAAAATTATGTGATTATACGGAGCTGCTGAAATAACTTTTATTTGACATCAGTTCCTTTGAGAGATTCTTAGCCAAGATACGCAGTCAGTTTTGAAGGTAGCCGTCATAAATGTACGACTTGCTGTTTTGGCATAACATACAAACAGAAATTAGGAATGTCAATACGCTCATAACTGTGGCTAACTGCTTTCGACAAGCCCCGACATGTTCGCAGTCACTCCCCCTCAAGACGGATTGACTGGGAGAAAAAGGAAAAGGTGAAGAAAGACAGACAGAATGAGGGAAAGAAAGAGCTGGGCTTTCCCACATCAAATAAAGCGTGCTTATCTTCTGTAGGCTCTTTGTGATTATGAAGCAGATAGGTTGGATTATTGGGAATGGAATTTCCAAAACGTTTCTTTTCAAAAGAGATTAAGCGAGCTCTTTGGTCTAAGAGCGTTTTATTTTAGGGCATTGAGTCGTAGGAGTAGCTGTTCCTTTGCTGATTGCAACCTTTATTCAATAAAGACTTGGAAACAAGAGAATGTTGTCTCTACAGCCACACAAACAGCACCACGCTCGCAGCTAGCCTTTCATTTTAACACCTGGTTCTACCGTATAATCTCTCGCTCAAGCCAGACAAGAAAATGCTGAGTGGAAAATCCAAAGTCAAAGCAAAAATGTCAGGTTTCAGCCTGAAGAAGTGTACAGTTCACATCTCCTGACAGAATCGAACAGTATTCTTTTGTTGACCTGATTCTTAATGGACTCTTTCTTCTGTCTTTCCAGAGGCTTTTGAGGCACTGTCCAGCCTGAAAGGAAAAACAACACAGCAGTTTTTCTTCAACCTTACCTCTGTTCCCGTCGAGGAGCTGATCACGGCCGCGGAGCTGCGTGTTTTCAGGGACCAGGTTCTCGGTGACGCCGGTGCAGGTGGCTTCCACCGAATTAACATTTACGAGGTGTTCAGGCCAGCGCTGACGCCCTCCAAAGAGCCTCTTACCAGACTTCTCGACACCCGATTGGTGCAGGACTCTCACACGCGCTGGGAAAGCTTCGACGTGGGCTCGGCCGTGGCTCGCTGGGCCCGTGAATCCCAGCACAACCACGGGCTCTTGGTGGAAGTGCTCCATCCTGAGGAGCCGGAAGGATCCGAGGAGGCCGAGAGGAACCGGAGGAGGCACGTGAGGGTCAGCCGCTCCCTTCATGCGGACGAGGACTCGTGGGCGCAGGCCCGACCGCTTCTGGTGACCTATAGCCACGACGGTCAAGGTTCGGCTGTTCTGCATTCGAACCGAGAGAAGCGGCAGGCCCGGCGAGGGCCGAAGCAGCACAGGAAGCAGCACCGGCGCACGAACTGCAGGCGGCACGCTCTCTACGTGGACTTCAGCGATGTTGGCTGGAACGAGTGGATCGTGGCGCCGCCAGGCTACCACGCTTTCTACTGCCACGGCGAGTGTCCCTTTCCGCTGTCGGACCACCTGAACTCCACCAATCACGCCATCGTCCAAACGCTGGTGAACTCGGTCAATTCCAACATTCCCAGAGCCTGCTGCGTCCCGACAGAGCTCAGCCCCATATCGCTGCTGTACCTGGACGAGTACGAGAAAGTCATTCTTAAAAACTATCAGGACATGGTGGTGGAGGGCTGTGGGTGCCGATGAGAAATACATCTCCCCAATGAAGACTTTTATTTATACAAAAGAACATTCAAAGAGCTATTTTGGAGGAAGAAAAGAAATATATATGAATATATTTATGTTGACTGAAAAAATTGGGAAAATAAATATTTTAATGAGAGTGCTTGCTTTTTCCAGTGGCTTTGAAGATGTTTTTTTTCTGTCCTATGTACATTTCAAAATGAGTGCAATTGCACATGAAGTATAATGCTCAGATTTTTATGATGTATTTATTGCATAACCACTTTATTTGTAAATGATGTGTATTTATCATGAAAAAATATATGACCTTTATTCAGTGTGCATCTGGGAATACATTATTTGAAACCAAAAAATAAACTATGGATGAAGTTCTCTTTAAAAGTTATGATATAACAAATATGCTGTTGCATAGACCCACCCAAGTTTGTGGTTACTTTATGCAATACTGCACTCTAAAAAATGCTGGGTTAAAAACAATCCAAGTTGGGTTGAAAATGGACAAACTCAGCGATTGGTTAAATGTTTGCCCAATGTTTTGGGCTGTTTTATTTAACTCAACTATTGTTTAAAATGACTGTATGGCTGGCTTAAAATGAACTCAAAATAGGTTGGAAATTAAAAATCAGACACATAATTACTAGAGGCAACAGTAAAAATCAAAAGGTGAACATTTAATATTAAGCAATTTAATGTTTATTGTTTGATTATTGTTAATTAAACTTATTAAGAAATGTTCATGTATTAAACATTAATTTCCAACATTCTTTGGGTTCATTTTAAGCAAGCAAAACAATAATTTTTATACAATTGTTGAGTTAAATAAAACTACCTAGCAGGCTGGGCAAACATTTAACCCAACCGCTGGGTTTGTCCATTTTCAACCCAACTTGGGTTGTTTTTAGCCCAGCATTTTTTAGTGTGGAATTCAGACATTTTCATTATGCAAACAGTTACTCTGAAAAAAGGTGATACTCTGGTTTGAGTAAGAATCAGAGACAAGCCAGAATCCAAGCCCTCCAAAAGCTTGAAAATACCATAGGCAATATGAGCATAAATACTTATAATGTAGGGGTGAATTTCCATTGATAAGGGGCAACACAAACTATGAAAAAATAATGAATTAAAAACAGAAAGTCTACTAAAACATCGCTAAATTGTATTTTAATTGGTTTGTTGTGTACTAACCTTAAAAAATCTTTCAATCAGCTAACTAAAATGATGTTGACCCGATAATCTTCAAAAAGAAATCTGGGCCGAGTTTGATCCACCAATCAGGAATCACTGCTGCTGTGATGTGTATAATTCACCATTATGATGTCATCTAAAAGAATGCTGGTATTTAATTATAATTGCAAGTTACTTTAATGCATTAATGCCAAAAGAAGCGTTCTGATATTGTCCAAAACTTTGCTTAGGTTGTTTCTAAAATCTGGGAAGGCACTGCATAATCTCAAAAGAAACAGAAAAGAAAATGCATATTTACATGTTGTTTACAAGTGTGCGCAGCTGTATTAGTAGCATTTTTTGGCTCTCTGTCAAGTGTGGACACACAAAAGTATATCAACAAAGGAAGTATCTTAGTTTTATATAGATTTACCAATCGCATCCATTGGATTTGGATCAGTGTGGAAGACATGAGAAGATAAGATGTAATTATGTGTCATTCTGTGATGCATTTCTAGGAAACTACTCCACTGGTGCTCTAAACATGATTCACATCTCATCTAAACTCAAATATTCATGCAGATACATTGCAAACATTGAAATCTGTTTTCTAAATAATAAATCACAATGACCCTAAAGCCCACTGAGGGCTGAGCAGCTTTGATTTTAGCCTAACTATGTGTGTTTGGCTACTTTTCTTCCAATCTGAAGTTTACCCAAATGTGTTCTATTTCTTGCTACGTTAGTTTGTCATTGTATAGACCAAACCGCAGCGCTGGTATGGAAAAACTCAACAGCCTTTGTGGTTTCTATTCACCAGATATTCATTCAGCCCCAGAAGGAACTGTTTTCCTTTTTAAAAAAAACCCAGAATGAATGCTTTTAATGAAAATTACATTTCATGCAACTGTAAAAGCTGACTTCCTCCATCCAGAGCAGGGAAACATTCTCAGGGAGTGTTAGATTTAATGGTTTGTCTTTAAAAGAGTCCATAAAGCTTTAATTGAGTTGTATGGCAATACAACTTCCCTGCCATGTTTCACATTTAACATGCATTTCCCCACGTCCCTCCTGTTCTGTCAGCCTACAAGGTCCGACCCTTTGACTCCTTACTACCCAAGAGATCAGGGGAATACTATAGCAGGGTCAGGGTCACTCCAGAGAGCCATAAAACATTTCAGTCGTTGGATTTGCCAAACAACTATATCAGTGGCATACTATGCTACGCTTTCACATGGACATACCTCGGCTGGGTCATTCCTACTATGCAGTCATTTTTTTCATGTCCGCTTTATTTATATACAGTACCGGTCAAAAGTTTGGACACATTACAATTTTTTATGTTTTTGAAAGAATGATCTTATATGCTCATCAAGCCTGCATTTATATGATCAAAATAACAGAAAAAACAGTAATATTGTGAAATATTATTGCAATCTAATATAATGGTTTTCTATTTTAATATACTTTAAAATATAATTTATTTCTGTGATCAAAGCTGAATTTTCAGCATCATTACTCCAGTCTTCAGTGTCACATGATCCTTTAAAAATTATTGTAATATATGCTGATTTATTATCAATGTTGGAAACAGTTGTGCTGCTTAATATTTTTTAATAACCTGTGATACTTTTTGAGGATTCTTTGATGAATAAAAGGAACAGTATTTATTTAAAAAATAAATCTTTTGTAACAATATACACTACCGTTCAAAAGTGTGGGGTCAGTAATTTTTTTCTTTCTTTTTTGAAAGAAATTAATACTTTTATTAAGTAAGGAGGTGTTAAATTGATAAAAAGTGATAGTAAAGACTTATATTGTTAGAAAATATTTCTATGCTGAATAAATGCTGTTCTTTTTCACTTTTTATTGATCAATGAATCCTGAAAAAAGTATCACAGGTTACAAAAAAATATTAAGCAACACAGCAGTTTCCAACATTGACAACAACTGAGTATCAAATCAGCATATTAGAATGATTTCTGAAGGATCATGTGACACCGAAGATGCTGAAATTTCAGCTTTGATCACAGATTGATATTACATATATCTTAAGAAGCTAACATGCAATGAAACTAATTATATATTTATAAACCATTGCTTAATTTTTTTTTTTTAAGTTTCAAAGGTATGACCCGGGTCACTGGATGATCGCCATTTGCATTGAAGTTGTTTTACAGAACACACTGAAACTGCTAGCTAATACTGAAGTTATGCTCCAATATTTTTAGGACCCGTTTACACCTGATATTAAGATGCATTTTGGTCAATCGTATCACAAGTGGATGACACTAAATACAGGTGAACACAGGGTCTAAAAAGTTTTGAGCTTGTCCTTTTTCGACCAAAAAATGCATTTGACCGGATTGCTTTTGTAGTGTAGATGCTTATGTGGTCGAATGTGTTCGAACAACCACAAAAGACTGCCTACTCTCTGACTTCTGACCTAATGCATTATGGGAAGAACGCTAGCCAGACAGGATTTAAATTTTGTCGGCTGAAGACCCAAATTTGGTTTAAAGACAAAAAACCTATCAAGCACAATGTTCTCTCACCATTCCTGATTTCTAACATGAACTCACAGAGTTTGGCATGGTCTTGTGGCTCTCAGAGCAGAAACAAAATGTGCTTTTCCGTCGTCTCCGATCACGTTCATATGTAAAATGTATGAGCTTATTTCATCCATTAGATCGAAAGATCCGAAAAAGCCCATACATTTACCCACCCATAGACCCTCTTCTTGAAGAAATCAGGGCAAAAGTGGTTGAAGTTGGACAAAATAGACGGATTAAAACACCAGGTGTAAACATGAAATGTGTCGTCTACTTGTGATCCGATCGACTAAAACGCAACTTAATACCAGGTGTATGTCTAAAATGAAAATCCGCCTTAAAAATTGCTGTATGAACTCAATGATATATTGAAGATGCACCTTAGTGAATAGAACAGTTCGTTCGGCCAATTTTCTTTTTAAAGCATCAAAAAAGGTTGGGAAATACAAACATATGGCTTTGCGAGCATCAGTCTGGGCACTGGTTGGGAGGGATTCAGTTTGGCAAGGAACAGTAATTTGATTCGTCTCACTTAGTGCAAACCACACCGAAAGTATCTGTAGTTCCTCTGACCAGATTCATGCAACATCAGAATCCGATTTCCAGATTTCTGGCGGTCGGCGTTTGGAAACTATGCAGCGTGTACCTTTGATGAGGGGAACCCGACCGAGCTGGAATATGACTGCTGGCCCCGTGCCAGAGGGACGCTGAAGTTCGGACAGGGTCTGTGGCGGATCGGAAGGCCTTTGTTATCCCACAGCGGCACGCTAATTTGAGAGAAGGTTCACTACGCCTTTCTGTGAAGAGTCCGTACGATGACGTCCAGCACACTTGGAAACGGAGCGTCTGTGGAGTAGCTCAAAACACATCAAAAAGCCACGCATCCACATGTTGCTGAAAGAGGAAAGAAACACACAGAAATGACTTTTCCAGAGTGACCGACAAACCCAGAAATGATGGGTCTAATTCTTATGCCCCTTTAAAGAACACATTATTCTATTACATTATTAGATTTTATTGTGTGTGTGTGTGTGTGTGTGTGTGTGTGTGTGTGGGAGAGGGTCAGTTTTTTGGAAAACGAGACAGAATAGAGGCCCTATGTCTGTATATGAAGGCCAGGCCAGCTAAATGTTAGGAAATGACTCAGATGTATTTATGAAGTCTTCTGTTTGTTTGTGCTTTTTCCACTTCGGCTCCTGGAAAAGCAGATTATTTGCACATCAACCGGTTAACCCGGCACAAAATCTTTGAGATGGATTCATTGCTACAGGCCGAGGGTGCAAAGAGCCAAGGCTTTTCTTGCTTTGGTTAAGCTGACCAGAAATGTCACTGGAAAATCTTGTTGCCACCTGTATTTTCCCTTAGAAACCCTTGAAAATAATTTTTTATAATCAGTGGTGTTTGCTAAGGCGAGCATCACTTCTATTGCTCATACTTAGGGTTAGGGAAATGAACAAACCCCTAACCCTAAGTATTAAAGACAGACATTCATTATACCTCAAATCGTGTGGCTAGTTGACAAACTTTTTACACAATCAGATGTACAATATTTGCCTGGCATATAATAAAATTAGTATGAAGAAAAATCCAGTAGAATTACAATGAATCTCTATATCTTGAATGTGGGCTTTTTTGATTTGGGACAGTAATCGAGAACTCGCCATAGCAACTGCATAGCAATGTGGTAAAAGCCACTCTGAACGTCTTACTAGCTACCTAGTGACACCCTAGCAACTGCATAGTATGCAGCAAAAATCAATAAGAATATTTTAGCAACTGCATAGCAACGCCCTGGCAACCACACACAACAATCATGGACGAACATTACTCACATTTTTTTCCAAAAGTGTAAAAATCTAGTTGGAACTGAAGTCAATTTGGGTTTTACATGGGTTAACAAGTCGGCTTAACTTGATTGAGTTGTGGACAGTGGTTCAGCATGTTGGAAGTGACACAAAATAAAATAGCATAAAACTACCATGTAGTAGAGCTGCACAATTCTGGATAAATTGAGAATCACGTTTTTTTTGTTTGTTTGTTTGTTTGTTTCAAATAGAGATCATGATTCTCCCACAATTCTGAACAGACAACTAAACAAAATAACATGTAATTTACAAAAAGGGTTTACTGCAGTCTGTTTAAAAAAAAAACAATATGAATGAATCATTTAAAAAAAAAGGTTTGAATAAATGATTCAATGACTCACTCATAAATACTCGTTTCATTACTGGATGAATCAGTGTTTTTGAACGAATCTCTTGAATGAACGATTCAATGACAAATACACTTTTACCAGTCACTTGTCGCCACCTAGTGGCGTAATGTAATCGATTTATTTAAAGGCCAGCTGAAGTGTCTTGGAACGCGCAGCATTGTTCAATGTGTTGACTTAATTTCAACTGAAACAGGAAGTCAGGGCGATATATCGAACAGCCTTTTTTAAAATAGCCAATAGCATTTCGTTTATATCTCCATTTTGGTCTGTTTACACTGAAACACAACCTCAGCTTTTTCAAACTAAAATGGGCTCTGCAGCGTTTTCGAAAGTCTCTGTTTTTGAGGTTTGAAAACGGCGGTGTAGTGTAAATGACAGGCGTAACCGTAGCAAAAGTTATGCGTTTGAAAACGCACTAGTGTAAACGGGGCCTTTAACTCTATATATTAATATACCACTGTAATATTTGTAATACAGAAATAGTGATAGCGTCAAAACAAATTTGAATGTTCGGCTATGATTTTGTCAACGGTTTAATCATAGGCGCAGGTGAATCATTGTCATTTAGGAATAAGATCACTTGGGTTTGAATCAAGAACGCAATCTTTTAACGATTAATCGTGCAGCTCTACCATGTAGGTGTCAAGTCAAAAATCTAACTGAAGTCCCCAAAGAATTAGAAATGAAATAAATAAATAAGTTCAGATTTTAAATGGGTAAATTAAACAAGAAGCATACATTTATTTTTATTGTATTTATTTATTTATTTATTTATTTTTTGCCTGCACTGAAAAAAATAGTATAGATTTTGCACTCAGAAATTGCAAATTTCAAAAAATAATTACAAAGAAACAACAAGTAACACCGAATTAAACTTGACATTTTAAAGTAGAAAGGCAGAAATAGTGTATTTTCATGTAAAATGTATTCAAATAAGCTTTGTTTTAATTTTTTACTTCCCAAAAAATCTGTTTTTACAGTGTGGCACAGGACAATAAAATGCACAAATATGTGTTTGTATCTTAGAATGCACACTTATTGTTGCTAAAAAATTGTTTTTGTATGTCCCCGAACCCATGCACCATTTGTTGAGCACACTAATCACCATGGCATCCTCTCAGAATAGAGACAAGTCATTTGTCTTTGCACCAACACACAAACCCACAAGCAAACACATGAACACACACAAACACACCCACAGAGCAGGTGCCTCAGACCGAGTGAGTCAGAACCCTCTCGTGGCCTCATGTCAGATCCACTGTTTGCTCTGATTCAGTGCCAGCACACTGCGACTCATACCTTGAACTATTTGTTGTTGGGACACAGGCCTCTTTCCTCTCACAGTAAACCACATCGCTCATGTTCCCCAGAGACTCAGTGTAGTAAACTTTGGTCATTTTTCTTGACATTTATTGGCTGATGGTAACCATGGCAGTACAGTGACTTGGTGTATGAAAGCATTTTGATGTTTCTCATAAAAGCTTTGCGTGGAGGATGTTTCAGTTTGGAACACTCTAGTGAGCAAGCATGTAAACAGATGGTCAAAGGAGATATTTGGGGTGTTTGTTTCTGAAGGGCAGCTGTAGCGCAGCGCTAAACGCAGTTGGTGGTCTATCTGTTCTCTATCTTTACAAGAATTTTGGTGATGCATGCACTTAGGTAAGGTCCTGTTTGGATGGCTCAACTAATGGACATGTTCAAGTGAATCTCACGAAGACATGTCCAGGTCACATTTCATCCCAAAATCAAGAGGAAAAAAGGGTTTGTACAGATACTGTTAAATGAAATTCCAGGACTTTCAAGGACTTTTCAAGCACTACTTTTTTGGTTTTTAAGGACTACAATCAGAGATCTCACTTATCAAACAATATCTTTATTATCATTCAAACCCTATCTTTCAAAATGGTGCAAATAAAGTGCAGCACATGCAAAGTATGCAATAACTGTGGCAAATTTAAGTATGGGAACATTAACAAAGCCTTAAAACTTTCAGCACATAAAACAGCAAACAGAAAGAGTGCATACATTTCCTTTATAAAACGGTCAGTTCCTGTCCTTGATTCTGATTGGTCAATGCTGTGTTTTATTCACGCTTAAACACGGCTATGACTGCTTTACTCAACGATTCTGTATATCACTACACAACACCCTTAGCAACTACTCTTAGCAATGTAAACTGTTTGTTCTCAGTTGATATTGTTCATTGAAGCTTACTGTATTATTTAGAAGAGTATTGTAAGAAAGAGACTGAGTGAGTGAGTTTATTACCTGCATTCAGATTTAGCATTTTCCTTCAGGTCAGTCCTATGTTTATAATAAAAAATCTGTTTAAATGTCTGATGTATTATCTTGTCCTTTTAACAGTTAAGGGGTTTTCCCGTGATTGACAGCGCTAGTCAAAGCATTTGTCAGTTTCGTCTTGTTTCGTGTTCACAACAATTCAGTCTTTTCAATATAACAGTCTTCGCTACTGACTGACACACTCATAAAGACAGTCTTTGCCGCCATCTAATGGTGTAATAATGTCACTTCTGTTGCTGTTCATGGTCAGGGACAATTTTTTCGGCGGAAGGAAGGCTTTTAGTGAAAGTTTACTTCATGAAAGTTTCATTGATACATATTTTTGGCTTTAATATTTGTATTGTGTGGTATCCCTTTTATAAACGCCCTTCAGCCGTGACTTATTCACGATACAGCACAGCCTCTCGTACCTTATTGCTTACATACGATTCTTATTACAAGATGGAATAACAGAACAAAATAAAGGACTTCATTAGTTAAATGTAAAGAATTTCAATGTAACTAATTACCAATTTATTATATTGAAATCTAATGTCTTGTTTGCACTAAAAATATTGTTTTTTACTCATATTACATATATAAGGCATCCAAAATACTACTTGCAACTTATGTAATAATATATATTAAATACAAAGTTTGTAATGGCAATTATTATTAAACAAATAATATTTTATGTAATGATGTTGGTGCACTAAAACCCTTAAAGGATACTATGACAAATATATTGCTTTCCTCATTCAAATTGATTTTTTTTTCTACCCATGAAAATATGACTGACCTGAAGAATGAAAGCTGTATCATATACTTGGAAATTTATAAACAATATCATGCTCATAGCCATGCAAAATGGCTCTATATCTATATCAGATGGGCTGCAGCATTAATTATGTGTTTTTTCGAAAAAATTAAACACTAATTTCATATATATTGTCTTTCAATAATTCAAGCACTTTTCAAGTACATCTTCATAAATATGGATGTTTTCAAGGGTTTTCCAAGACTTAAATTTCAAAAAGTAAAATTCAAGAATTTCACGCACATTAAGCACCTTGTACGAACTCTGAGATACAAACAAATTTCTTTTTTAGGCATAAAAAAATACGGTTAATAATAAGAAAATAAATAAATAAAACATGGTCAGTATTCTGAAAAAGCCTATATGTTAAGTACTTTCTTATAAGAAAAGGCTATATTTTCTATATATCTAAACATATTTATTTATATTATATATACATATGGAACGCTTTAAGAAGTTGATATACAATATGCTATATTGTTGAAAAAATGTTTTTGAAGACATTTTTGATCAAATAAATGCAACCATAGGGAGCATATAGATCAAATTATCTCTTATTAAGGAAGGAAAACCATTCTGAAGAATGCACTGTCTGGACAAAATCATTTTTAACTTATATTATTAAAATGAGCAATTTACACAGTTTTTCCTCTGATTTTAGGGTGAATGTGACCTGGGATTTTCTTGACTCTATTTTCCTTACAATTCTGAATACGTCTGAGGCACCTTGGAAAGAATACACACTGTGCCAAACAACAGGCACCTCGTATCTGAAATGGAATGCAAGAATGTGACCCATTCAAGAGAAAATAACAGTGCATGATTGAGAACATTTTGATGTGCTTTCAAATCAGAAACACATTAATAGTTCACCTGCAAATGCTAAAGCTTGGCGGATTACAAGATTACTACAGCAACCCTATAGTTCACTGTACACTTGCAGTCCCAATTCAATCACAGATGTTAGTATCCTCAAGGATCACAGAAGCAGATGGCATTGATCTTTCACATTAAGTTTTCCTCCGTCTCCAAACCCAGCTGATTCGCCGTACATATGGAGCGCACTAAGAAGCTGATATACAATACGCTATATTGTTGAAAAAATTTTTTTGAAGACTTTTTTGAATACATCTGCTCCGGTTTTTCGCTGCAAATGAGTTACGTTCAAGGACTGTATCAATGTCATGTTGATTCTCTCTCAAAAGTAAACGTGTTCAGTGTATACTCGGGCTAATCAGACTAGTTTGTGTTGAAAAAAGTCCGGCTAAGGACACACACACCTCGCCGTTGGTGGCCTAACTGCAAAGTCTAGTCTTGAACCTGCTGCTTAGAATGGATTAACATGGGGTTGCAGCCAGCTGCAGGGCCTTGGAGCCGGTTGAGGGCGGGTAAGGTTCGCTACCCTGGGTGGTATGGCGTTAATTCCCTCCTCACACGTTTCCCATTAGTGTAACGGGCTACATATGAAGCACCAGGCAACGCTGGTCAGGGACACAAGGCATCCCAGCCCAGCCTGATTCATGGCACCAGTCAATGTCGATAAGTTTGAGCCGAATTCTGCCATGCACTTCAGAGAATGAGTAATGTCATGCCATACCAACCAATTAGCATGACGCTTCTTGTTCGGACGTCATCTGGAAGTTGGATGGAAATGAGTAACTTGAGTGGTATATACTATATTTACTGAGAAATGGGTGACTGTAAAGTTTAATTGCATCAATTCGAACTTACATTTGTGTTCGCGATTCAATTCTATATATTTATATCTATAATATTTAGGCCTATAAAAATGTTAGATTTACATATTTGAATTGTTTGGATTACACAGTTTTAACATAAACTAATAAACTTAAAGGCGTCCTTGAATATGATTTCACTTTTTTAACTTTAGTTAGTGTGTAATGTTGCTTTTAGAGCATAAACAACATCTGCAAAGTTACGACGCTCAAAGTTTAATGCAAAGGGAGATATTTTCTTTTACAGAAATCACTTTTTAAGGACTACAACAAGCTTCTTCCTGGGTTGGTGACATCACAAACCCCGAAATTTACATAAACCCCGCCCTCAGGAACACGCAATAAAGGGGGTGAGGCCGTGTTGGGCTGCTTTAGAGAAGAGGAAGAGTTGTTGTAGTAGAGTTTTGTTGCCTTGCCGTCATTTTACACTGGACTGCTTCACAAACGAGGGTCAGTTCAATGCTGGATTTGCACAAAAGATTAACATGACGGCACATGCTAGTGGATGAGTTGAATCAACTTCACAACAACTACATAAGTTTATTCACTAACCGTTCAGAAAAGTCCAAATGCACTCTAAAAGTTGTAACTTCTTCCTTTGTCTCTCCATCAGTGTTTGTCATTTTGGCTGCGTGAGATTCTCCAGCTTTGTTGTTGTCGATCTGTTAAAGCTCCACCCTCTTCTGGAAAGGGGGCCGGGAGCAGCAGCTCATTTGCATTTAAAGGGACAAACACAAAAATGCTGTGTTTTTGCTCACACCCAAATAGGGGCAAATTTGACAAGCTATATTAAATTATGTGTGGGGTATTTTGAGCTGAAACTTCACAGACACATTCTGGGGACACTAGAGACTTACATTACATCTTGTAAAAAGGGGCTTTATAGGACCCCTTTAATGTGATTCATATTCGTCAGTCAACAGGTAAGAAACAGACAAAGTTTCCGCACAAAAAAAAACCAAAAAAAACCTGATTCTTCAAATAATCATTATTCAAATTGCATAAATCTGTTCATTGTGTTCATCAATCAATTCATATCATTCAGTTAAAATGCATGAACAGTCAAATAAATATACAACAAATAAAACAATAAATAAATAAACCTGGTTATTGTGCATTTAAAACACATTCAGTTTATTAGTTCTATAACAGAAATCTTACCCGTTTCCACCAAATATGCATCACATTATGTTTATTAGTTTATGTTAAAACTGTGTAATCCAAATGGATGGAAATTGTATGCAATTCAAATACATCAAATGTTAAATTTAGGCCTGAATACTTCTGAGTTTGATTGTGAAGGCTGTTTGATGCATGCCATCGCCTTCCTCGACTTAAGCTCTTAAAACTTTTGTATGCGACTGCCTCTTACATTACATGTNATGTTTATTAGTTTATGTTAAAACTGTGTAATCCAAATGGATGGAAATTGTATGCAATTCAAATACATCAAATGTTAAATTTAGGCCTGAATACTTCTGAGTTTGATTGTGAAGGCTGTTTGATGCATGCCATCGCCTTCCTCGACTTAAGCTCTTAAACTTTTGTATGCGACTGCCTCTTACATTACATGTGGCTGCGATGAGGTAGACTTAACCCTTGTGTGTGTGTGTGTGTACAGAAGAGATGGATTGCCTTCTGCCTGCCTCACCTCAGCTCACTTCCTGTGAGTCACTTCCTGTCCCAGGCCCAGAATCCTGCTGTCCTCTGGCTGATGTCATGGCAGCTTTCCACTCCAGCCTATGGAACATAAACATCTGGCCATAAGATCATAAAGCGGAGACGAGTGCCAGCGCTCTGCTTCAGCCCACCCCATCAGTGACTGCATCCTAGCACATTATAGTCAAAAACTGATTTATTACGAAGAGTAAAGCTCTTTGCATATGCAACATGGCTTTTATGTTTCAGAAGTCATGTACACACTCTTAAAAATAAAGGTTCTTTAATGGCATGTATGGATCCACGGCACCTTTATATTCCACAAAAGGTCCTTTATAGTGAAAACACGTTTATTAAAATATTAAAACGTTCTTTACACTAAGAAAAAAAGAGAGGTTCTTTTAAGATCTGTTCACGTTTCTTCTATGGTATCGCTGCTAAAAAAAAACAACCTTTTGGAACCTTTATTTTTAAGAGTGTATAATTAAAGTCACTTGGTTCTTTCATTACTTTTCTTGGCATACCTTTCTCACAAAGATGGCATAATTCATTCCAACGCATGGCGCTCAGGCTCAACGTCTCCAAGTCGACACCTCTATGTTCGCAAGGAGGGCAGGAAATGCCGGAGAGTGGTTGTCAGGCAAAAAGGAGGAAAGTATCAGCAGGTCAAAGGTCAAAGGTGAACGCAAAAGGGCAATGGGCATATTTCAACATTCATTTCCCTCCTAATTCATCCTTTCGGTGCATCGCTTTTTTTGTGTCTCCTCTTTCATTTGGTTCCGCCCCATTTGTCCCTGCCGGCCGCCTGTTGACAGCGAGTGCAGCACTAATAGTCTGCTGTGGGAAAGTTAGTGCGGGACATTCCGAACACCAGAATCTATTCGACAGAACAGTTGAAAGATCACATATCCGTACAGATGTGTGAGAGAACGGGACGGGAATGTTTGGTTAGGGCCAAGCATTGGCTCTCTTTTTTTCTCTTGGTCCCTTCTCTAGCTCAAACACATTCTCAAGCTCTTCTTGAGCCATCTTGTATATGCCTGATTTGAAATACATGAAACCAACAGGTTTGTTGAAGGCAGGTTTTTACATATTTTATATGTTTTTACATATTTTACATATTTTATATGTATTCCCCATTTTACATGTGCACCACATGTAGAATGGGGAAGATTTCAGTGTGCATTTACAGTTAAACTGTAACAAATTTGGAGATAGGCACAACATGCATCAACTAATACATTATTCAGGGAAATAAATGGAAACATTTGCCAAATTAGTTCTTGTGGTACAAAATCATGAACCGGGGTAGCAACAAGCCCCTGAGGATAAACTTATTCTGTATAATATGTAAAATCTATTTAACAATACTAAAGCAAGTGTTTTTAATATTTTTAATACAATAATTAATATAATTATATTTGTAAAAATTGTAAAATTTTTCACTGAAAT
>RJVU01015592.1:1538468-1574775 GCA_003731715.1 Anabarilius grahami | reverse complement strand
ATATATATATATATATATACAGTCAAACCAAAATTTATTCAGACACCTTGAACATTTCATTCATTAATACAGTTTATTCACTATAGTTTCAAAAAATGGTAATAAAATATGACAAGATCTCCAGAGTTCAACTGTGTCAGAAAAAATTAATCTTAATTATGTCAGATAACACTTAAGCAAAACATGGTCAGGTCAAAGTGTCTGAATAATTTGATCAATTTTACTGGTAGTCCACTGTATGAAGAAATTTTATAGAAATTTTAGAACTATAGTATCCTGCACCCACTAGTAAAAATATATAAAAAATATAAAAAATGCCTGAATAATTTTTGGTTTGACTGTATATATATATATATATACACCCTTTAACCCACAAAGTTTGATCTTGAAAATTCAAGATTATTGATGGTGTAATAATTCAATAAATTCTTTGAGATGAGGTTTAGTTCATTTTTAAACATTTAACAATTAAACGCAGGGGGAATGTCTTACTCCATCTTCCCCTGCCTTCCCCTTCAGGGCCTCTTCATAGATGGCATGATAAGGATCGACTAAAAAAGAATTGACCTCTTTTTGGTCATTATTTCTAGGCAGGACACTTCAGTACCTTTTCTAACCGAGTATAACAGAACGTACCAGGACATCCCATAACTCTTACAGTAAAATAGTTGCGCAACGTTCTCCGAGACAGTTTTACTAACATTTCCCCAAATATTTAGATGAGAGTGAAAAGGCTGCGCATGGCACAGGAGAGCATTAATCATATAGCTCGACTGAAGCGCTCTATAAGAGTGCAGAGTATTTGCAGAGTTTGTAAACATCGCCGACCATCTCAGCGAAAGCCAATGCCATCGGCGTTCCAACACAGCGTTTGTTGACTGTGATATAAAATAGTGCTGTGGGGTTTTGGGTTTCCAGAGAAGGAGCTGGGCTCGAGTATATTGAGTCCATGTGGGGAAGACGGTTTTAATCGGAGCGTTACCCACATTTCTTCCTGTTTCTAATTTGGAGCTGCGGTGGTTTCTGTCCCCTGGCCAACAGCCTCTCATCCACCGAGTGTCCATTTCCTCTGAAGTGAATAGTAGCAGGTGTGTTGGCATGGCTTGAGGAGAACAGACTCCATCTTTTTCTCCGCCTGCCCTGCATTTGTCTTCCTTTCAAAGTTAGAACATCCTGTAACAACATTGTTTACGCCCACTCTCCTAAACACATTAAGTGGAGATTAAATCATTTTGAAAAATATCATATGCTCTAGAGTTTCAGAACTATGATCAGACTTATTTAAATATGGATTCAAATATTTCTCATTTAATATTACCAAGACCAAATGATCAAATCTGCATTCATTTTACAGATACAGAAGTCCATTTCCATCACATATGGAAAAAAATTAAAATATATAAAAAAAATTGGTAAATCATAATTATGACATTAATGTCAGAATTATGACATTAAAAAAAGTCATAATTATAGCATAAAATGTTACAATTATAACATACTAAGTCATAATAAGATAAAAAGTAAAAATATTATGATGTTTTATATGTTTATGACATAAAAAGTTAAAATAACATCCTGTAATAATAATGGTAAAAAAAGTTTAAAATATGACATTAAAGTCATAATTATGAGATAAATGTCAAAATTATGACATAAAAAGTTAAATTATAACATACTAAGTCAGAATTATGAGATAAAAAGTAACAATTATGACATAAATATTCAATTATGAGATAAAATGTCAAAATAGTGACAAAGTCATAATTATGACATAAAGGTCAAGTTATGACATCAGTTAAAATTATAACACAGTAAGTCATAATTATGATATCAAAATCAAAATCATGACAAGTGAGAATTATGAATGCCAAAAATGTGACATTAACAAAGTCATAGTTAAGACAAAATGTTAAAATGATAACATCCTAAGTCATAATTATGAGATATAAAGTTTAAAATATGACATTAAAAAGTCATAATGAGATAAATTGTCAAAAACATGACATTAAAAAGTCATAATTATAAGTCATATACAAACCCAATTCCAAAAAAGTTGGGACACTGTACAACTTGTGAATAAAAACAGAATGCAATGATATGGAATTTTCAAATTTCAATATTTTATTCAGAATACAACATAGATGACATATCAAATGTTTAAACTGAGAAAATGTATAATTTTAAGGGAAAAATAAGTTGATTTTAAATTTTATGGCATCAACACATCTCAAAAAAGTTGGGACAAGGCCATGTTTACCACTGTGTGGCATCCCCTCTTCTTTTTATAACAGTCTGCAAACGTCTGGGGACTGAGGAGACAAGTTGCTCAAGTTTAGGAATAGGAATGTTGTCCAATTCTTGTCTAATACAGGCTTCTAGTTGCTCAACTGTCTTAGGTCTTCTTTGTCGCATTTTCCTCTTTATGATGCGCCAAATGTTTTCTATGGGTGAAAGATCTGGACTGCAGGCTGGCCATTTCAGTACCCGGATCCTTCTTCTACGCAGCCATGATGTTGTAACTGATGCAGTATGTGGTCTGGCATTGTCATGTTGGAAAATGCAAGGTCTTCCCTGAAAGAGACGACGTCTGGATGGGAGCATTTGTTGTTCTAGAACCTGGATATACCTTTCAGCATTGATGGTGCCTTTCCAGATGTGTAAGCTGCCCATGCCAAAGGTTGTCCTTGTCCTCTTTAGTCCGGATGACATGGCGTCCCAGTTTTCCAAAAAGAACTTCAAATTTTGATTCGTCTGACCACAGAACAGTTTTCCACTTTGCCACAGTCCATTTTAAATGAGCCTTGGCCCAGAGAAAACGCCTGCACTTCTGGATCATGCTTAGATATGGCTTCTTTTTTGACCTATAGAGTTTTAGCCGGCAACGGCGAATGGCACGGTGGATTGTGTTCACCGACAATGTTTTCTGGAAGTATTCCTGAGCCCATGATGTGATTTCCATTACAGTAGCATTCCTGTATGTGATGCAGTGCCGTCTAAGAGCCCGAAGATCACAGCCATCCAGTATGGTTTTCCGGCCTTGACCCTTACGCACAGAGATTGTTCCAGATTCTCTGAATCTTTGGATGATATTATGCACTGTAGATGATGATAACTTCAAACTCTTTGCAATTTTTCTCTGAGAAACTCCTTTTTGATATTGCTCCACTATTTTTCGCCACAGCATCGGGGAATTGGTGATCCTCTGCTCATCTTGACTTCTGAGAGACACTGCCACTCTGAGAGGCTCTTTTTATACCATATCATGTTGCCAATTGACCTAATAAGTTACAAATTGGTCCTCCAGCTGTTCCTTATATGTGCATTTAACTTTTCCGGCCTCTTATTGCTACCTGTCCCAACTTTTTTGGAATGTCTAGCTCTCATGAAATCCAAAATGAGCCAATATTTGGCATGACATTTCAAAATGTCTCACTTTCAACATTTGATATGTTATCTATATTCTTTTGTGAATAAAAAAAATATGACATTAAAAAGTCATAATTATGATAAAATGTCAAAATAATGCGATTTAAGTCATAATTATGACATATACATTTTAAATTATAACATATCAAGTCAATTATGAGATAAAAAGTCTAAATTATGACATTAAAATTCAACTATGACATACTAAGTCAAAATTATGACAAAATGTTGGCTTTATATCATACTTTTTTAGGTCATAATTTTGACTCTATGTCTTAACTATGATTTACCACAGCATGATTTTGTTTTCCTTTTGTGGTGGAAACAGGCTTTCATAGTAAGTTAACAAATTACTCATTTGTGTCCATTTTTATTTCTTAGGAGACACATGAGACTTAAATAAATCATCATTGAGAATAGCATGAAGTTTTCCTGAAAAATGAAAATCTCACCAAGAATATTTTTCCCTGAACATCCCCAGGCCTGGTTGAAAGTCAGAACATCCTGTAACAACATTGTTTAGCATCAAACTAAATAGGGCAACACACAAGTATCATGATGCAAGATGTCATAAAAGTGTCCCCGTGTCGTATCTACACCCATCTCCTCCACCTCTTCCTCGCATGACTTCAGAGCTGGAGAGCTGAACCCACCCACTGTGATACACCAGGCCTCCTTGCCGAAAAACAAGCGGGAATGTCATCTCCTGGGAAAAGGGGCGACCTGTGATTGGCAGAGAAGGGAAGAGAAAGTCAAAATCTGTTAAAGCTCATTAGATCCAGTGAAAGCAAACGCATGACCTTGTCCCGTCACAGGAGATGTGCTGTCAGGACACTCGGATTGGCATTAACCTCAGGCGACCCCGCCTGTAACTTCCGCAACTACTCGTTTTCGGCCTAATGAAGGTTTGCTTTTAAGGGGCGTCGTCACTTCCCTTGATCTCCGCTCACAGTCGGCACAGATTAAACAAATCCGATCTGGTCAATGCAGTGTGCCGCTTCCTTCCAGCGATTCATCCTGAGGATTTAAACATAAAGTCATAACTTCCAAGCTGCTTTGAAGACCATATTTATGTGGCGAATGATCGATGTTTTCCCCAAGGAGGACATGCGTTGCATCGATGATGAATCGCAAAGGTTAACACGCACACTCCCACAACAAAAACAAAACAAACAAAAACAGTTGCTTCCCATGAACCGTGACTTACCTCCACACTCGGACCAGAAGCGATGTAATCTCGGCGTGATTAGTGGGCCGCGTTATATCGAAAATCTGATAAAGTGTTCATTTTGCATGTGAAAACCGCATCCAGTTGGGCCGTAAACATCAGCCAGAAATCTTTTCATCTCTGAGAGGTTCCAGGTTTTTCCTTAATGTGGTGGAGCTTAAATCAATAGAGGATACAGTCCCACATTAATCTTCACGCTGTGAGTTTCACAGCTTTGAAATACGAGCCACAACCATGAAGGGAACATTGTTGTGAGCTGTGTTTCGGGTGCATCCTAAGTCGGGCAGCTTAAACGTATTTTCGAGACTTTCGATGAATGTTTTATATTTCACTTTGGCCTAATGCGCTTCCTCCACATGTGAACTCGCACAGTTGTGCTCGAGCATGCATTGCCTTGAGGTCCGACTGACGTGAACCTTACGGTCTCTTCAAATGACTCCCTGCTGTTAGATGTTCGCTACACCCGATCGGACAGGCATGTCCCGGCTCGGTGTCGGCTCGCTGCCTTTTATCTGGGATCAAATCGGAGCGAGTAGCTGTCCGCCTAATTGTATCACATTATCTCGTCATTGTTCTCAGCGAGGAAAGCTTGCCGAAAGCTCATCTGCCACATCATAGGGCCCCTATTAACCTCTGACCCCAGTTCCGTGTGTACAGACCGGGTTGCTCCTCACACCCAACCCTGGGCCCATTAACACGTCGCTGAGGCCCAGAAAAAAAACTATTTTGACGGGCTGTAATTGCTTCTAAGTGACGGGAGACAAAGGCGGCTTTTGAGTGGGTTGAGATTTCCTTTCGGATGGGATGCGAGACCCCCGTTGAGCCCGTCTCCACGCCCACCTTGCGGCGGCCCCGTTTGAAAGTGTGAGATAATGAGGGGTGTTTTTTTTTGGAGGACGGCGCCCAATTACATGCTCCAAATCGAGGGCGGAGAGTGCTGATTAGGCGATGCGTTCCCTTTCTCCGAGCCTCCGAAGCGACCTCCCTCAGGCTCGGGGTGCGTAATGAGTTTACGTTAGCTACAAAAGGTCAGGGGCCACTATGTCGTGGCATTTCCTTTAAGGCAGCGCACTGTGCAGCAGGTGCTGCCATGAGGTCATTCTGACTCGGGCTGCCAGTGAAGAGAAAACCAACAGTGCAGTCCGTTTGCAAACTTCCAGAAACAAGGTTGTGTTTGTTATGACGGTGCGTCGAGCCAAATTGATTTCGTGTTACCTTCCTCCAGGACACTACTTGAGAACCGGCAGGAATGGAGCAGATCTGTTCAAACAGAGCTAAATATATACTTGTGTATATAATCGCCTGTGTTGGTTTTGTTTTGCGGCTCGGGCTAAATTAAATTCTGAGGTAGAGCTGTGTTCCCTGAGGCTCTGAAGGTACGGGATACAGGATACATTCGGTTAAAAAGCGTCTTATAGGCTTATTTTTGTTTGAAAACTTTGTCATCTCACAGAATTCTAATTGGTTCTGTCACTCGGAAAAATTGTACTTTATGTGCCAATTGTATGTTATAACTTGTGCAAAATAGGTAAATGATAACCTGAGAAAAAGTGCACAGCCTTTCACAAGAGTGCAACAAATCACAATTGAGATTTCTTAAGCTTTTTTGAACAAAAGTGGAGATTTTAATCATTTAAAAAATATCCCATGCTATAGAGTTTCTGAAGAGATCTCAACAATGTCTCAAACTATGCTCAGATTTATCTTAATATAAAATATTTCTCATTAAATATTACCAAGACCAAATGTATTCTGTATTCATTTGACAGATTATGTTATGGAAGCCCATTTTCGACCCATATGACTTTTTGACATTATGACATAAAATGACAAAATTGAGGGGGAAACAATCATAATAATGTGTCAAAATTATGAGATAAAAGGTTGAAAATGTCATAATTATGACATAAAAATGAGAAATTATTCATTATGACATAATAAATCATAATTATGAGATAAAACATCAAAATTATGAAAAAAATACATTTATGACAAAATCATAATTATGATATATCAATTCTGTAATAAAAAGTCTAATTATGACAGATTGTTACGAGAGCCCATTTTTGACCCATATGAAAAAAACATGCTTTGTTAAATCATAATTATGACATAAAATGACAAAATTATGAGATAAAAATCATAATAATAATGTCAAAATTATGAGATAAAAAGTTGAAAAAGTCATAAATATGACATAAAATAAGAAATTATTCGTTACGACATGCTAAATCATAATGATCACATAAAAAGCCTAAATTAATATCTAATAAATCATAATTTTGACTTTTTATCACAGAATTGATGCATGTCATAATTATGATTTATTAGATATTAATTTAGGCTTTTTATGTGATCATTATGATTTAGCATGTCGTAACGAATAATTTCTTATTTTATGTCATAAAACAGATTATGTTATGGAAGCCCATTTTCAACCCATATGAAAAAAACATGCTTTGTGATATCATAATTATAACATAAAATGACAAAATTATGAGATAAAAATCATATGTCAAAATTATGATATAAAAAGTAGAAATTATTCATTATGACATACTAAATCATAATGATGACATAAAAAGCCTAATTTTATAATAATAAAACATCAAAATTATGAGAAAAAAATACATTTGTCATAATTATGACATAAAATGACAAAATTATGAGATAAATATGTCAAAATTATGATAAAAAGTTGAAAAAGTCTCAAAAGCCTAAATTAATATTTAATAAATCAGAATTATGAGATAAAACAAAATCATAATTATGACATATGTCAATTCGGTGATAAAAAGTCAAAATTATGACAAATCATAATTATGACAAAACATTTCTACTTTTTATGTCATAATTATGATTTAGCACAGAATGATGGTATAGCGGAATATACACTCTAAAAAATGCTGGGTTAAAAACAACCCAAGTTGGGTTGAAAATGGACAAACCCAGCGATTGGGTTGTTTTGACCCAGCAGTTGGGTTAAATGTTTGCCCAACCTGCTGGGTAGTTTTATTTAACCCAACAATTGTTTACAAATTACTATATGTCTGGCTTAAAATGAACCCAAAATAGGTTGGAAATTAAAAATCAGACTCATAATTACTAGAGGCAACAATAATAATAAAAAAGATGAGCATTTATTAATAAGCAATTTAATAAATGTTTATTGTTTAAATATTATTCAAAAAAGTATTAATAAATGTTTGTTTATTAAACATTAATAAATGTTAATTTCCAACATATTTTGGGTTCATTTTAAGCAAGAAATACAGTAATTTTTAAACAATATTTGGGTTAAATAAAACTACCCAGCAGGTTGGGCAAACATTTAACCCAGCCACTGGGTTAAAACAACCCAATCGCTGGGTTTGTCCATTTTCAACCCAACTTGGGTTGTTTTTAACCCAGCATTTTTTAGAGTGTAGCATCCTTATATAGCAGAAACGGGCTTCCATAGTATGTTAACAAATTACTCATATATGTCTATTTTTATTTGTTAGGAGACTTAAATGAGACATAATTGGGAACTGCATTAAGTTTCCTGAGCAATGAAAATTTCACCAATAAAATTTTCCCTCTGGACACCCCTTTCTCCTCAGTGTAGCCACTCATTGGAAATGTACATTATGAGGATGGAGTCTCCCATAGAAAAGCTGTCATGCTCTTATTTTTAAGTCTGACGTCAGTCAGAGTCGAAGAGGCATGGGAGACTTTTAATGCAAGTCTCTCAGTCTGTCATTATGAAACTGGAAACCACCTATCAGAGGCAGAGTGACTGATGTGGGGAACTCTGGTCCTGTCCGCTCGTTTCCTTTTGCCAGTCATTTCCAAAAGCTATAGCTACGGGTGGCCAGTGATGATGTCATCACTCTTCCAAAAGTGACTGAAATGGTGCAAATGTAAATAACAAATATATGTATTTTTGCAGACTGACAAAAAGTTGTGTTGAATAATGCTATTTTATATAACGAATTCTGAAGCTAACCTGAATTGTCGATAACTGATTTTCGCAAGTTGTTTTTGATAAATCTGTGGTGTATGGCAAATGATTCAAGGTATTTCATTGATCAGTTTTCATCATCCATTTCGTTAGCATTACAGCAATGTGACATATGGAACGCCCATTAGGTGGCAGTCTGTATCAGTGAATCTTATCACTATGCATTTACATGTTATGCATTGGTGGACGCTTTTCTCCAAAAGTGACTTGCATTGCATTCAAGGTATACATTTTTTATCATTTCATGCGTTCCCTAAGAATCGAACCCATTACAATGGCGTTGCTAGCACCATGCTCCATGAAATCAATGTTGTCAGTTCTTGTTTTTTTTAACGGAATATTTATTTTAAATGATTTATCTGTGCACATCTTTTTTTTTTTCATTCATATGCCCTCGTAATCTTAAATAACTTCCCCTCACTCTGGCAGCGACATCTTTTCTCTTTTTTGATGATGTTTACTGACGTGAGGGCGGGGCAACCTGTCAATCATATGAGATCCACCAATAGCAAACCTCAACCATCCAATCGAGTCCCACCCTACATTTTTTCTTGTTCGAGAAGCTTTTACTCGGATATAAGTCACAATAGGGAATAAAAGACTATTGCACAGATACCAGACTTTAATCAAAAGTAAGTTAATCAGAAAATAATTTAAAGGATTAGTTCACTTTCAAATTAAAATTTCCTGTATTCAAGAGGTCCATGTCCTTCTTTCTTCAGTCGAAAAGAAATTAAGGTTTTTGATGAAAACATTCCAGGATTTTTCTCCATATAGTGGACTTCAGTGGAGTCCAAACGGTGAAGGTCAAAATTACAGTTTCAGTGCAGCTTCAAAGCGTTCTACACGATCCCAGACGAGGAATAAGGGTCTTATCTAGAGAAACCATCGCTCATTTTCTAAAAAAATAAAAATATATATATGTTTTAACCATAAATGCTCATCTTGAACTAGTTCTCTTCTTCTTCTTCTATATTAGAATTCCAGCAGTGTAGACGCTGCTAAGTGTATTACTGCCCTCCACAGGTCAAAGTTTAAACTAATTGTTATATACTTGCACTAGCATATTGTATATGACAATGTAGTTCAAACTTTGACCTGTGGAGGGCAGTGATACACTTAGCAGCGTCTACACTGCTGGAATTCAAATAGAGAAGAAGAAAGAGAGCTAGTTCAAAATTTATTTATTTTTTTTTAGAAAATGAGCGATGGTTTCTCTAGATAAGACTAATCCTTTAAGATATTTTCTCCCAGACTAAAAGTGTGGTCACATTAGTGAAATCTCTGGTTCACTGTATGAAGCACAGCTCACACCGAAGCTACTTTTACACCAAGCAGCTTTCTGTTGGTCATTGTAGCGAATTTGAGCGACAAACAAACCCATTGCAAAATCATCTGAGACTGTTGAATCAAACATAAATGAGAACTTCATTAAAGGGATAGTTCACCCCAAAAATAAAGCTCTGTCATCATTTACACATGTCGTTCCAAACGTATGAGACTTTGATTAATCTTCAAAACACCAATTAAGATATTTTGAATGAAACCTCAGAGGTTTCTGTTTCTCCTTTAGAAGGTCATAAATGCATCGTAAAACATCGAGTGGTTTAATCCAAGTCTTGTAAAGAGAGAAGATTGCTTTATATGATGAACAGAATTAATTTATTATTTATCTTAGGATTTAAAATGTAATTTTCACATACATCACAAAAACTCGAAAGCTTTCCTTCAAAGCAATCTTAATTTGTGTTTGAAGATGAACCAAAGTCTTATGGGTTTAAAACAACATAAGGCTGAGCAAACGAGGACAGAATTTTCATTTTTGTGTGGACTAACCCTTTAAGTCTCATGAACTATTAGAGACCAACCTCTGAGCAATAAAGACACTATGAACAGCAGAGATCTTTGTAACACTCACTCAGAGCCTCTGATCAGCGATTGTCCTTCAAAAGCAGCCCAGATCGCTCTCTTCCCACAGTCCAGTCCTCATGTGACTTTGTGGATGAACACCTGCACAACACAGTAAGATTGTTGGGCAATTAGAGGCCTCTGACCTTTTCAAAGGGAGGAGAACCAAGCCCTGGTTTGGCCCTGTTAGGAGTGGTATCACCCTACTCAATAGGCCTGTTTCTGGCCTTGCTTGCTTACTGTTCCATGAAATGTGCCTGTGGAACAGTGCAAACTTCACTGAAACAGACTGGACACTGTTAGACAACAGTGCTGCCTTTGTGTAGGAATTGTCAAAGCTGGCCCTTTCCTGATGGTCCTCCCTTTCTTCTGTGCCTCAGCTGTGAGCAAACAAAGCAAACGCCAAGGCCATGAGCTTCTACATAGCCGGCCATGTTGGAATGCCTGTCAGTTACTAGAAGTGTTGGCATTTTTGTCTCAATTTTGTTTTATTTTCGCTTTATGCAGGGAAAGTATAAGCGGCGCATTGCTATGGAACCCGACGAGGCCATCATTTTGTGGCTGAATTGAGTTCAAGGCAGGTCAAGTCATACAGATTGTTTCAAAGCAGCTTCATCGATGAAGCAAATTCATCAGATATGAGACAAAATCTAATTCAAGCAGCTCTAAAAAGACAATAGTGTCATTATTGAGCTCAAGTCAGTTCAGTGTTGATTCAGTTCAGTTCAATAGCTGTAAAAAATCAATTATGAAACAAGCAGCACTACAGAAGACAAGTGTTGTTATTGAGCTCGAGTCAGTTCAATGTGGATTCAGTTCAGTTAAATAACTGTATAAATTTGATTCAGCTATAAAGCAGCTCTACAGAAATCAACAGTGTCAACATCCAGAGCAATTTAGCTCGAGTTTCATTCTCATCCAATAGTGTCAGTGTAGTCAATTTAATAACATTAATGAATATTAAGTGTCTTTAAACCCTAACTAATGTTGCCAAAGGCAAAACAGAAACATTATACAGAAACATTGGATGTAGGGTACCACACACATGCATTTGCAGATCTGATGTGTGATATGTTACAGCAACTCTGCAGAAATGTTATCTGTTATGTTCATTGCAGGAAACATTTCAAGAGCCACATGAGATGCTAAAGCGACCAGTAGAAGACTTTAATCCACATTTTACTCCCAATTTGCTCCTAGTTTTGAAAGCTGGTCTACTGTAACTTAATTCAAAGTTAATTGCTTTTCCTTTCTAGCAGCTTTTATGTTTTGTCACCTGTATCAGACCATCACATAAGCATAACTACATGCTGTTTCAGTATGCAGTTCTTACCAGAACCATACATGGGCCATTGGGAAAAACAAAACTGAACAAAATGTAGATGAAATCTATAGACGTCTGGAGTAAAAAAACGAAATGAACTACCCGAGGCACTGCGAACCCAACAGCTTACTCCCAAGGCAAAGATAGATTTGGGGAAGCGTTTATTTAAGCAGATTGGTTTTGCGACTGAGGGATTTTTCCTGTCCAAATGAAAACCAGTAGCACTCGGTTTGAAGCCTCCATTCACTTTGCATAATGGTTCCCAAGGTTGCTCTTTTTTATTTCTTGGCTTTCCGTGCCAGTATAATTCAATTTCTCAATCCAAACCAAATATTTGCAGTGTGGCCTACATTTCCACACTGAGCTGCATGCAGGTTGGCGGCATGGGCACTTACGCATTCCTCTGACACACAGAAGAGATGACTGACAGCTGAGCTTTGCCGTACACCTTGCCACAGTACCATGCTGTTGTAACTCTCTTGTAAAACTTTGCTGTTGTCTTTTGTGAATGCCCCCACTCCTGACATGAGATTCACTGTCTGAATTTAACAGGAAAATGCTTTTAAATAAATAGTTCACCCAAAACATTTACATTTTGCCATTATTTACTCACCCTCATGTTGCTCCAATCTTTCTTTCTTTCTTTCTTCTGTGAAACAAAAAGGGATGTTAAGTATAATTAAGTGGTAACACTTTACAATAAGGTTCATTAGTTAACATGAACTAATAATGAACTGCACTTATACAGCATTTATTAATCCTTGTTAATGTTAATTTCAACAGTTACTAACACATTATTAAAATCTTGTTAATATTAGTTAATCCACTGTGAACTAACATGAACAAACAATGAACAACTGTATTTTCATTAACTAATGTTAACAAAGATTAGTAAATACAGTAACAAATGTATTGATCATGGTTAGTTCATGTTAGTTAATACATTAACTAATGTTTAACTAATGAACCTTATTGTAATACCAATTAAGTATTAAGTTCAAGTTTTTCCACCTACAAGGAAAGTAGGTGGTGACAGAGATGGGAAAGAAAAAAAAAAGAAAAAAAAGGGAAGAAAAAAAAACCCTCCACCTTTTAAGTGACAAAATCATATTTGGAACTTTGCAGCAAATATAAAATATAGAAAAATGTCTTCCTTATAGACACACAATTAACTGAATAACTGAATTAAATTCAATTGCAGTTCANACAAAGATTAGTAAATACAGTAACAAATGTATTGATCATGGTTAGTTCATGTTAGTTAATACATTAACTAATGTTTAACTAATGAACCTTATTGTAATACCAATTAAGTATTAAGTTCAAGTTTTTCCACCTACAAGGAAAGTAGGTGGTGACAGAGATGGGAAAGAAAAAAAAAAGAAAAAAAAGGGAAGAAAAAAAAAACCCCTCCACCTTTTAAGTGACAAAATCATATTTGGAACTTTGCAGCAAATATAAAATATAGAAAAATGTCTTCCTTATAGACACAAAATTAACTGAATAACTGAATTAAATTCAATTGCAGTTCAAGAGATTCAACACACACACACACACACACACACACACACACAATCAAATAATATTTAATTACTGAATGAATCAGTTTTTGAACATGTCAGCTGTGCAAATGAATGGCAAATGAAAGCGTCACTTCCCTAAATGGGCGATTTCAAAACACCGCTTCATGAAGCTTCGAAGCTATACGAATCTTTTGTTTCGAATCAGTGATTCAGAGTGTGTATCAAACTGCCAAAATCACGTGATTTAAGTAAACGAGGCTTCGTTATGTAAGTGTTTCAAAATTTCAATGGTTCACCACTGGGGGGCATGACTTTGGCAGTTTGATACACACTCCGAACTGCTGTTCGAAACAAAAGATTCGTAAAGTTTCTAAGCTTCATGAAGCAGTGTTTTGAAATTGCCCATCACAAGATATTGTTGAATAAAGTCCTTATTTAGTTTTTTTGGTGCACAAAAAGTATTATTGTCACTTCATAACATTAAAGTTGAACTACTGTAGTCACATGAACTGTTTTAAATATGTTTTTAGTACCTTTCTGGGCGTTTGAAAGTGTAAATTATCTTGCTGGCAATGCAGGCCTCACTGAGCCATCGGATTTTATCAAAAATATCTTAATTTGTGTTCAAAAGATGAACGAAGGTCTTATGGGCGTAGAACGACATGAGGGTGAGTAAATGACAGAATTTTTATTTTTGGGTGAACTAACCCTTTAAAGACTCTTTCCTAAAGACTGAACGAATCAGTGTTTTTAACTTGGTTAAGTGAATGACTCAGTGACTCGCTCATAAAGACAGTCACTTGTTTTGTTGAGGAATGAATATGTGCTGTCGAATGAATCAGTTGAATGATTGACTCAATTACTTACCCAAAGTTACTCACTCAAAAAGTCACCACCTACTTGTGAAACAACCTGCAGAAAAAATAACAACAAAAAGTTTCATTATGCATATTTAAAGTTCTACACAGAAAAATAATTTGTAGAAAAAATTGCTAGTAAATTTCACAAACAAGAAACTGCAAAGTTACACACTGGATTAACGTAAAACTGAAACAGTATTTTCTTGTAAAATGTCTTTGTTTCATTTACAACTTTCACAACAAAAAATATAGTATATATATATATATATATATATCTAGAGAGAGAGATAAAGACAGACAGAAGAATGAACGGATGGACAGATAGATAGATGTTTATATGTTATGTAAATTATATAAGGGAATTTAATGATAATAAGGATAATCCCAAAATAAAATAAGTACAACAAAACTTAAATATCCAGAAACATTCACATACTAATGCGAAAATATGCTTAACACAATGCAAAAAATCTAAAAACACATTTTTTATATATAGCACAATATATAGATTTACTATAGATTTAGATTTTGTGGTTGAATAAGTTTTCACACACTTTCTTTACAAACCTTTACAAAGCAGACGAATTGATGTGTGATGTCAAGTAAAGAGAAGATGGACCTAAAAGGCCTGTACATATGACAGTTTTCTACACATCTAGGCTGATTTATGATACTGTGTCCGTTAAGTTCCTAATTGTACAACTAAAATAAACCAGCTTCGGCCCATAAAATTATGTGCTTTAGAGCAACCCAGCGGTATTTTCCATCATGAAGTAGGTCATGCGACAGGTGAGAGGGACTCTGTTTGTTTGCTGGCGGTCGGTGGCCATCTTTTCCACGCAATTAGATGACTTCTATTCCAGACACGCAGCTGGCCGTCACAGAGGCCGCCTGTGTCTCCGTGTTGATGTGGACCTGCTGTATCTTCACCACGACCCAAAACGGGACTCAGAGCTTCCTGTGTTGAGAGACTCTGTCTCCTAGAGAGAGAGTGCTGTAAATCTGGAAATGTTGAGGAAAATTTGGGAAACACCTCAGTCGACGCCCTGCGAGGTTGATTCACACAGCTGTGTCATAAACACGGCATGAAAAGCGTCACGCCACTTCGTGTCACCTCTCGACATGTGCATGCCATTTTGTAGCACTAAAAACAGCTTGGCTGGAATCACATCAACGCATATCGTCTTCGAAATTTTCGTAAACCGTGTCTGAGGTTATTTCCTTTACGCATGTGATGTTTATACACCCTGTTTTTTAAAAGCCAGTGTGTGTTGCCCAATTATATCTGAGGAAATGAAAAAACACATCTGCAATTCAACAGGTGCCTCTTGGCATCCAGCATGTTCCACGTCTGGAAAACATCTGCATAGGTGGTCTCTCTCTCTCTCGTTCTCCAAACTCCTACTTTTTCTTCCTCTCTCTAGGGTCTGAGTGCAGGCAAGGCTGATTGTAAATACGGCAAGGACCTCAGAGCCAGAGAAACAGCCGTATATTTTGGGAGAAGAGAGGCTGGCTTTTACCAGAGCATATTTTTAATCGCACAACGCCAGCACGGATAGGCCAGAGTTGCACAGCTGCTCCTCTAATTTGTTTAAGCATGTACAAATAGGCCGTCCCACATGAGCCAAAAAAAGTGAGAGGAGGTTTTGCTCTACATGGCATTTTTGTCTGACCAGAGGAGCAAAAAAAATCAACAGCGATAGAGACGGACTGGTCATTTTGAGTGATTTTACAGCAAGTTCCCACAGGATTTGTCATATATAAAAAGTCCCGAAGCTCAGAACTGGATCCAGAACGATCGAGTCGTGCACTCCAAATTCGTCAATGTTAAAAAAGAAATACGATACCCAGATTTGGGAGACCTTGCATGTTTTGAAGCGTACAAAAAGAATCGTCTCGATTTCAGCAGATCTTTGGAAGGAACGCAGAGGTCCTGTTGAATGATTCAAGTCATGGAAAAGATATTTATAACAAAGCCTTTCTATGTTCTTTATCCCGGGAAGGATTAGAGGACAAATCTGATTTGGCCCTACCTATGAGCTGTGGCTATGAAACTTTATGGATAGCAGTATCTAACCACATAACAGGGTTATTATAGTTAACTAAAACTAAAACCATAAAAAAACACATTTTTGTTACTTAAAATAAAATAAATATTAATTGACATAAAATATATATATATAAAACAGCTTAAACTTATTTTACTGTAGTAGATGTGTCGCTCGCATCGCACCGCATCCAGTGTAGACAGCATCACTGATTATAATGGTTTCTATTGTCTTTTGTCACGCAGCTCGCGTCGGCCGTCGGGTGTAAACACGGTGTTAGTTGATATACTAGAATGAGTAAAATAAGAATAAAAACTATACAGACATTTACAAGCATTCTAATAAAAATGACAAAAATACAGCAAAATGAATACAACTTTCATTAAAATGACAATGCAAGATACAAAACAAAAAAAACATTCAGAATATAAATATATCAATGTATCTAAAAAAAAGTATCTCAATGATACTAAAATAAAATGGACTTGTAATAAGTAATTATACCAGAATCACATAGAACCAGAATGGGGAAAAAATGAATTAAAGTGACCCCGTTATGCTTTTAAGGATAATGCCTTTCAGGTAGTGTGTAATAGCTGTGAATGTAAAAGGTCTGCATATAGTCTGCAGATATTTTTCATAAAATCCGATGGTTCAGTGAGGCCTCCATTACCAGCAAGATAATTAACACTTTCAGATGCCAAGAAAGCTACTAAAGACATATTTAAAACAGTTCATGACTACAGTGGTTCAACCTTAATGTTTTGAAGTGACAAGAATACTTTTTGTGTGGCAAAAAAAACAATATCTAGTGATGGGCGATTTCAAAACATGAAGCTTCGAAGCTTTACGAATCTTTTGTTTCGATTCAGTGGTTCGGAGCGTATATCAAACTGCCAAAGTCACGTGATTTCAGTAAACGAGGCTTCGTTACATCATAAGTGTTTCGAAATTTCAATGGTTCACCACTGGGGGGCGTGACTTTGGCAGTTTGATACGCGCTCCGAACCACTGATTTGAAACAAAAGATTTGTAAAGCTTCATTCAAGTCACATGAACTGTTTTAAATATCTTTAGTAGCTTTCTGGGCATTTGAAAGTGTTAATTATCTTTGTCAAAGGAGGCCTCACTGAGCCATCAGATTTTATCAAAAATATCTTAATTTGTGTTCCGAAGATGAACGAGGGTCTTACGGGTGTAAAAGGACATGAATTTTCATTTTTGGGTGAACTAACCCTTTAAACAAAGAATCGATTGTGAACTACCGAAATGAGTTGTCAGCCATTCCAGACTCACGTCCCGTTACATACCAATGTAACAATGTAACAAATTTGCATAATGCCAGTCTAATGACGTCTACTTTGACACTCCATCAAACACTGTAGTTGTAGCTGAGACTGAAAGAGTGTGCTGTCGACATGTCGAGGAGGCTGTTTTCAGCACTGCAAATCCACTTTGTTGCACATCAAAAGGATGAGGACTCGTGCTGGAATTGATACAGTAAAACATACACCATTGTTACTGTTCGTATCACTGCATATACAAGCACAGAGGAAGCCTCCAGAGCTGAAATTCAGATATGGTAATGGGTGTTTTGTTTCTGACACGTGCTGTAAGCTGTAGACCAAACACAACAGACTGGGCCGACTGACCAATCAGAGCAGAGAAGGCTCTCGGAAAGGAGGGGTTTAAAGTGACAATCCTCGAATGCACCATTTTTAGACTCTTTGAGAAATTATGTGTATTATGAGAAAAATAAAGTGTTTTTTGACCTTGGATGCACGTAAACCGATTACATGTAAACCTTCAAAATAAAATTAGAATCCTTTAAAATAGCATAATAGGGGCATTAAAAAAAAAAAGAAAAAAGAAAGATAAATAAATAAAGAAAGTAGAAATAAAAAAAATAATAACGATGATGAAAAGAGCAATACTAATAACTTAGACAACCCTGAACCTAACAATACATATCCAGTGGCATAGTACACTTTTATGCACTAACCCAAAACTGCGAAAACATGTCTTCTAAATCTGAGAGGTAAAAGTATCAGACTATCATGTTCTTCTTAATGCAAATCCTTGTTACCCATCCCTTTCTATATATCCCATTCCTAAAAATCTGTCTCAGATTTGCAGCTTTAAAACATACAATTTAAGCTTAAGTTAAGGAGTGGCCTCCAAAGCGCCATTTGTAAGCATTCGGGAGGCACGATGCATCGCGATACCTGCCCACACGACAGTTGATGTCTGAGAATTATTGGTTTTGGAAACTTACACCCAGTGAAAGAGCTCTCATACACATAATTAGCCTAGTTTAAAAGCAGATTATAGGATTGACGCGTAAATACGAGGTTGCCTGTGACGTCTGTCAAAGCCGGTGTCCGAGTAAAGTTAGAAACATGAAATGTAAATGAATAAGCGAATGGAAAAGTCAAAGTGGAAACTCTAAACATTTGCTCTTCAGAAGTCGGAAAACAGGTGCAAACAAGCTTCCCTTTAATCTGACCATCTCTCATTCACTCCATCGTCCCAAACAGAGTGCACTTTTTCCAACCCTGACTAACAGAGGGGTATCCCTTGTTCAGGACGCTTCTGATTTATTGATATTGCATAAAACAAAGAGAGAGGGGAAACTTTGTGCATTCGGAAAGGAAAATGAGGGGAAAGGAAAGAAAAAGACATCACTGCAAAAAAAAAAGGAGTTCTTTCTCAGTTTTTTTTAAACATTCTTAAATTAAGATGCATTTATTTGAGATATTAAGTCTTGTTTGCTTAAAACAAGAAAATATATTTGCCAATGGGAGTCAGAAAAATAATCGTTTTCCCTTTGAATTAAGTTTAATTTTCTGAGCCCATTGGCAGATATTTTTTCTTGTTTTAAGCATAAGAAATTTTACATAACTTAAAGAGGACATTTTCAGCTTTCTTTAATAGTGTGTAATGTTGCTGTTTGAGCATGAAAAAGTCCTGCAAAGTTACAAATCACAAAGTCACTCCAAAAGGAGTTATTCTCTATATCAGTAAACACGGTTTCTGAACTCCCTGAAAAGCCTCCATTGTAGTCTTGAGTTTTCTTCCAGGAACGAACACGTCACAATACCCCTCATTTAAATAATTCCCGCCCAAAGCATACACAAAATAGGGTGGAGCAAAGCCCGGTTGAGTTGAGTTAGTAGTGTGTTGATACTCGCGGTTACGGTTAAGGAGCACTGTGCTTGGCCAACCACTCGAAGCGCTTGGCCAATCAGAGCACATTGCACACTTTGGAAGGAGGGGCTTCATAGAGACAGGAACTAAACCGAGCTTTAATGACAGACTGTGAAGAGAGGTGCTGCAACAATGTAAAATATGTGAAAAATAATGTGTTTTTTGAACATTCAAGCATGCTAGTAGACCCCAAAACAATACCAATACTTTGTAAAAGGTCATAATATGGGCTCTTTAATATCTTAAGTCATATTGCTTATTAAATAAATGTATCTTGATTTAAGAATTTTTAGATATTTGTACTGGAAACCAAGACAAAAATTCTAAGTAGAACATCATTTTTTTTTTTTTTTGCAATGATGTCATAAGTAGGGCTTAACACATTTCGTTTCAGTTTCTGATATGGAGTAACTCTTCAAGAACGCACCCATTGAGAGATTTGTACACACTGGAAAAATTTGCACAGGAAATCCCCAGTAGGGTCTGGGGCGTCTGTAACATATGCGTGTATATGCTCGAGCGGGGTTTCCCCCGTAAGCCCCATCTAAACGACATGCTTCAAACACTAAACTAGGTGCTAATGAACTGGGTCCTGACAAAGTTTACTTTCCTGGGTTGAGTCCCACCGTACAATGGTCCCATTCAGTGGCTCTCAACCATGGAAAGTGTCTGTAAGGTAATCCCATAAGAGTTTTGCGAGACCTTTTCAAAATTTTCAATATGTCTCTCTGCCTGCACGCGCTGCCATTCGGCCCGTGCCAACGATAACACTAATATGCCTCAGCTGATACTAGCGATCGGTGCGGAAATTTGCATGAGGCAAAATGACATCCTTTCACGAGTCTCTGGCATAGACGTCTAGCCTTTTCTGCCCTATTACTCACCTGGTGCTCTTACAGCCTAAATATCCGAGCTTGCAGCGCTGCCAGGGCTCTTCACCGGGCACGGGGCCTGAAACAGAACCAAGCAGCCTTTTAGTGTACCTAAATGCACTGGGCCTTATTACAGGTGCTGGTAAATGTAAATGGCAGGGCTGTTCGGTTAAAAGATTGTGGCTATTTTATGTGGGGACTTACTGAGCGGGAACATGCTGTTTATTTTTGTTGTTTGTGCATGTAGAGACTTTTGACTATCAGGATAAAGTTTGGTCTGGCTAAGAACTGCCTACTCAGGATGAAACCATCTGGCTGGCATGCAAAGCAACAAACCACAGGTTTTTTTTGTTGTTTGTACATGCCATTATGTGCCAAGTTAATCTGAAATAGTTGATACCATAATAATAGACTGAAAAACAAAAAAATTTTTTTTTTAATAATAGTACTGCAGTGTTTGCCCGGTGCTCTCACGACAACTCCATTCAAGGTGCAAGATGTACAATATGTTTTATAGTTTGTTTTTGTTTTTTTGTTTTTACAAAAATGGTTACCCATCTGTTTTTGTTTGTTTTTTTTTACAAAAATGGTTACCCATCTTGACCCATCTTGTACAATTTTGCCCTTTCATGGAAAATATTATGACTTCTCATGATAAGACCGGGTTAAAAACGCACGAGAAATTATGACCTTGTAATCTGAATTTATATGCGACCAAAAGTACTGCTTATTTCACAGAAATCTCTTATGCTCACCAAGGCTGCATTTATTTGATCAAAAATACAGTAAAAACAGTATTATTGTGAAATATTATTATAATTTCAATAACAGTTTTCAGTTTTAATATATTTGAAAATGTAATTTATTCCTGTGATGCAAAGCTGAATTTTCAGCATCATTACTCCCGTCTGCAGTAGCTATGTTCGCCAAAGTTGCGAATATAAAGGGTTAGTTCACCCAAAAATGAAAATTATGTCATTTATTACTCACCCTCATGTCGTTTCACACCCGTAAGACCTTCACTCATCTTCAGAGCACAAATTAAGATATTTTTGATGAAATCCGATGGCTCAGTGAGGCCTCTATTGCCAGCAAGACAATTAACACTTTCAGTGCCCAGAAAGCTACTAAAGACATATGTAAAACAGTTCATGTGACTACAGTGGTTCAACCTTAATGTTATGAAGCAACGAGAATACTTTTTGTGCACCAAAAAACAAAATAATGACTTTTCAACAATATCTAGTGATGGGCCGATTTCAAAACACTGCTTCATGAAGCTTCGAAACTTTGCGAATCTTTTGTTTCGAATCAGTGGTTCGGATCGCGAATCAAACTGCCAAAGTGAACTATTGGAATTTCGAAACACTTATGATGTAACGAAGCCTCGTTTACTGAAATCACGTAACTTTGGCACTCCGAACCACGGATTCGAAACAAAAGATTCGTAAAGCTTCATGAAGCAGTGTTTTGAAATCGGCAACTAGATATCGTTGAAAAGTCGTTATTTTGTTAATTTGTGTTCCGAAGATGAACGAAGGTCTTACGGGTGTAGAACGACATGAGGGTGAGTAATTAATACATTAATATCACATAAAACATTTGCGAATAAAGCAGCGTTTCCATCATATTCAAGAGAACTAAATTGTCACTTACTGGGAAATTGGCACTAAATATCTGTAATCGGGGAAGCCACTGTGGCTCTTTTTTCCTACATAATAATGGCTTGCATCTCAAACCATGCAGTCGGATCGCAATACACGCTATCATGTTATAGTGCGTTCGGATGCCTGGTGTTTGGGACCGCAATCGTTTGAGAGTTCTGAAAGGGATTTAAACCAAATTATTTTGATGACAGACTTTGGCTCAGACGTTTCAGAACGACCAAACCAACATTTGAGTGGCTGTGCAATGTGACTGGTCTGCTGGTTAGCCCAGTTATCCTCTGTTGAGGCAAAGTCACGTGAGTTTTTTGTTGCGCATCAAGGGATTTATTTGGTAAATGCTTCCATCGTAGTTTATGCGCATGTCTTATCAGATAAAAAATGTATCCGCCTCAACTGAGCGCGTACGTTTTTTAATGCTCACTTTTTGCATCTTGCCGTTTTCATCAAGTGTTTTTTTTTTTGTGATATCACAAAACATTAAAATAGGTGGATGGAAACGTAGCTAGTATCACAATATGCTGATTTGGTGCTCAAGAAAGATTTCTTATTATCAATGTTAAAAACTGTTGTGCTGCTTAACATGTAATTTACTTACAAAGTGCCTTTAAAACAAAGATCTGACACCACAAACCTGGAAAACTTTGGCAAATCCATCGACTAAATCTTCCTCAAAGGTGCTCGTTGGCACTTGAAACCAGCTCTTGACATTTTTGTGTGCAATATGCTTCAAACTGTGGGCTGAGACCAAGTCTGAATTAATCACACGACCCTTGATGAAATCTCTGACAGACATACTGCGTCAGCTGAAACAATATCACTCCCTGTTAACACCCTGAGCTGTTTTTGTGTTTAGACGACACTTGGCTGTTGGTAAACTACGAGCTTGGCTTTTATGCCTCACGATGCATAAAACTCGAGCAGCCAGACCTGACTGTCAGATCGCAAAATACATTTACTTATATTTATCTTCAGCGCACTCGAAGAGTGTGTAGCTCACAGGGGGGGGGGAGACATCCACAGGAGGGAGAAACCGCAATCTATCTGGCAGATTACCTCCATCAAACCATATGGGCCTGTTCATCCATATCATTCACGTTTCTGGGCCACAGAGATATAAAACACTAGCGGCTCCATTCTGTATTGTAAGCTGCTAAACGGTAGCTGTGATAATTCAACATGTGATATCCCTTTCCAGAGCCACTCTATATCTTTAGGGGGTGATGAGAAAGGTATGGCCGGTCTTTGCATACGACAAGCCGTATTTATGGCTTTCTAACCTGACAAGCTGCAAAGTTATATTTATATCAGATGGTTCCATGCGAGCAGAGGCATGGGACTTGGCTGTTTTTGATGGAAAGTTAAGATCTGCAAGCGGACAGAGTTAATTGAAAATGCATGCGGCCCTTGGATTTCTTTTTTCCCCCTGAATCTGTGTGCGTGCGTGTGTGTGTTTACGTTGTGTGTGTGTAAGTGCGTGTAGGGGAGGGAGATGGTGACGGGATTGAATGCGTGTCTTTCTGTTTTTTTAAGATACACCTGGCCCCAGTAACGGTTTCATAAGCTCAGATGGAAAGCTCTACAAGCAGAGACATGGGTTTGCCTCTTTAATGAACTGACAAAGGTCCCACCCATACAAATAAACAATTAATTATGGAAACAGAAAGGCCATTTATAGAGGGTCAACACATGAACACAGAGACAGTCAAGTCTAATAACCATCAGACTTATAAGCCTATAGACAGTTTCTATCAACATTTCATATGCAATCTGCTGCTAGATGTACTAAGAAATGACACATCTACAGCTTTATTCAGACTGACAGTACACTACACATACACGACAAAATTAGGAGCGATGTCAAGGTTTATATTGTTTTTATATGTTATGGCCAATATTAGAAATGCTATGCTACTCTGTCTAAATATATTAAGAACTATAATCAATCATTTTAACTGCTACAAGTGAAATTAGGCATCACAACATTATTTTGTTCAATGTGAAAAATGGATATTCAATCAGATTGTTAAAAAGTGCTATTAGATTACTAGTCTTTTGAAGATTAACTTTAAGTTAGTGTAGATTACCTTTGCCATCAACTTACACTACCATTCAAAAGATTTTTGTATCCACGCATCAGGTCGTGCATGCACATTTAAAACATTTTTTGCAGTAATTTGTTTATCCACAAGGTGGCAACCGTACCCTGGGGGCGTCGATTCATAAGGAAGTCAAAGAAAAACTGCATAAACAGAACAGAACGGAACGCATGCGAGTTACAGTGACCTACATAGAGTCGAGACTGTGAGAAGAGGTTAGAAGGTACCCTCATTTGTACAACTCTAGCATGAAAGAATACAAAGATGTTTACATGGGTCGTAACTCGTGGCGAGAGATTGCTCAAAACTGCGCATGTGTCGAACGCCTGTGTAAGTTGAATGAAGTATACTTTCCAAGGCTGAGTGCGTACACTAGCGTTTGTGTAAAAAAAGCGAAGTATACCCTGGGCTTAATGCTGATTTGCTGCTCAAAAAACATGTCTTATTATTATAAATGTTAAAAACAGTTGTCCTGCTTGATTTCTTTTTGGAAACCATGATACATTTTTTTCCAGTATTCTTTGATTGATACATAGTTGATGAACAGCATTTATCTGAAATAAAAATATGCTTTAAAAATATAAATGTCTTTACTGCCACTTTTGATAAAATAAAATGCATTCTTGCTGAAAATTTTTTTTTGTTTTTTTTAATCGTACACAAAATTTTTGAACAGTTGTGTAAATGTAAAAATATGGGAAATGGGACCTTTATATATCCAATATTGGTGATACAATAATTTAAAATAATCACTAATATCGATAACGGATATAGTACCAAAATACCAAGCAGCCCTACTAGCATATTTGCCCCAAATCTGTTTGAACAGCAAATAAAACAGCAAATAAAATGTGTGCAGATGAATTTAGTAAAATGGCATAAATTACCAAAACAACTGAAATCATTTTAAAACACTTTCAAAGACCCCATAAAATAAAACCCCATAAAATGTCTTAAATAAAACATGACTGTCTATACAGTACAAATGTGATTTTTTTTTTCAAACCAAACTTGATAAGAGAAAACAGTGAAATAAATCTAGTTGTCTTCCCTTTTGCCAAATAGGTGGGAAAACTTCAACACCCATAATGCACTGGGCATGTTGCCATCCAAGGCCACTCCCACCAGTCTTCTATGGATATGCTTGACCAGAGTTAAAGGGTTAGTTCACACAAAAATGAAAATAATGTCATTAATTACTCACCCTCATGTCGTTCTACACCCATAAGACCTTCGCTCATCTTAGGAACACAAATGAAGATATTTTTGATGAAATCCGATGGCTCAGTCAGTGCCCAGAAAGGTACTAAAAACATATTTAAAACAGTTCATGTGACTACAGTGGTTCAACCTGAATGTTATAAAGTGACGAGAATACTTTTTGTGCACCAAAAATACAAAATAAGTAAGAAATTGAGTAAGAAATTACATAAATTTTCATTTTTTGGGTGAACTAACCCTTTAAGCCCTGGGTATACTTTGTTTTTTACGCACACAGTTGAATGCACAGCCTTGCAGAGCATACTTCATTCAACTCTTACGCATACACAGGCATTCGATGCATACACAGTTTTGAGCAATCTCTCGCCACAACCCATGTAAACATCTTTGTATTCTTTCATACTAGAGTTGTACAAATGAGGGTACTTACTAACCTCTTCTCACAATCGCTCGTCTACGTAGGCTTCCATCGCCGCTGTAGCTTGCATGCATTCCAGTCTGTTCTGTTTATGCAGTTTTTCTTTGACTACCTTGTGAATCGACGCCCCCAGGGCACGGTTTCCACCTTGTGGATAAACGTATTACTGCAAAAACAATTAAATACGCATGTGCGACATGCGCATACAAAGTACGAATCCGGTGGTGTGCGTACAGTTGCACGTACTCTTCCGATGACGAAATTCGCATCATGCACACTGTACGCTGACCTTCGCGTACCCATAAAAAGTGAACTATGCTTTGGGCTTCAAATAACACTTTGCTTTAGTAGGAAATACTTCTTAACAAACTTTTAGTCATAATGGTGTCAACTTGTATTGTTCCGGGGTGCAAGAATTCAAAGAGTAGGCCTAAATGTTTTTAGCGTGAGTGAGTTACTTTTTATTTGACAACTGAATCAGGATGTTTGGGTGAGATCAAACTAGCCAATAGGCTTTAGTGACATCACAGCCATGAACACTGAGCATGTTTTGCAATTTGCACCGGTGGTATTAGTAGTATGGACAAAAATCTGTGTAGTGCAAGATGAGTCATCAATATTTTTGGGTTTGTTTTCCCAGAAGACAAAGACTGCACAAAGCTAAAGCTGAGGGCCTCAGAGCTAACAGACATGGAATAACAGCCACAAAACTCTAATTCTGATTTCATGGGGTCTTTAAATGTCAAGCGCCTGACTTTTACTGTGTATTATTCAAACACATGCTCAAACCCACCCCGGCACGTTGTGTTTTGCGGCCAGAGCACAGCCGATGACCAAATGGCACAGCTAAAGCCAGAGTGCAGCATCTCAGGTGCAAAACCAGGATGGACTGTACCAGAGCCAAGTGTGAAACCTCTCCAAACCCTGAGCCTGACTCATAAAGCCGTCACTAAGCTGCGTGCGAGAGAAAGGTCAGGTTCTAGTTGCATTCATAAAAAAGGAAAGAATGAAAGAAAGGAAGAATGAGGGGAAAAAGGCAGCAGCCCGGGCTTTCATGAATGGACCATTGTGATGCGCGGCAGTCTCGTCAGTGAATGTTTTCAATTCCATTTGATCCTGTAGTAAGGCTGCTAATTGGTGAAGCGTGTTCCACAGGTCAGCGTAAGGTTTCTCTTTCCACAAACGCACACTGCTCCCTCTGTAGATGGCAATAAGAGCAAACAGGCCCTACAAACAGCCATAGGCGACCATTTGGAAGGTCAGAGTGATTTACCATCTCGCATCGGTCAGAATTAGCTGTAAATCTGGTTGGAGGACGGTGACTTTTGCAATGGAATCATTTGTGGTTTCCACACTACGTCAGGAATGATGCTTATGCAAAGAGCAAGATGAAACGACAAGGGTTTGACTGTATTCTGCACACGTTTCCATTCCAGTATATTATTAGATGATGTCCCTCTCCTAACCTGAGTGTTTCACAACTTCGACCACCGTCAAGGTGCGTGTGCACCGGTTTGTTTGCCTCGAATAACAAACAATTAGATTGCGATCTGGTCTTTAAGCAGAAACACACTTCCACCAAATATGCGCCTGGCCCACAGTGTTTGCATCCTTCGTTTCTAGCATCACTCACCCTTTCACCTCTATCTCTCCTCTGCTTCCTCAAGAGGGACTGGAGTTGGATTACCGCTCTAATAGAAAACAGGTGCTTTCATAAGCGTAAGTTGCACACACATGGGGAGTAAATGCAGAGATGCTACAGTCATGAGAGTGTGCAAGAAGCAGCTGTGGACGAGGCTCTGATTCACCCACAGGTTTACACCGCCACCTTATGGTTACTTTATAGACTGCACATATAACATTTACATAAGTAAATTTGTTGACTCATAATAGAAATGTTTTCATCTCATGTTTTACCATGCAATGTCCAAATTTACTGTGTACCATATAACAAACTTGTGTAAAACTGTGTTATAATACTACTATTTGATAATAATGTAGCTATTATTTTAATTTGTAAACTAATTCAGTACAAGATTATGATTCAAAATATATAAAATATATTTTCTCCTTAAATATAAATATATTAAACTTCATGGGCATGCTCTTTATAAACCAGAGAAGGCCTGCCTTGTGATTGTAGGATTGTGTCATTTTTGACCCTCTGCTGCCTGCCTTTGGACTGTTTGTTGTTACCTGGACTGTGAATGGTATCTGCCTGTCCTGACCTTTGCCTGTATCCTGACCATGATTCTGCCTGTCCCTTGCTGTTCCTGTTTGCCCCTGCTTTGACCCTGCCTGTTTGACCACGCTCTGCTTTAATAAAGCACGTTTGCAAATGGATCTCTGCCTGAGTCCCGCTTCGTTACAGATTGTGTTTTACCTATGTCATAGCCAAGCTAGCTGCTATTTATCTGTCATACCAGGTAACTTATTTTATAGAGAAATAATAACGATTTTACGCAAATATTGCTAGTGTGTAAGAGTGGACGATTCGCTTCACATGCATTAATGTCTAACATGTGTGATGTAAAAGTGCTGTGCTTGAATTAGGGCCTGTTAAAAAAAAAGAAAACAAGTAATTGGTGACGAATAGTTTGACAGAAAGTGATATATATATTTGTAAACGTTTTTTTAATACAGCACACGTGTGCTGTGTTTAGACAGGTTGTAACACAGGATCTCCTTCAACATCAGATTTTGAGCTTTATAAAATGACTATTTTATTAGACGAATGAAATGTTGATACTTTGTGTTAAATACATTTCTCAAAGTTATTTGTGGTTGTGTTACAATTTGAAAAATGTCTTGCAGTCATCCCTGGGTGGGGTTGCCTGTTTATTTTTGATAATATTTTGTAAGAAACATCTCAAATCAGAATGGAACAAAACATAATTCAGGTTTGACCAGATTGATCATGTAACTGTAGGAATTTGTGATGATGGCAGTTGACATGTTCAAATGTCAGAAATGTGACTCAAGTACAATTACACATTGAATACAGGCACGAACTCCTGAGGGAAGACTAGCATTCTGTTCTGTTCATTTCCTTATCACTGAAATTAGTGTTACAAAACATCTAATTTACATTTAATAACCCCCAGTAAACTGGCTTCATCAATCTGTATACACACATAAGGTCTATCGTTTGAATTTCGTTATAAAATTGACAGAATTTGTATGCTGAGACTTTGTTTCAAATCAAAAGCTCAAAGTGATTTACTGGATAGGAGGGACACAGCAAATGATCATTGGGATTTAAGAATCAATATCAGTTCATAAAAATGAGTGATGAAGAACTTGAAGAGAGTGTCACATTTGTAAACATTTATAGCACACATAAAACAAACTTGAAGTCAAACAATCAGATTGCGATGGTTCTCTTTTTCAAAAATCCACCTTTTGAAGTAGCATAATATATTATTTAAACATATCCCGGACCATATCCCCCACACTTCTTTCCTGATCATGCCTGGACACTGGACAGTAAAATCATTAATTCAGAGATTTATCTTCATTTGAATTTCAGGATATGAAAACTACATTTCTGAACCAAATAGATTAGCCTAAATGCAAGTATTTTGTTAAGTTTTAAAAGTTATAAAAGTTTTTAAATATATCTTACAATCATCCCTGGGCCATTTTTGATAATGTTTTGTGAATGTTTCTCAAATCAGATGAATGAAACAGAACACATTACAGGTTTTACAAGTGTGTGGTAAAAGCATGCATGACAACATTTGTGGTTAAAGCAGCTGAAATGTTCACATGTCCTGAGAGAAAAAATATCATTCTATTCTGGTCTGTTCTTTTAATTTCCTTTTAAATCAAGCATATAGCATCAGTTCAGACAGGTCACACCGGTCAAGCTCGCATGTGGCTTTATTTAACACAGAAGCATGACGGTTTCTCATGCAATGCCGTCTGAGGGCTCAAAGATCATGCACATTCAACGGTGGTCTGCCTTGCCCTACACAGACTGAGATTTCTCTGGATTTCCTGAATCTTTTAAAGGGTTAGTTCACCCAAAAAAATATGTATTTACTCACTCTTATGTCGTTCCACACCCATAAGACCTTCGTTCACTTTCACAACACAAATATATTTTGATGAAATCCAAAAGCTCCATTAAAAACAATGAAATTACTACATTCAAGGCTCAGAAAAGTAGTAAAAACATCATTAAAATAGTCCAGGTGATTCAGTGTTATGAAGCGACGAGGATACTTTTTGTGTGCAAAAACAAAACAAAAATAACTTTATTCAACAAATTCATCTTACCCTTGTCATTCTGATAATCTCTTTATGTTGCAGAGCTTCCGTGTTTACGTCCGAACGACAGCATCAGAACATCTGATAATGAGCTGGCGTTAGGACATAAACACCGAAGCTCTGCAATGTAAAGAGCATATCAGAATGACAGGGGAGAGACGAATTTGTTGAATAAAGTTATTTTTGTTACGTTTTTGCTAGGGCTGTCAAAATAACGCGTTAAAAAAAATAACGCAGATTAATCCATTCCGTATTGACCTCTGAACCTGGAGCCGTTCTAGTAGCCACCATTCGACTGTAAAATGACGACTGCTGCTCTGACGGACAGAACGAGCAGAGCTCCTCCCTCGTGTGTGCGAGCTCTCTCTAGGTGCGTTCCATTCGACCGTAAAGGCGGGCGTACACGGTGCGATTTTTGCTGTCGTACGAGTTCGCATGCGATTTTTTTTCATCGTGTGGAAATCGTGTGTGCTCGCATGGTCGCGGCTCGTATCATGTGCGAGGAATTACGAGCCGAGCAGAGTGCCTTACGAGCTCTTCCCGACCTCCCGATCATTTTTAAACATGTCAAAAAAGTTCGTGAGCTATCGGTTTGAATTCGTGACATGTGTGCTGTTGAACGAGCCGATTTTTCGATCTATCTGAAGTTGACCAATCAGGAGCTAAGAAAAACCACAGAAGAAGAAGAAAGATAAAGATGACAGCGCCACGGCGAATTTGAAAAGGAGGATAAACTGGCTGAACTTTGGGCGAGCGCTGTATGATGTGTAGCAGTGTGTGTATGACAGGGTCGTCTGAGATTATATTTTACAGCGGATCGCCCAGGAGCTACAGTTATCAGGTTAAAAAATTAATTATGCTTGATATGACTCGACTCATGACCCGCTCTTGATCACGACATGTAATTTCTTTGTACTGTACGTGTTGGTAGCCATTAAAGAATAGATATTTAGTTTCATATTTATGTTTAAATATGCCTATTATAATGTTATTTATTTTTTAATCTCATCTATTTGATTAAGACAAGTGAACAGCATGAATAAGATAGAATACATCATAAGATGCGCAATAGCATCTGAAGACATGGAGTGGGTCAGACATGATTTTTGACCACTTTATTAAATTTTGTTTTGTAGAAAGCCTTTCTTTAAAGTGAATTTCGTTTTGTAAAAATTTTATCTTAATTTTAATCAATGTTTCATCCACCAATTGCCTGGATTTAATAAATAAGAAGCAAATATTTTCATGGATGTGCGGGTGCGATCACTTGCACTTGATCTGGAGCGCGTCTTATAGGCTAAATGAACTGAAACTCAAAAGAACTGAAACTATAGGCTATAACATTTTCAAATGAACTGAAACTATAGGCTGTTTGCCTCACAGACACGAGAAAAATATCTATAGAAAGCTTGAAATGCCTTCTTTTAAACGAAATAATTCAAAATGAAAATAAATGGGCTTCTCTCTGATTATGTAATCCGAATGAAACGTGCATTCTGCACATCCACTGCGAAGATGATGAAAGTCAGCAATGTCAACTTCATCTTTGCAGTCGACACTGATTTAGAAAACATTAGATTATTAAAAAACAATTAAAATGTCTCCTTGCTGTTTTTTCACATTCATAATCATTTCTTTTGCCGGTTCTTTATGGCAAGGTTTATGCGTGCGCTTGAGTGCTATATAAATGCTAATTATAATAGTTTATTCTCTCCAGTATTTAAGAAATTGAATGTGATTAATCAACTAATCAATGTGATTAGTCAACAAATGGCTTGAAAAACTAGTCAAAAAAAATTATTTCACATAGGCCTATTTTCTCTCGCGCTCCGCTCGCATGCTCTCTCTCTCTCTCTCTCTCTCTCTCACACACACACGCGGAACTTTGTGCGATTGCTTCGGAAATCGGCAGGTCGAAAAATCGTGTCGTATATCACTTCGTCCGTGCGATTTTCAGATAAACTCACTCGTGACGTGTGCGTGGACATGCGATCTTCCGACCATCAGAATTCGCACCGTGTACGCCCGCCTTAAGTGGACTGCGAAGTGGACTTCACAGGGTATTTCGCCATCTTAAGTGAGATTCCATTCCGAAGGGAGCGAACATGTTCAGTTCGAAGGGCACTGCGAACGGCATAGGGGATAAGGGAACATCGATACATCACTTCACAGGAAGTAGAGAGGTAAAATTACCCAACTGTCATTGCGCACCGCGTCACCAGTCAGAACTACGATCATGGAGCAGAGCCGTTGAAAGTTTTTAAACGGCTCTCTGATGGAGGAATTTACATTTGAATTTTGAGTATTCATAAATGTTATTATACGAACGAAAGTATGAGGTTATGGCGATGAGTGTTGCATATTTTATTGTATGAATAGGCATGACAAAGTAAAAGTGTTGAAAAGCAGCTGAGGCTCTGTCATTTTTTATTTTACTTTATTTACCTCAGAAGTGTTTACTATGTGGCTGCGCGTGGAAAAGAAAGCGCATGAGATGAGACCCAGACGGTGGATTAAGAATACATTTATACAGTTAACCAAATGATAATTTATTTTCATATGGCATGACAGTTACAGCTTCAAATCTGTTAAGAGTCAATTTTAAATTCGAAAGTAAATTATAATATCTTTATTTATGTTATATCATAATCTGCGCGACACCGTCGTTGACTTTCTTTGATGACGTTTGCAGGGCGTTCCAAATGAGCGATTATTGCCAGCGAAGTCCACTTCAACGGACATACCGTGCCCAGGGAGTATGGAGCAGTGAACACTGCGTAGGAACCCTGTCGAATTGTCTTCAAAGCAAGCACCGTCTTTGCACTCTCTCACACATAATAATCTAAATAAACTGACACAATGCTAAAAGTTCATAAGACCGAATCCATGTTTCACGAGGCGCATTCAGAGAATGTTTTTCCTGAATAACCGCTGGGTGTGAAGTGCTCAAAAGAACGTCACCTCATCTTCTCTGACAGGCATAAACCACACTTTCAGTAAACAAAAAGAAAATCCTATCCAGTGGTGAAGTGTTTTTTGTATTGACAAATCTTTTGCGATATCCTAATAACAGTCGCGATTCGCACGCAACGCGTCAACGTCCGCTAATGTCCAATTCGCGACCTAATGACTCATTTGAACAGATTCATTTTAATGAATCAGGACAACAACTGATCTGTCCACACGGTCTATAATGAATCATTTACTCGAACAACTCTGAAATGAGAACATAAGTGTGCTTACCCCATTTAGCAAGAGTGGTTAGTAAAATCAGCCTTAATAATCCACAATATTTTAAGGTTATTTAAATGACTGTAACGCAGCGGGACTCAAGGTAAGATCCATATGCAAGCTTTATTAAAAGTGAGCGTGGTCGTACAGGCAGGGTCAAACAGGAGCAGACAGGAACAGCAAGGGACAGGCAGAACCGTGGTCAGGATACAGGCAGTGGATCGAGGCAGGCAGATATCGTTCACAGAACAGCAGACAAGGCAAGGGTCAGGACAGGCAGCAACGGGTCAATAACGGGAAACAGACAGGAACGTAACGACAGGTAGACAGGATATAAACGCTTGGAATTGCACACAAGGTAAACAAGACTTCGCGGTGAGTTGGTGTGTGTGAGTCTTTTATAGTCCAGGTAATGCGTGGCAGCTGGGTGTGGTGATTAGTGTAGTGATTGGTGGAGTGAGTGCAGGTGATTAGCAGAGAGGATTATGGGGAATGTAGTCCGGGAAGTGACAGGAACAGACGATGATCATAACAATGACAATGTGTAGTAAATTAGGCCTACCTATAAAATCAGTTAATTTAGACTGGAGTGAGGTGAAACCAGAACAAAGCAAGTTGTTGTTAGCTAGGTGCATTCAATTGTATATGGTAGAAAATTATATTATTAGTTAATATAACTTCTAAATGCTACTTTTTAATACTTTTCAGGTTTAGCAAAAAAGCATCTTCTCTTACAAAGCTATAAAATCACTTTTTTTTTTCTTTTTTTTTTTGCAAAGAGGGCAAGAAAGAATACTTTATTGTCAGTATCGGGCTCGTAGATCACGTGGGTAGGGCACTTTTTACTGTTTACTGATGACCATGTCTGTCTCCACCGAAGACCATTTTTGACCCAGGAAAAACCCTGCATTGATTCATTTGAATTGAAATATTTCATACTTTCACAGCAAAAATTATTTTAGATTAATTAATCACAGAGTATGTAATTAATTAGATTAAAATTTTCAATCGATTGACAGCCCTAGTTTTTGCGCATAAAAGTATTCTCATAGCTTCATAATATTAAGATTGAACCACTATAGTCATTTTTACTTTTTTAACCATGTTTTTACTACTTTTCTGGACCTTAAATGTGGTAATTTTGTTGCTTTCCATTGAGGATGAAAATCTTGGATTTCATCAAAAATATTTTAATTTGTGTTGAGGAAGATAAATGAAGGTCTTACAGGTGTGAAACGACATGAGGGTGAGTAATTAATCAATTTTCATTTTTGGGTGAACTAACTCTTTAACAACATTAACAAAATGTAACAAAATCTATTAACAAAATATTTTTAAAAATACAATTAAGTTGGCCAGTGCAAACATTGGATTTTTCTTCTTCGTACTTTTGTCAGTTAAATAAAGGTTTAAGGGAATTAACCACAGATTCTTGATTTTATTACATTTTACAAAAATGTCCCAACTTTCATGGAATTGTAGTCTTTGACGAAAGTGATGGAAATGTACACTCAGAAATCATGAACATTATCCAATAAATTGGCTTCATTAATCTTTCTGTAAATGTTCAGTTTTAAATAGCTGAAATAGCTGAAAGGAAACAGCAGATAAAATTAGTTTTAGCATATAATACAGTCTCACACAATTTTTTGTTTTAAAAAATGATCTAATGAAAGCAGTTTGTTGAATCTGGTCTCATTTATGCTGTGATTCTATTCTCCCTCTCATCTAACTTTTCTGACTCCACTATTAATTAAAAGACATCAACTAAAAATGACAAAGCACAAAACTTACAACAACTGAACAACTCAAAGTGACAAACACATTAAACAAAGTCATAAGATCAGTCTACGTGTCAATTCTAGGGAAGGGCCCAATGGTATGTTGTTTCTCAGCCTCCGGCTAACAACAGAGAACTTGACGACAAACTTTTATGTGCATGTTTGCCTGATTCAAACCCACAGCTGAGCTACCACCTAAATTAAAACCTTTATTACCTTTATTTTCAATAAACCTTTTGTAATAGACAGCCCACAGTTAGATTAAAATGTTTTGTCTGGCGACCAATGCATAATGTGATAACACCTAAAGCAGCCTAATCAATTGGGGCAGTCGTGGCCTAATGGATAGAGAGTCGGACTTGTAACCCAAAGGTCATGGGTTCGAGTCTCAGGTCCGGCAGGGATTGTCGGTGAGGGGAGTGAATGTCCAGCGCTCTCCCCACCCTCAATACCACGACTGAGGTGAGACCCTTGAGCAAGGCACCGTACCCCCAACTGCTCCCCGGGCGCCGCAGCAATGGCTGCCCACTGCTCCGGGTGTGTGTTCACGGTGTGTGTGTTCACTGCTGTGTGTGTTCACTTGGATGGGTTAAAATGCAGAGCACAAATTCCGAGTATGGGTCACCATACTTGGCCACATGTCACTTCACGTCATTCACGTCATTTTAAATTCAACAATATTTATTAAGACTAAATCAAAATGATAACGCACAACCGACAAGTATATTTTTAGGGGTCAGGTTTTCACATTTTATTCTGTACATGCATGCACATTTCTCATATTCTCACCTTAGCAAAAGCATGACAAGTTTCATCATTCATTTCCTCTCCCCAAAAAAACTTCTATGCCCAACCCATGAAAAATGATTGGCTCAGATCCTCTATAAATCACCAAGATGCCCAAGTAATCTTAACAACAAAAAAAGGTAAGGTTTTCTTTCTTTTTTTAACAAACTTTTGGCAAATATTAATTTATACTGTTATATTTCCTAAGACATAACAAAAATATATCTAGATCATTCACAACAAGTGGAATATCTATTTTACACACCACAAGGACTGGAAGCACTTAAGTATTGTCTAAATAAATCGTCTTTTGTTTTTTCAGATCTAAAATGATGGACAATATTACTAATTATTTCATGGATCCGATCATTTGTGTCTTAAAAATACTAATTGAAGGAACATTTAAAAAACTTTCTGAAAAAAATGATATATTTGG
>RJVU01015592.1:1522051-1538207 GCA_003731715.1 Anabarilius grahami | reverse complement strand
CCTGCTAGCACACCTAATGTGCAGCGTTTAGGGGTGGAGGTGGCAGGGTTTGGGTGGGGAAGTCATCAGGGCCACCAGAAGCAGGATTGAGAAACACTTTCTCATAACTAGTAATATTGTCCATTGTTTGGCAGTTGTCCGGAGAGAGATCTTGTTGTCTTGCCCACAACAAAACCTTGTAAGTTGTTTAATAAAATATTTTTTGTTTAATAAAATGTTTTAATAAAACAACTTGTGCAGATATTTTGTGTAATAATTTTCTGCAAAATTTTATTTGCTTCTAACCACACAAAAGTATATTAAATTAAAGTTCACATTCCACTTGTAATTTACAGGTGTCATATGTCGGTCTGGAGCAGGTGGAATCTTCATAAAGGTCGTGCAGAAATGGCCTTGAAAGCTTTGGTAAGGATTTTCAGATTTATTTAAAATTATTATTGTTTGGGATAGAAATACAGTTTAAAAATGCCACTTCAGCGATTATTGTTCAGTTAATGTTTCCGGGGTTCTCAGACACGGAAGCTGCTAGTTGGGTAACTTCTGTCTGCTAGTTCAGTCGTGATGCACTGTTTCCAGCTCCAAGTTCCACTCTGTTTCAGTTGAGAATACTATTTCAACAGCCATTTATGAGTTCTACTATTTATAGCACGTGGTGTACACTACATTCTCTGACTGGGCTCACAGCATCCCGGACACCAATATTTTAATGATATGACTAACATTGCCAAATATGAGTCACAGTCTGGGCAAATGAGATTTCGATATACAGTGGCAAGAAAAAGTATGTGAACCACTTGCAGAAACTGTGAAAATTAGAATTTTTTTAATAAAATAAGAGGGATTATACAAAATGCATGTTATTTTTTCTATAGTACTGTCCTGAGTAAGATATTTTATATAAAATATGTTTACATTTAGTTCACAAGACAAAACAATAGTTGAATTTATTAAAATAACCCCATTCATAAGTCTGTGAACCATTGATTCTCAATACTGTGTGTGGTTACCTGATGATCCACGACTGTTTTTGTGTTTTGTGATGGTTGTTCATGAGTCCCTTGTTTGTTCTGAGCAGTTAAACTGAGCTCTGTTCTTCAGAAAATTCCTCCAGGTCCTGCAGATTCTTCAGTTTTCCAGCATTTTTTGCATATTTGAACCCTTTACAACTGTGACTGTATGATTTTGAGATTCATCTTTTCACACTGAGGACAATTGAGGGACACAAACTGAACTATTAAAAAAACATTAACTGATGCTCCAGAAGGAAACACGACGCATTAAGAGCTGGGGGGTGAAAACTTTTGAATTAAAATATCAAGGTAAATTGTACTTAATTTTTCTGCCGGGAAACATGCAAGTATCTTCTGTTGCTTCCGAAGGGCAGTATTAAATGAAAAACAATGATATTTAAACAAAATTGTGACATCTTCATCCTGTTTAAAAGTTTTCACACCCTGACTCTTAATGCATCGTTTTTCCTTCTGGAGCATCAGTGAATGTTTTTTTTAATAGTTGAGTTTGAGTCCCTCAATTGTCCTCAGTGTGAAAAGATGAATCTCAAAATCATACAGTCACTGCTGGAAAGGGTTCAAATATGCAAAAATGCTGGAAAACTGATGAATCTGCAGGACCTGGAGGATTTTTCTGAAGAACAGAGTTCAGTTTAACTGCTCAGAACAAACAAGGGACTCATGAACAACCATCACAAAACAAAAAAAACAGTCGTGGATCATCAGGTAACCACACACAATATTGAGAATCAATGGTTCCCAAACTTTTGAACAGGGTCATTTTAATAAATTCAGCTATTGTTTTGTCTTGTGGATTGTAAGTAAACATCTTTTAAGTAAAATATCTTACTCAGGACAGTACTAAAGAAAAAAATAACATGCATTTTGTATGATCCCTCTTATTTTATTAAAATTATTCACATTTTCACAGATTCTGCAAGTGGTTCACATACTTTTTCTTGCCCCTGTATATGAAGATAAAGGTTTGGATCATGATTGCTCGTTATTACAGCAAACCGTGAGTGTATGTTAGCACCGTTTGTTCCCCAATGAACCTTTCAGTCATCATTTCTTAAAAAAAAACAACATTATTTTCTTAGTGTGGAGAACATTTTAATAAACTAAAGAATCTTTTTCCACTATAAAAAACCTTTTGTGCACATTGATGCCAATAAAGAACCATTATGTAAAAGGAAGCAGCAAATATGACTTTTGCGTTCTCATTTGCTACAATAGCTAAAGAAAAAAATCCATGAAGTATTTCTACAACTATTCAAAAGAGGGACAAAATATCAAGTGATAGATTATGGCAGTCTGAGAAGAGAAAGAAAGTCACTACCTCAGCTGTTGTAGAAACACATCACAGCAGAATTAACTAGCTCTTTGTAATTCAGTACCAATGTAATATAAGACAAACTATAGTGTATTATCATGATACGGTGTGGCTTTCCATCACACATGACGCAGGAAATACAGAGAAACAGTCTTTACTTAATAAAGCAAACACTTATGAGAACAATGGGATAATCTTAAGGCTTTCCACACATACAGTAAACAAAAGATGCCACCAAACAATGAACAGAAAGAACTGAAGGCTAGAAACAGACTCTAAACAAGAAGAGAAGAAACAACAACTCAGGAAAACAGTGACAAGGAACAATAACAACGAAACCAAAATACAATGAAACTAAACTGACATGTAGCCTATGAATATACATCAATTCAAACCTTTGCTATATTTACAATGTTAATAATTGTGGAAACATCATCACAGTCTGTGAAAAGGGAAGGTCTACTACAGGACCAGGACTGAACCTTGTCAAAATGCATCAAATCTAAATACAGACGTATTTTTGAAAACATTTGAAAACAATGCAAAAAATGAATTTTTTACTTATATTGACAGAAAAAAAAAAAAGTGTAAATCTCTCTCTCTCATGCAGAAAACTGGAACCGCCTCAGACTGCATATGCCACTTTTGGTTCAAGAACAAACATCTCTTCGTTAAATAATTTCTCCGCCGGTCCGAGTGCGGAGTGGGCTTCACGGATCAGAACACTTGTCAAAATGGTTTGTTGTAGAGATGTTGAGTGTTTTAAAACAGGATCATCAGAAACTTTTCAAAGATTAATTATCTAAAGTGAAATTTGATATATTTTTACAGAAACAAAATGGAAATAATACAACTAAGATCTATATTAAAATCTCTTTCTCTCTCCAGGATGAAACCCTTAAGCGTCAAACCCCCTCAGATGACTTTGCTCCTGTGTGACGTGCTGTGGGAGGGTGCATGGCAGATGTCAAGACATCTTTGGGGTCAAGACACAACCTGTTAAAAACATGTTAAAAAAAAAAAAATGTATAAAAAAAGTAAAAACTCATCTCAAAACGCAAACATGGCAGTGTGTCTGCAGTCATTTTTCTCTACTGGCCTTCTAAATGAAAATATTTTTGAAACTGCATTTGTACTTGACATTTATACAACTTATTTATACAATGAGATGTATATTTTCTAAACTAATTTGATAGTAGAGGATAAATATGGCAGAAAAGTGAAACAAGACGTGTTGCAACACTCTTTGGTCTCTTCATATAGCATATTTCAAAACAGCATGCCACCCAAATCCTAAACTACAATATCAGAAAAACAACTCAGGGGGCGTTTACACAACACCGTTTTCAACTAAAAACGTAGCTGTTCATTTACACGACAACAGCGTTTTAGGTGCCTGAAAACGCAATCTTTTGAAAATGGTCTCCGTGTAAACAAGAAAAACGTGAATCTGTGGAAATGAAGTAATGCGCATGCGTATTACATGTTCAGTCTATGGTGTTTCATTTCCATCTAATAGCTTGTATAATCTTTTTGCTATAGTTATGAATTTTACTTTTTTTTATAAACTTTTAGACAGAATTCTGAATTTGCTTAGGCCTATTTTGTTAAAAGTAAAGTAAAACATACAAATTGTTTAAGATCAAGTTTAAGTCTCCCCCCTAAATGATTTAACCCAAACATTAAACATTTAGCTAAATTACTACAGTGTTAAATATAATAGTGATGAGTGATTTCAGAAGGACCCACCACTCTGCACATTTTGTATGTCTTCTTTATTTACACACCTGATTCAGATCATCAGCTCATTAGGAAATAACTCCACAAATTGACCTGAAAAGACATTTACACAACACCATTTTCAACTAAAAAGTGAAAAACTAAAAGAAAACTTTTAATGCATTTTGGCCATTTAATTACATGGGGGCCTGAAAATGCAAACTTTTGAAAATAGGATTCAAAGTGCACATTTTTTGAAAACGGAAAAAACAAATCTGTAAAAAATGAGTCATGCACATGCATATTACATATTCAGTCTATCGACGCATAGTTTTTCTTTACAAAGTAACATCGCCAACTACTGGCCTGGCATGAATAATACAGCATTTTTAGTCTTTTCATGGATCCTTGTGAATGGGGATCATTTTGACAACATTGTTGTCTGTACATGAAAAACACAAAGGAAAAAAATCAATGTTTAGTACATCGTTGTCATGTTAACGTACCCCGAATGTGTCAGATAAGGGTAACATACAAAATGTACAGAGCTGTTGGTCCCCATGCAGGACCAAAATGGAGAACCACTCAATTAAGCAACATCATATATTAATTATATCAGAGGTCTTCAACCCTCCTTGGGAACTAACATCCTGCAAAGTTTATTTCCAACCTGCTTCAGCAAACCTGAATGTGTACTTTCAAGTGATCCTGAAGAGCTTGATTAGCTGGTTCAGGTGTGCTTGATTAGGGTTGGAGCTAAACTCTGCAGGACAGCGAGTCCCCAGGAGCAGGTTTGAAGACCTCTGAACTATATTATTATTTAATCCAGGGGTTATCAACATTATCAACATCAACATTATCAACATATCATGCATTCCAAGGAAGGCATCAAGGCACGTCCGAGTCTCTCTGAAATCCGTTTATTGAGGTACCTTTGCAACAAGTTTTTAAACACTGCTTTTGTATGTCTCCCTTATTGGACACATCCAAATTACCTCTTGCTGTCTATATTAATGTGTTGATGAGTTAAATCAGGTGTGTTATATGAGGTAGACATACAAACTGTGCTGTGCTGGGGGTCCTAGACAGGTTTGAAAACGTCTCGGGTTACTGATGTAACCCTTGTTCCCTGAATAAGGGAACGAGACGCTACGTCAATGACGTAATGGGAACCCTCTGTATGATGTGTTTGTGAAGCACCTCTGTATCCAACCAATGAGGAAACGAGATGTCAGAGGCGGGTGACGTCACGGACCAGGAAACTATAGAGCATACCCAGAACAAAGAACGCTAGCTTCTGGAATATGTCTGAAGCAAGACGCTCACAGGTATGCAGGGGGTACGGCAACGTGACGTAGCATCTTGTTCCCTTATTCAGGGAACAAGGGTTACATCAGTAACCCGAGACGTTCCCTTTCATGGGAACTATCGACGCTACGTCAATGACGTAATGGGAACGCTATCCCAACTACGCCGTATCGCCAAGTACCTGTCTGTTATCTTGTAGACAGAACTGAGGACCCCGGAGAGGAGCTTACGTCCAGGTTGTAAAACCTAATAAATGTGTGCTGGGATGACCATGCAGCAGAACCACAAATGTCATTAATGGATACTCCTGACATTAAGGCCTTTGAGGCCGCCATACCCCTAGTAGAGTGGACACGGACAGCTAATGGAGATGGCTGTCCGGCCGCCTCATAAGCAAGTGAGATGGCCTCGACCATCCACTTGCTCATTCTCTGCTTAGATGCTGGGCCTCCTTTCTTATGAGACCTGTAACACACAAACAACTGATCCGTTTTGCCCCACAGGGCAGCTTTGTGGACATATGGATCTAAAGCCCTCACTGGGCAGAGCAGATTGAGTTTCTCCTGATCCAAAGTTGTAAATGGAGGAAGGCAAGGCAAGGCAAGGCAATTTTATTTGTATAGCACATTTCATACACAATGGTAATTCAAAGTGCTTCACATAAAGAAGAATAATAAAAATAGAACATAAGGAATAGAAATAACAGTAAAAAAGATGATACATAAAAGATATAAAATACATTAGAAATGAAATAAAAACAGGAAAAGACAGAATTTTGCTATCTGGATGGAAGAGCAAGGAAGTCCTAGGGAGTTTTTTGTAGCTGTTGTTGTCCGTCAGAGTGAATCTAAACAGATCTATCCATCAGAGCGGATCTGAATGGATGTTCTTACATTTCACACACACACCGCTCTAACACAAACACAACATCCAAAAAAATCACAGTTCTTCAACTCATTCCCTTACGATCTTATGACCCCTCAATGTTAAGTTACATTCTATCCTCCTTCCCTACATGCCAATTCTTTCTGCATTCACCTTCTTTTTCTTCTGTCTGCTTCTTCTAGATTTCACTTTCTTCCTAATTCTCCCAGCTCTTTCAACCAGACAGCAATATTTAAAATGCATTAAAAGTCAGAATAACAATTAAGAGAATAAAAAAAAGATATGTATAAAATAAAGTGCAAAGAGTTCGGACATGGCACAGTGCTCAATCAGCAAATGCATAGATAAAAAGATGTGTTTTGAGTCTGGATTTGAATGTGGCTACTGTTGGAGCACACCTGATCTCTTCTGGAAGCTGGTTCCAGCTGCGGCTGGCGTAACAGCTAAAAGCAGACTCTCCTTGCTTTGAGTGAACCCTTGGTATTTCTAAATTACTTGATCCTGATGATCTGAGTGATCTGTTAGGTTTATATTCTATGAGCATATCTGCAATGTATTGAGGTCCTAGGAAGATAGAAGGCCTGAAGTACGAAGGGATCTGGGACGTTGGTGGGGCATATAGCCTGGTCTAGTGTGCAGGAACGCTTTGACCATTCCAGGTGCAAATTCCAAACACAAAGAAGCAACTGAAAGTGCTTGAAGATCTCCTATTCTTTTAAGAGATGAAATAGCCAGTAGAAATATGGTCTTTAAGGGTGAGGAATTTCTCTGAAACTTCCTCTAGTGGTTCGAAGGGAGCCTCAGCTAACCCCTCTAATACCACAGCCAAGTCCCAGGCCGGAGTCCTTGTACGTACTGAAGGCCTCAGCCTCAGAGTACCACGGAGGAAGCATATAAAAAGGGGGTCTCGTTTTTCTTTTTTCTTTTTCTTTTTACCTACCAAAGAATCCCCCAGAGGAGCATGGCCGAAATGGCCGCATACACTTCCTCGTGGAGGGAGCTCTGGAGTGGAGTATGGTCTCCACAACCTCAGTTCAGACAGGACCACTTTGGCAAGTTACTTGAGTTTATTGAACACAATTATCTTTGGCGGTATGGTTCCTTATGGGGGTTCTTGCTCCAAAATTAATGGAACGTACAAGAGCTTAACATTACCCCCTGGAACCATCAGCTTGGAAATACATAGAAAATTAAGACATTTAGTAATGTTTTTAAAGCGAATCATGGTAATTGTGTAGATATGGCAGTGGGTATCTATACTGTAGCTTGGTTATGAGGATGAGTGAGGTCCATACCAGCTGGGACTTGAAGCCTTAGTGACCTGAAACAATAGAAAGCGACAACCAGAAGGTGCACACAGTAATCTGCTCATGCTTATAATGAGTAGGGAGGGAGGGTTGCGAGCAGTTTGAGCATACTTACCGAGCAGTAATGCCACTTATATATGTCCCGTGTCTAATAGGAGAATGGTAGTGATTGGAGCGATTTGACATCTGACAGCGTCAGCTGGTCGCAGCACTATACCTACGTGGCCTTCCTGAACTAACGCTGCGCTCGATTTGGGAGACCAGCATTTATGAGCCTGACCCCCTCAGAGGCCAGGCCCACAATCTCCATAGTTCTGGGCGTGGATGAATTATCATGCCGCCCGCTTACTTTCTCCAGAACTCCCGGGAGCAGAGCGAACGGGGAAATGCATACAGACACAGCCTCGGCCACTTCTGTACCATGGCATCCAGACCCAATGGTGCTGAATGAGATAGGGAGAACCACAGTGGACACTGGGTTGATTCCCCTGAAGCAAATAGGTCGATTTCAGCTCGACCGAAGTTTTCCAAAGTGAGCTCCACACCTCGGTGTGGAGACTCCATTCCCCGGGCCTCGGCCCCTGCCTCGACAGGGCGTCTGCTCCCACATTTTAATGCCCTCATGTCTGGGAGGAAGTATTTTACTGCAAGAAATACCACCATCATTTCCAGCCGATTTATGTGCCAGGAACTCCCATGATGGTCCTCCCAGAGACCCTGAGCTGAGCGACCACTCATGATCGCCCCCCAGCCCATGAGGGAAGCATCCGTCGTAAGCATTACGCGACGACGAGAAGTCCCCAACACGGGTCCTCGGACAGGAACCAAGGCTTTTTCCACATGACCAGAGCACGAAGGCATCGCCGCGTGACTTTGATCATGCGAAAAGGATTTCCCCTCGGAGAAAACCCCTTGTAAGGGTCTCACCACTGTAAGGGTCTCATGTGCAGAAGGCCAAAAGTTATCACGTTGGACGCAGCTGCCATAAGACCCAACAGTCTCTGAAACTGTTTTACAGTGAGTGACTGGCCTAACTTCACCCCTTTCACGGCCCCAATAATGGAACTCACACGAGGATAAACGGGATAAATATTCCTGTATCGTGGTGGAGTCCCAAACTACCCCTAAGTACAAACCCAATTCCAAAAAAGTTGGGACACTGTACAAATTGTGAATAAAAACAGAATGCAATGATGTGGAAGTTTCAAATTTCAATATTTTATTCAGAATACAACATAGATGACATATATCAAATGTTTAAACTGATAAAATGTTTAATTTTAAGGGAAAAATAAGTTGATTTTAAATTTCATGGCATCAACACATCTCAAAAAAGTTGGGAAAAGGCCATGTTTACCACTGTGTGGCATCCCTTCTTCTTTTTATAACAGTCTGCAAACGTCTGGGGACTGAGGAGACAAGTTGCTCAAGTTTAGGAATAGGAATTGTCCCATTCTTGTCTAATACAGGCTTCTAGTTGCTCAACTGTCTTAGGTCTTCTTTGTCGCATCTTCCTCTTTATGATGCGCCAAATGTTTTCTATGGGTGAAAGATCTGGACTGCAGGCTGGCCATTTCAGTACCCGGATCCTTCTTCTACGCAGCCATGATGTTGTAATTGATGCAGTATGTGGTCTGGCATTGTCATGTTGGAAAATGCAAGGTCTTCCCTGAAAGAGACGACGTCTTGATGGGAGCATATGTTGTTCTAGAACTTGGATATACCTTTCAGCATTCAATTCAATTCAATTCACATTTATTTGTATAGCGCTTTTCACGATACATATTTCAAAGCAGCTTTACAGAGAATGCATGTCAACATTACAATTTATTTAAAGAATGCAGTTAGCAAATAATGTAATAATTTACAATTTACAATCACTGTTAGCAGTTTAACTGAACGTAGAAGCAATGAGCTCCTGGAAAATTTAATTACATTAACAATAATCAAGATATAGAATTTGTGGAATGTGCATGTTGATCCAGATTTTTGCGTCTTCTCGAGTCTTCGCAGGAGTTGGTGCCATCTCTTCATAGGTGTTAGTCATCTGAGGTCTTCTTAAGAGGCCGGATCCAAACTGAAGTTGATGTCCTCTCTAGTCACCTGGGGACGGGTGTCCCGAGGCAAAACAGAAAAGCAAATGGAGAGTAATTAGCGTAGCTGCTGTTCATAACATTAAGCAAAGATAATCATGTGCAATTGATCTGATATGAGATGCTTTATGTGAATGCTTGGCTAAAGAGATGCGTCTTTAATCTAGATTTAAACTGGGTGAGCGAGTCTGAGCCCCGAACATTATCAGGAAGGCTATTCCAGAGTTTCGGAGCCAAATGTAAAAACGCTCTCCCTCCTTTAGTGGATTTAGATATCCTAGGTACAACCAGAAGTCCAGAGTTTTGTGATCTTAAGGAGCGTGAAGGATTGTAGGGCGATAGAAGATTGGTTAAGTACACAGGAGCTAAACCATTTAGAGCCTTATAGGTCATTAGCAATACTTTAAAAATAATCGATACGGAACTTAATGGGTAACCAGTGTAGAGATGATAAAATTGGTGTTATATGATCATATTTTCTTGACCTGGTAAGAACTCTAGCAGCTGCATTTTGTACTAATTGTAGCTTATTTATTGAGGAAGCAGGACAACCAGCTAATAATGCATTACAGTAATCTAGTCGAGACATCATGAAAGCATGAACTAACTTTTCTGCATCAGAAATAGATAACATATTCCGTATCTTAGCAATGTTTCTGAGGTGGAAGAAGGCTGTTTTTGTAACACATGAAATATGATTTTCAAAGGACAAGTTGCTGTCTAATATAACACCCAGGTCTTTAACTGTCGAGGATGGAGTAACAGTACATCCTTCTAAATGCAGATTGTAGTCTGAGAGATTCTGTGTACAGGTTTTTGGTCCAATAAGTAATACTTCAGTCTTATCTGAATTTAACAGAAGAAAATTACTAGTCATCCAATGTTTTACTTCTTTAATACATTCTGTCAGATTGGATAATTTAGAGATTTCATCTGGTTGTGTTGAAATATATAACTGAGTATCATCAGCATAGCAGTGGAAACTAATTCCATGTTTTCTTATAATATTTCCGAGTGGCAGCATGTATATTGAAAATAGCAGAGGGCCTAACACTGATCCTTGCGGCACTCCATAGTTTACTATCTTTATCTTAGATTTTCCCCCGTTTATATAAACAAAATTGTGACGTCTGATAGGTATGACCTAAACCACCGTAATGCCTATCCCTGAATACCAGTGTAATTCTGTTGTCGATCTAGGAGTATTTTAGATTTTTACACTGAGCTTTCTTTACACTGAGCTTTCCTGTAGCTCAGTGGTTAGAGCATGGCACTAGCAATGCCAAGGTCATGGGTTCGATCCCAGGGATTGCACATACTCCGATACAAATGTAGAGTATAATGCAATGTAAGTCGCTTTGGATAAAAGCGTCTGCCAAATGTAAAATGTAAATGTATTTTATGATCTATAGTGTCGAACGCAGCACTGAGATCAAGTAACACTAGTATTGAGACACAGCCTTGGTCAGAAGCTAGAAGTAAGCCGTTAGTAATTTTAATGAGCGCAGTTTCTGTGCTATGATGAGATCTGAATCCTGACTGAAATTTTTCATAGATAGCGTTTTTTTGCAAGAAGGAGCATAATTGGACCGACACCACTTTTTCTAGTATTTTAGACATAAATGGAAGATTTGAAATGGGTCTGTAATTTGCTAATACATTTGGATCTAATTGTGGTTTCTTAATGAGAGGCTTAATAACTGCTAGCTTGAACGGTCTTGGGACGTGACCTAGAGATAAAGACGAGTTGATAATATTGAGAAGAGGCTCTTCTGCTACAGGTAACAGTTCTTTCAGTAGTTTAGTGGGAATTGGATCTAATAAACATGTAGTTGGTTTAGACGCAGTGATAAGTTTATTTAGCTCTTCCTGTCCTATAGTTGTAAAGCACTGCAGCTGTTCTTGAGGGGCGATAATTGAGGCTGAATCATAAAACTCTGTTAAAGGTTGTACATTTACAATTGTATTTCTGATACTTTCGATTTTCTCAGTAAAGAAATTCATAAAATCATCACTACTAAATTGTAATGAAATGTTTTGTTCTGGAGATGTCTTTTTATTTGTTAATCTAGCCACTGTACTAAACAAGAACCTTGGATTGTTTTGGTTATTTTCTATGAGTTTGCGGAGATGCTCAGCCCTGGCTGCTTTTAGAGTCTTTCTATAACGGGACGAGCTGTCTTTCCACGCGATTCTGAAGACCTCTAAACGAGTTTGTCTCCATTTGCGTTCTAGATTACGAGTTTCTCTTTTGATAGCGTGAGTAATACTGTTGTACCAAGGTACAGTATTTTTCTCTCTAACCTTTTTTAATCTCATCGGTGCAACAGTATCTAATGTACTAGTGAAAATGGTGCACATGCTGCTAGTCATTTTCTCGAGATCATTTGTGTGTTTAGGTACGATGAGCAGCTGAGACAGATCAGGCAGTTTATTTGTGAATTTATCTATAGTTGTCGGGAGAATTGTTCTGCCTAGTCGATATCGCGGCGCAATTTGACAAATATCATCAGTATGCAGTACGCATGTTACAAGGTAGTGATCAGAGACGTCATCACTTTGCGGTAGAATTTCTATATCGGTTAGATTGATTCCATGTGATATAATTAAATCTAGTGTATGATTAAAACGGTGAGTGGGTCCAGTGACGTTTTGTTTTACCCCAAAGGAGTTTAGTAAATCTGTAAACGCAGCCCCTAACGTATCATTTGTATTGTCTACATGAATGTTAAAGTCTCCAACAATCAGCGCTTTATCGACGTTGACCAATAGATCTGAGAGAAAGTCTGCAAACTCTTTTAGGAAATCAGCATAAGGCCCTGGAGGTCTATAAACGGTAGCTAGAGCAAGAGATAGTAGCGACTTTTTACTTATATCTGAGAGTGTAACATTTAGCATAAGAATTTCAAATGAATTAAACCTGTAGTTTGTTTTCTGAGTAACATTAAGATTATCTCTATAGATTGTTGCTACACCGCCGCCTCGGCCAATCAGACGGCATTTGTTTTTATAACAGTAGCCAGGCGGACAAGACTCATTAAGACCGAAATAATCATTTGGTTTAAGCCATGTTTCAGTAAGGCAATTTAAATCAAGACTATTATCTGTGATAATTTCATTTATAATAACCGCCTTAGGTGTCAGCGATCTAATGTTTAGTAGCCCTAGCTTTAGAAATTGTTTTTGTTCAGTAATTTTGCGAATTTCTGGTTTGATTACGATCAGATTTTTTCTAGAACCTTTAGTTTTATTGTTAAACCTCACTATTCTGGGAATAGACACAGTTTCTATAGATTGTACAACACTCACATTTCTATCAATTAAGTGGGCAGAACACAGACTGTGATTTGAGGTTTGACTTACTAGTCATACGGTGCGAAGCGTCTTGGAGATGTTCTCCGACAGAAGATCAGCTCCGATGCTGCTGGGGTGCAGGCCATCAGCACGGAAGAGCCTAGGACGCTCCCAGAAAAGATTCCAATTATTTACAAAGAGCAGCTTCTGTTCATTACACCAAGACATTAACCATTCATTTAAAGCAAATAATCTACTGAACCATTCATGTCCTCGTCGGTACGTCGGAAGCGGTCCGGACACGATGATCCTCGTCGCGGGCGATGTGGCTCGTACCGTCTCAATCAGGCTCCTGAAGTCCTGCTTCAGCACCTCCGTCTGCCGCAGCCTGGTGTCGTTCACCCCCGCGTGCAAAACAACAGCTCCGATGCTCTCAGCACCGTTGAGGATCACGGGAACCTGCGCAGCGACATCGAGAACACGAGCACCAGGAAAACAGTGACTGCGCACCTTACCTTTGGCTGTGGTAGCGTGGACGTGGCGAACAATGGAGTCTCCGATGACCACGGCGTCGCGTTCCGCCTCGCGAAGAGGGGAGAAGCGATTTCGTGTGGACACATCGAAGACCGGTGGCGGCGGCGGAGGAGAGGTCCTGGTCCGAGGCCTGGCTCGCGCCTTCCGCTGCTGAAGAACCCAGGGTCCCTGGTGAGACGGTGCCGGAGTGAACGAGGGCTGGGATGAACGCGTTCTGTGTGCTCGGGTCCTGTGCAGAGAAACACACGGCGTAGAGGAAGCAGGAGTGTTAATATCGCACTGCAAACTTAACGAGGAATGGTGAGCGTCAGCACGGGATGTTTCCAGCGCTGTCTGCCGCTCGCATAGCTCGGACTACTTCTCGAGAAGAATCCGAATCTGTCGCTCCACTTCCTCCAGTTCCAACTGCACCGCATGCAGCTCAAACGTGTCCTCGCCTGCACAAAAAGGTAGAGAAACATCCGATACACTCGCCATTAGAACAGACGAACGATAATATAGTAAGAGAAGAGTACAAACGCTAGTGTGACCACGCCGCTATTGCTATAGGGCTAAAGCTAGTAACGAATGTTCGGGAAGTCGGATAAAACTAGCGATATCAAGGTAATCCAAGTGGTTTTTATGTAAAATATTGTTGGGGATGTGTTCCCCCGCCAAAAAAGAAAGAGTGATATGTTATAAGTTTGATTTTAAGAGACAAAAACAAGCGATTAGGAATCAGCTCGACGGAGCTCTAGCTCAAACAACGCGGCAGCAACAAACAGGAAGTGACGAGTCCTTATATTATTATATCAGCACTATCAGCTACCATCAGCTACTAGGTAAGTGAATGTTTGTCTGTGAGTGTGTGTGCATTGATGGTGCCTTTCCAGATGTGTAAGCTGCCCATGCCACACGCACTCATGCAACCCCGTACCATCAGAGATTCAGGCTTCTGAACTGAGCGCTGATAACAACTTGGGTTGTCCTTATCCTCTTTAGTCCGGATGACATGGCGTCCCAGTTTTCCAAAAAGAATTTCAAATTTTGATTCGTCTGAGCACAGAACAGTTTTCCACTTTGCCACAGTCCATTTTAAATGAGCCTTGGCCCAGAGAAAACGCCTGCGCTTCTGGATCATGTTTAGATATGACTTCTTTTTTGACCTATAGAGTTTTAGCTGGCAACGGCGAATGGCACGATGTATTGTGTTCACCGACAATGTTTTCTGGAAGTATTCCTGAGCCCATGTTGGGATTTACATTACAGTAGCATTCCTGTATGTGATGCAGTGCCATCTAGGGGCCCAAAGATCACGGGCATCCAGTATGGTTTTCGGGCCTTGACCCTTACGCACAGAGATTTGCTCCAGATTCTCTAAATCTTTGGATGATATTATGCAATGTAGATGACGATAACTTCAAACTCTTTGCAATTTTTCTCTGAGAAACTCCTTTCTGATAATTGCTCCACTATTTTTTGCCGCGGCATTGGGGGAATTGGTGATCCTCTGCCCACTCTGAGGGGCTATTTTTATGCCCAATCATGTTGCCAATTGACCTAATAAGTTGCAAATTGGTCCTCCAGCTGTTCCTTATATGTACATCTAACTTTTCTGGCCTCTTATTGCTACCTGTCCCAACTTTTTTGGAATGTGTAGCTCTCATGAAATCCAAAATGAGCCAATATTTGGCATGACATTTCAAAATGTCTCACTTTCAACATTTGATATGTTATCTATATTCTATTATGAATAAAATATAAGTTTATGAGATTTGTAAATTATTGCATTTCTTTTTTATTCACAATTTGTACAGTGTCCCAACTTTTTTGGAATCGGGTTTGTAGTTGGTAATTTGACTCGGAACCAGCACACTTTTCTTGGCATTGAGCGTCAGCCCAAGCTTCTTCATGTGCGACAGAACAACATCTCAATGTTGAACTGCCAACTGTTCTGTTTGAGCTAGTATCAGAATCAGAATGTCAGAATGTGCTTTATTTCGCCAAGTGTGCACAAACACACAAGGAATTTGTTGTGGTTTTTACAGAAGCTCTTGGTACACACATACATATGACATGAGAACAGAAACATTTAAATAAGTAAACTAAGAAAATAATAAATAAGTAAAATAAAATAAATAATAATACTAATGTGGTATACATCTGGAACATAAGACATACAGATTTGTATTGTATATACAGCAGGGTGAATAGAATATATATATATATATATATTTACACTAATTTTTACTCTCAAGTACTGAAAGTGAATACTAAAACGGGTAATTGCTATGTTAGCTGTTTAAGCTGGTGATAGCGTTGGGGAAAAATTTTTTCTTATGCCTAGATGTTCTAGTGCACAGAGATCTGTAACGTCTGCCTGAGGGCAGAAGTGCAAACAGGTTGTGTCCAGGGTGAGAGGGGTCTGTGATGATGTTACCTGCCCATTTCTTCACTCTGGCGTTGTACAAGTCCTGAAGGTTGGGCAGGTGCATACCAATTATCCTTTCAGCTGTCCTAACAATCCGTTGCAGTCTTCTTATATCTAATTTGCTGGCTGACCCAAACCAAACAGTTATAGAAGTGCACAGAACTGACTCAATAACAGCTGAGTAAAACTGTTTCAGCAGCTCCTGTGGCAGGTTGAACTTCCTCAGCTGGCGAAGGAAGTACAGTCTCTGCTGAGCCTTTTTC
>RJVU01015592.1:1463704-1506736 GCA_003731715.1 Anabarilius grahami | reverse complement strand
AATGTTAACAGAAATGTACTAGTTGCACATCAATGAAAACAACAATAGCATTCATTATGTTTATTACAGTATTTCACAATTGCTAAAACACATTTCTTGAAACCATCACTCATTATAACTGACTCTTATGGCAAAATCAAACAAAGCTTTCAGATCATACACACATTAAGCAAAATATAAACACATACAGATCATTCATTAGACACTACATTAAAAAATGGAAAACACAACATCCAGAACATGAGGTTACAGAAAAAAAAGTATTGTAACACAGTAAACACATTTTGCCATTACATAAAATGTATAGAAATCACAAGTAATGTGAATTTAAAGTATACTGTATGTACTGCAAGTACAGTATTATATTCAATATTATATAGTATTGAATGTCTGTATATACAGTACTTACATACTGTGAACATACAGCAGTCTAAATGCAAATGACTAAACTTACGACACATGTCAGATTGCAAAACTGAACAGGCAGAGGAGAATGAACAGCACTGAAATGGAAACAGTCTTTTGTGACTTTTGAATTCTCCACTTTAAAATGAAAATTCATCTTTTACTCACCCTCAGGCTGTTCCAAACCTGTATACATTTCTTAGTTCTGTTGAAAACAAAGAAAGATATTTTGAAGAAAGTTTGTAACCAGGCTGCTTTGGGCCAACATTGACTTCCATGGTAGGAAAAAAAATACTATAGAAGTCAATGTTGGCCCAAAGCGGACGGCTTTATTTTTCTTTCTTTCTTTTTTTTCCTCATATTTTGATATTCATATGTTAGTATAATGAGTGCGTTGCATGTCTGTGTTTTATTGGTTGTTTTGTCCCCTCTACACTCTCTTTTCCACAGCTTTTACATGTTCATTTCTTGAGTCTGTTTCAAATCTGAGATGCAAATGACCAGTGAGGGGTTTCATGACACTTTAAATGTTATTTAAATGATTACTGTTTTTGCAAAAATATTTATTAAAATATCCTTGTCAAAAGGCAACAAACACAAATGTGAACTTGAGAATATTGGAATGTTTGAAAAAGATGAACTTTAGCAATATCTTTTACGTTTTGGATAAAAATGGGATATATCTTTCTCTGTTTTATGCTGAAAACGACTAGTTGCTCCTCCAGACTGCATTCGTCACTTTTGGGTCAAGTCACAATCATGATCCCTCTTCCTTAAATGAGGGTGGTGCCATAATGGTGGCCCTGACTCACCTGGTGAGACAAACAAGGCACCCCTCATTGCTACCTTCCCTAACAAATGCAAAAGTAAGTCTTTCTATGACATGCAGCATTGCAGATAATGCAGAACTAAATTTAAAAACATAAAGTAATTTATTATCATTGTATTTATTCAATAATTGCATGAAATAGATGGAAAGCTTTTTCAATTAAATTATATAAATTGCATAGATTTGGCTAAAATCTATATGTATCATATATTATGACAGAAATATTTGTACATAAACAAGTGTGGCTAGTAACCTATTGTTTTTTTTATACTATTTCTGCCATATCTTCTGTATTACCTTAGATGTAAAATACGTGCATTCTTATAACAAGCATTTTTGATATATATTTACCAAAAATTAACTCTCCCTCTCTCCAGGAGCATGACACACCTTTGTCATGTTGAACCATGTCCAGATGACATCATTAGGTCAAAGATAACAAGACCAGATCACAAGACTACAAGATCACAAGACCAGATCTCTCCTCACAGAATACACTGCAACACTGCAAACTGGTCCTCTGACAAAGATAAAACATCGGGGGTGCAAACCCCAACCCATAAGCGTGGATGCCGAAATGAAAAAGTGCCCATGGAAAAACACCAAGATATTCTCCACTCATTTACTCCAGTCAAAAAATTGGTTGAGATTCTGGTGGATTTCACACTGGGTCCCAGCAGTTTACAATACACTGAAAAGAAAAGCTTGGGCTGTCTGATTTTTGCACAATGATAAATGGTGGTGAATAAAGAAGTGTCTGTATTTGCTCTTGCAAGTTCCCAATAAACAAAAATTAAAGACGTAGGTGTGACTTCACGCTTTCTTATCTGGGTAGGTTGTAACAACAACACTTTGCATTTTAGTTTATAGAAAAAACAAATATATGGACATGTTTTATAAAAACTTGAGACAAGATTTAAGCTTCCTACTCAAGAAATGTGTCTCACTGTACATACTGTAGATACAGAAACTATTTCACTGCAGTAATATGGATTTGGTGCTTTCAGGTCCATCAATTGTAAATTAAATATTTTATTTTTGGTGTCTGGTAGTGCAGCTTTTGCAAGTGTATTTTTTTTACTCTTTATAACAGAAATGCATTTATGTTGTAGCATTATGTAATCACATGTGATGCATTTTGGCTTGTATAGGCAGAAAACTTCAATTTCAACAGCCAAGTTCTGTTTTGCATCTATAAATGCTTTTTACCTAGAACATTCTCATCATGAACTAATGTTCACGCCATAATATTTTGATGTCTTTATAAAAAACTTTATTCGCTTTAATGGCATTTTTTAATTGCCAAAATCTATGAACGTGCAGTACTGAATCAGTAAAACACGACGAAAACAGTGTGTGATTTGTGGGCCCTAACCAATTCCAGGTATGGGGCCCCAACACAAAGGGCTAGCTCTGATTGCTCAGTGGTCTGTGTGAAGTATGCACAAAATATGCTTTGTACCCCACATAATGTTACTGAATCAACCAGCAGCTAACCAAATCCTGACCCCTGGATTTACCCCGTAATTCACCTAATTTTAATGTTGACCCCTTCCCAAAAATGTTCTTTCAAGTCTTCAGCTGTTTTTGTTTTTCTTGTTGTTCGTTTGTTTAATTTACCATTTAATTTCAAGTGATTCTCTATCAAAGGAACTTTCAAAACATTTTCAATGATGATCCACCAGATGGAGACAAAGGTGTTGTTGTTGTTTTTTTTTTTTTACATTTGTAAAACTAAGAGTATTACTAATACTATTTGCCTAGAGTCTGTCCACAATAAATAAAACGTTTAATAGATCCATAAGAGGATTACTAACATTTGAATCACAAACATTCTGACGGGTAGGCTGTTTATGGAGATCCTCCAATAATTTTACACAATAGCATAAACATGTTTATGTTTAATAAACAAAGTCACAAATATTTATTCATGGATGGACTGGTATTATTAGATGCAAAAAGGATGATAGGATCATTTTCATTCAGGTATCAAGGTGTTTGAGTCATTGAAGCCAGAGAGATAAGTGGATATATAAATTAAAGTGGAGTTTGTTACACTCTTATTTCATGTAGTTACAGGGTAAATAAAATAATAATATAAAAAAAAACAAAAAAAAAACACAAACAATCTGATATGACTTGGAAACCTTTATTTGAAAAACAACTTATTTCAAAACAGATTTAAAGTTACAACACTTCTTATTCGTTTCTCTTGCTCGGCTTCCTCCTCCACTTGTTCCTCTTCTTCTTTTTCTTTCTTTCCACTGATGAATTTTAAGAGGGAATCCCCTTTGCTATTCTGTATTAAAAGAAAATACAGTACAACCGGAAATGTGCTCACCATTTACTCATCTCTTACCCTCATGCCATTTTTGATGCATATGACTTTACTTCTTAAGATGAACACAAAAAGGTTTTTAAGTAAAAAAATAAATCATCTGGCTACGCTTTATAATGCAAGCTCACGTGTTCCTAAAAGTCAAAACATCAAACAGCACTAACAGTAATAACTAGAGTAATCCATACGACCCCAATGGATGAATCAATGTCTTCTGAAGTGAAACGATCCGTATTTGTCAGAAAAATATCAAATATTTTAACATTTTAAACTTTCGACCAACTGTCTCCTGCGCGTGCATGCGAGGGTTGAGAGTTCATGCTTGACTTAACTTGAAGCGTGATGTAAGCGTGCCAAGAAACTCACGCGAAAAGTCACGAGGATGTCGGATGCCGTCAGTTTAAAAAACAATTTTTTTTTAAATTAATGCTCACAAAAAAATACACGGATTAACAGATAATGATAATGAGAAACAAATGAGACAGAATAACAGAGACGGCTCTCCCGCGAGAACGTCATGGAAGCTTCACGTTGCTCATTACAATGTGTTTCGTCGAACGCAAAGTCGACTCTCATGCAGGCGCTGGTGACAGCTGGTCGGAAGCGAAAAGATGAATAGCTTAAACCATGAGAAGATTACAGGGTGTACTGTATTTTCTTATAGTACAGAATAGCAATGAGATTCCTTCTTAAGATTCATCAGTTGAGAAACAAGAGCAGGAGGAAGCCAAGCGAGAAACAACAACAACCAAAAAACTGACAAAACTTGTTACTTACTGTCAGGACTTTAGAATTAGAAATGAAAAGTTGATTTAAAAAAATAATAAAAGAATAACAAGTTGTAGACCTGTTTTTAATAAAGTTGTTTTTTCAAATTAAGGTTTCAGAGTCAGTGATATCAGATTGTTTGCGTTTTTTTAATTACTTACACTGTAACTACATGAAATAAGAGTGTAACAAGCTCCACGTAATATCATATTTACCCTGTAACTACATGAAATAAGAGGGTAACAAGCTCCACTTTAATTTACGGCCCGTAATGTCATACTTACCCTGTACCAACATGAAACAAAAGCATATTTCCCCATGTATTAATAAAGACTGCAATAGTTCTTTCTACTTTCCTTAACTTTATCAGTGCATTTTCTCGCTAAATTGCTCCCAAATGTAAGATTGTTGTCTATAATAACACTGTAAGTACCACTTAGTTCTAAAATACTTACAGTATAAATAATTAGATTTTTTCCTTGTTGTTACCCCTTTATTCCTTTACATATTACATATTGTTTCCCTATACTTACACGTACTTACTGTATAAGTACACTATAATTATCGAAAGTTACGCTGTAAATTCGTTGTAATTACGCAGTACTTTCCAGGCTGTAATCTAAAGCGTTACCCAAACTACATATAGTCTATGGATTCAGCAGCTCCGTTAGAGCTATATATATACTCGGGTTCAAAAACAGGTAACACCCTGAAGCTCATCAACATATTTGAATATGCTAACAGTGGTGCAGTAACTAATTGTGGTACATGCAGCACCCCCAGGTGGTGTCTGTCTGTCTGTCTGTCTATCTATCTATCTATCTAGTCATCAAAATGTATTTACTCACCCAAAACATTTAATTCATGCTTCAAAACCTAGTTATTGTGTCAGTAAATTGGCCAATGCCACCAAAATAAAAAGTCTTTTTAACATTGTGTTAGCCATGGTCAAAATGTTTAGATGTTTTTTCACTATGGAAATATTTGTTATATACAAATTGCATGTTTCCTACTTTTTTGTTGACACTGTTTTCTACACTATACAAGAATGCCAGTTTTATCTGAATGCTTTTGTGTCTCACACTGATCTTTATAGATACAGATTTCAGCAGTAGATAAAAATTTACTAGGAAAAGTCAATACTGTAGTAGTCTCAGTCTCAGGCATCACGTCCATAGACCGTTGGCTGAATGTCTGATGCATATGGCACACTTAACTGGAAACACTTCAGGATTTTCGAAGTCGTCATTTGGTTGGTTGAATTCTACAGGATGTCCGGGAGACGTGTGTGTCGCGTTCTTTAATGCTCCTCCTGGAAACAAATGTTGTGAAGCCAAACCCCCTCGTTGAAGAAGAACGCAGTCATGTTAAAGGAACACTCCACTTTTTTTAAAATAGGCTCATTTTCCTAGCCTGACGTGGTCATACTCAATTCTAGTCAGAATATGAGTCTGATACTGCTCCATTGGGCTTTGATTATGGGGGCGTATTTCAACCGATCCAGGAAAGACCTCAATTGGATAGACCTACAACCAATCAGAGCTACAGAGTAAGTGACGTATGTTGAGTGACGCACAGTTTTGTTAACAGAACTCAACTGCACACATGCTGGAACTAGTAGAAGATGAGCGTAAACAATCTTTGCCGGTGTTGAAAAAAGAATTTTAAAAGATTTTAAAATGAATGCGCTGTCGATATCTTCTATAACGGACGCAATGGCGGAATCTACACATCTCAGTTCTTCAACACCAGCCATCATTGTTGTAAACTAATTCAACCCAAGCGCTCTTTGATGACGTGGCTGATTACGTTTCTGGTGATAATCTGTCAATCATCACCCTGACAATGTGATTGGTCCGAACAGTTTCTGTTCGGGCATAATTACTCCTCTACGGATCGAGTCCAGACCGAACTCCCCGACCTCAAAATGTTGTGGGCGGGGCTAAGTTCGGCTGGCATCCAGGCTATCATTTTCCAACTTCCAACTTTGCAGCTGTTAAACAGTTGAGTTTTACCGTTTTCAAATCCATTCAACCGATCTCCGGGTCTGGCGGTACCACTTTTAGCATAGCTTAGCATTGTTCATTGAATCTGATTAGACCGTTAACATCTCGCTAAAAAATGACTTAAGAGTTTTGATATTTTTCCTATTTAAAACTTGACTCTTCTGTAGTTACATCGTGTACTAAGACTGACGGAAAATGAAAAGTTGCGATTTTCTAGGCCGATATGGCTAGGAACTATATTCTCATTCCGGTGTAATAATCAAGGAACTTTGCTGCCGTACCATGGGTGCAGCAGGCGCAATGATATTACACAGCGGCTCTAACAAATGTCTCCATGGTTGCAAGGCATGCTCCCTGTGCAAACGGGGTCACAGCCGCTGCGTAATATCATTGCGCCTGCTGCACCCATAGTACAGCAGCAAAGTTCCTTGATTATTACGCCGGAATGAGAATATAGTTCCTAGCCATATCAGCCTAGAATAGCGCAACTTTTCATTTACTAAAAGTGGTACCGCCAGGCCCGGAGATCGGCTGAATGGATTCAAAAACGGTAAAACTCAACTGTTTAACTATAGGGGATTTGGAAAATGAGCCTATTTTCAAAAATCGCTTGAGAGTTCTGAAAGGGATTTAAACCAAATTATTTTGATGACAGACTTTGGCTCAGACGTTTCAGAACGACCAAACCAACATTTGAGTGGCTGTGCAATGTGACTGGTCCGCTGGTTAGCCCAGGGCTGCGTTCAGCCCCGACAAAACGTTGCAAAACGTTTTTTAAACAGAAACGGTGGTGCGTTGAACACCCTGTTCTGATGATGCAAGAGTTGCAACTATGGCAGCTGAGAAGGACATTCTTTGTGTTCTTTTTGAAAAATTTTCGGAGCCTGATTAAATCAGTAGGCTATAAATATATTTAATAACGCAAAATATGCTCGATGTTACAGTCACTGCCCTTGCCGTCCAGAATAAAAGAGAAACATCCCAATGGAGTGAAGAGATTTGTGGAAACTTCGAATTATTGTGATACAACATTTGTCTCGCATTTCAGCATGAAAAGACAAACATTTCAGGTGAAGGATAATCCACTTCTTACCTCCGAGACTGTGTTGATAGATATATTATTTTTATTGTTTGTATTAGCCTTATCATTATTGCTGATCACTGTTGTTGTGCTATGATATTGTAATATTTACCATTATATAATTAGGAGTATAGAAAAGTTTATGAAAGTGTCACTTCACAATACAACAGCAAAATATATAAGTATAGTATTTTTGTTACATTAATACCCATTGTGCGAGCTGTCTCTTTAATACCGCGTGGTTTATATACAGGTTGCCGCTGATTGGGCTGACATTTCTGACACACCCACTGTGGCGAGCAGGGCGGGCGAGAGCCGTGAGGGAACGGCGCGAGGCCGGTGACGCGAGTGTTAATGATCGTCACCTGTGAGGCGCACCGGCCTCGAGTCCCTCACGGAGGAGCTCCGGAGGCATAAAAGGAGGAGCGACGACAGTGAACGGAGGAGAGAGGACCAGGCCTGGACTTTATTTTATGTTTTATTATGTTTGTGTGGCCGGCAGACGTCCGCGAGGGTCTGCCGGCATTACTTTCGTTTTGTTCTGTTTATTTTGAATTAAAGTTTGTTTGAATGTTCGCCGGTTCCCGCCTCCTTCTTCCCGTACTTACGAACTGTGTTACACCCACCAAACAAGAGAAAACGGCATCTCAAACCCCGTTGCACACCGTTTCCAGGAAACATGTCGTTCAACCCGGAAAACGTAGCAAAACGTTGCGCACCGGTTTGAGCTTGAACGTGCCCCAGTTATCCTCTGTTGAGGCAAAGTCACGTGAGTTTTTTGTTGCGCATCAAGGGATTTATTCAAGTATAGGTCTCTGCGGAACAAAAGAGGGGCGTCTCCCAATTTTGGGGTGTTTTCTAACTGAGAGAGGTGTTTTTAACGATCCAACCAAAAAAGTACGGAAGCCGGGATAGGCGTTTATTTATTTTTTTAGTACGGAAGCCTAAAAGGCCATTTATTATTATTTTATTTTTTTCTTGTTTTCTCATGATCACAACTACTTTTTAATGTTTAGATCACGAGAAACAATTATGTCGAGATAATGAGAAATAAATAAATAAAATATTGCTGCATGCTTGACTTCCGTAACAGGGAAACTATGCGTTTTTCCTGCCTAGATATATGAATATAGTAAAATGTTTCCATATATTTTGAAGAGTATGAACTATTTTACAGGTACTGTGGTAATTTGCCAAATTCAAGCCAGCTTATAGCTCGAGAGGGCTAAATATATGATTTATGCAAGTTTTATGATTAGCCTAATCTTTTTTTATTGCTTAGTTATTTATTTATTTTATTATTATTATTTTGCATTAACTACAAATTATAATGACACGGGATGTAATTTTGTCACTATGGCTACACATTTCGTCATTTGTCTGAACTTATCCAATCGGCGTCATTTGAGGTTGGACATGGCCCAGGTAAAAAAAATACTATAGTAATTGATAGTAAATAGTGTTTTTGAACCATACTATAGTAAATTGTAGTATACTGTATATATTATAGTATTTACAACACTTTGTTAATAAATGCTTCAGCATAGGCTGTTTGGTTTTTACTACAGTAAACTGCGTGTATTGTAGTATAATATAGTTTAAAGAAAACTTAGAAGAGTATTGGGTAACGTAATTTGTTTATATTACTATAGTTGTTATATTACCAAAGCAATAGCCTATAGAATTACCACAGCAAATTAATTCAAGTACTTTAGTATGGTTCAAAAACACTACAGTATTTACTATAAATTACTACAGTATTTTTTCACCCGGAGGAAGAATTACAAGAATTATAATTAGTCAAATAGTTTCTTAAGGCTAGATATTTCGCATTTATGTGCAACAAGTCTTGTATAATTTTGCTCTTCAATATGAATAACGCAGAAGAACACAACCAATGGCACGTGTTACAGGCCCCGTGCAGAAGGCCGTGTTTGCAGATTAGAAAATACCTGTAAAAACAGGAAAGAATGAGGAGACCAGAGCCACCGTGTGTGTGTCGCCAAAATCCCCAGAAATTGTTTATTCAATGTTTTCTCAATAAAATATACTTCTTTTTTTTTATTGATGGACAAATGTCACGTTCCTTTTCTTGTCTTTTTACTCTTTCAAACAGTGCACATTTCACATTTACATTCCTCCTTTTTTTCCTACACACCTCCATTTGAGCTTTCCTCTTTGTTTCTTTAACTCAAAAACTCAACAGTTGTCTCATGCATATAATGCAATATAATACCATCACACGAATGAAGTTACTGATTCTACAATCAGATCTACTGTGCCACTTCAGCATCCCCCTCTGCTTTAGCAGGAAATATTTGCGTTAACATTACATCCATTTGCACTGAGATGTCCATTCACAGAAACTCAGCCGGAGAAGTGCATTGTAATTTGACACATAAACTCTAAATAACCAAACAAATATAATAAGAATAAACAAATAATGAAAGTAATGAACCTAGTAACTGGAGCCTGAATAAATCACATAAAATGCTTTTTGCGAGCACATGCCAGCATCACAGCATCCACAAAATGGCGGATCACCTAAGCATTTTCACTATCTTTATTAACTGGAACATTTGTTTACAATTTTACAAAATAAACATACACATAGTTAACACAAATGACTCGTGTGCATATTGCTTGGATGTTGTAAAAGCATTACCTGTAAAAACAGGAAAGAATGAGGAGACCAGAGCCACCGTGTGTGTGTCGCCAAAATCCCCAGCAATTGTGAGGGCGCCGGCGCACAATGCTCCTCTACAGGAGTCCACAGTATCAAAATAAGAGTCCCGCTCTCAACCAACAAAAGATAACTTATACATCACCATTTTCAACTTCTTATCACATTTTACATGTACTTAAACTGAAATAAATATATATATATATATATATATATAAAACTTTTCCTCCAAAATTACAATACACAACATGTACATTAGTGTGTCACATCCTCCCTGACAAAATGAAATAGGCTCCAGTTACTAAAACACAACAACAATATTTTAACTTTTTACCCTTTTTTTTTCAAAAACATCTCATGTCTGTTGTTCAATACACTGGCATTATAGATGTGAAAGGCCTAAATGTGCTGGTGTCAGTGTAAGGTGCAATCTGAAAAGTATGTGGTACGGGATAAGGTGTTGTCCACACAGGTAAGTATGGTAGTGTATAAGCTGCTACACTATTGAGTGCGGTCTGGGGTTGTATTGAGGGTTGACCCAGTGTCTCATATGTGAACATTCTCTTTGGTTTTCTTTCTCGTGCAGATCGTCTTAGTATAACCAGATCTTCTTCCACTGGATAGTCCCTTGCATCACTCATCCGAAGACTCTCGATTTTACCGTCTTCTTCACTCCATGATGAGGATATGGGGCAGTGAACAGGTTCATACACCGACTGACTACTGCTTTGAGTATCTCTCCCTTGTAGTGACGTGTATCTGATCTTGCTCTCCACTTGCAGATGCTGGTGATGCCACCTCTACCAGAGGATTCTCCTGACTTGATTCTGGACTTGGCAGGTAAGTATTCTCTCTTCTAGGTTCAGCCCAACTTGAAGGGATCCTCAGCCAATACTCTCCCGTGTCATCCTCATCCGAATCAGTCTCTTCTCCTTCGTGGTAAGTAAGCTCCTTGCTCTGTGTCTCTCTGTCTTTTTGTCTGTTTCGCTTCTGTTTTCCATGTTTCCCAGGATCTGATGGAGTTTCCACAGGTAAGTAATTTACCAACAACAACAGGTTTCGATGTAGGGTGCGTGTTCCCTTCTTACTTCCATTCTCAGGGCTCACCTTATACACTGGGTTGTCAGCCACTTGTTCTTCGACCACATAGATGCTTTTCTCCCAGTATGGTCTGAGTTTCCCTGGACCTCCACGCTCACTGAGATTTCTGACTAATACCCTGTCTCCGGGTCTTAGCACTACACCCCTGACCTTAAGGTCATACTGGGCTTTGCCACGTGCACTTGCCTGCTTGCTGTTCTCACTTGCTATTTGGTATGCCTCACCCATTCTTCTAGCCCACTGTTCAGCAAATCCTTTTGGTCGTTGCCCCTCGTCTTCTTCAACCAGCCCAAATATCAAGTCAATAGGAAGGCGAGGATGTCTCCCATAGAGTAGGTAGAATGGGGAATACCCAGTTGACTCATGACGGGTGCAATTGTAGGCGTGTACAATCTGGGGCAGATGATCTTTCCACTTTGTTTTTTCTTTCTCAGCCATCGTTCGGAGCATCTGCAGGAGAGTCCGGTTAAATCTCTCAGCTGGGTTCCCCTGGGGGTGATATGGGGATGTTCTTGAGTGACGCACTCCAGCCAGTTGTCGGAGATTTCGGAAAAGCTCATTCTCGAACTCTCTGCCTTGGTCGTGATGTAGCTTTGCTGGGTAGCCAAAGCGAGGGATGTAGTCATTAAACAACCGCTCAGCCGCTGTCCGTCCGGACTTGTTTTTCGTAGGGTAAGCTTGAGCGAATCGAGTGAAATGGTCAACGACAACTAGTATATACTCATATCCTCCCTGACTCTGCTCCAGGTGCAGATAATCGATGCAGACAAGTTCCAATGGTGAGCTGGAAGTTATACTCCCCATGGGTGCTCGGACATGAGTCACTGGTTTTTTTGCTTTGATGCATGGGCACCTTTTGGTGATGTACTCCTCTACTTCTCTCTTCATATGCGGCCAGTAAAACCGCTCCCTCATTAAGTGGATTACTCTTTCTTGGCCTACATGTCCCTTCCTATCATGTAGTTGCTCCAGAGCAAGTTGTCTATACTTGGTTGGCAGAACAAGCTGTTTCCTCCCAGCTACGCGCCTATAGAGACATCCATCTTCCAAAGACAGCTTGCTCCACTCTCTTAAGAGTTTCCTGGCTGGGCCTGTCACCCTTCTCCTACTGTCTTCATCCAGCACCTCATCTGTCTCTTACATCTCCATTATCCGATAGATCACTGGATCGTCCCTTTGAGCTTTGGCGAGTTCGACTTTGCTTACAGGTGGCAACGAGGGAGCAGAGGAGGATTGGCCTACGTCTGCATGGGCCATACTGAGTGCTGCAATCCAAGCCACATCCTTCTTCCTGGCGGCATGACTCCCATCCCAGACCGCTCGTATCACCTCTGGTGACAGGTCCTCCGTGCACTCTGCAACATATTTCTCCATATCGAGAGGAAGGCGTGATAGCGTGTCCGCATCAATGTTCGCTTGACCGGGTCGATGTTTGATATCAAAGCGAAAATCCGACAGTTCTCCCACCCAACGATGGCCTACTGCATTCAGTTTTGCAGTGCTCATAACATAGGTCAAGGGATTATTATCGGTGTTAACGGTAAAGTGGGAGGCGTAAAACAAATAATCCCTAAACTTCTCGCATACCGCCCACTTTAATGCAAGAAACTCCAGCTTCCCACTATGCAGTCGGTAGTTCTTTTCAGCTGGAGAAAGGGTCCTGGAGCCGTATGCGATGACCCGCAACCCTCCATCCTGGTGCTGATAAAGGATAGCCCCGAGGCCCTTTTCTGATGCATCAGTGTGTAGCACGAATGGGAGGTTGAAATCCGGGTAAGCCGAGACCGGTGGATTTACCAGCATGTCAATCAGTTGGTCGAGTGTTTTCTGGTGCTCAATGGTCCATTCCACTGTTCGGGAGGGCATCTGGGGACCCTTTCTCTTCCTTTGGCTGTACTGATGCATTGCTGCCCCTGGCTGAGTCTGGAGTAATTCGTAGATTGGTTTGGCCACACGTGAAAGATCTTGTATGAATGGGCGATAATACCCAAGGAATCCAAGGAGTCTTTGCACCTCTCCCACTGTCTGGGGTCTGTGACTCTTCAGTGCTATCACTGCATCAAGATCACGAGGGTCTATTCTCACTCCTTTCGCCGACACTAAGCGACCCACATACCGGACTTCCTGGCGAAAGAGTTCACACTTCTCAGGCCTAAGTTTTACTCCGTGGCGCCTAAGAGTCTGAAGAACTTTTCAGATCACTCCTACATGTTCCTCAAATGACCGGGCGTAACACAACACATCATCGAGATACGGAGCACAGCACTCATCCCTGAGATCATTCAGCATCTCCTCCATGCTGCGCTGGAATGCCGCAGGCGCATTGGACAGGCCGAACGGAATTCTCACCCACTCATATAGCCCCCACGGAGTGATAAAGGCGGTCATGTGTCTCGAACCCTCGGCTATGAAGCCCTGGTGGTAGGCTTTTCCCTGGTCAAGGATGCTAAACCAAGAATACCCTCCCAGGGTGTCAATCAGGTCTTGAATTCTCGGCAAAGGGTGTCTGTCTGGTACAGTCTTCCTATTGAGGAGCCGATAGTCCACACATAAACGCAGTGAACCATCCTTTTTTCGAACACAGACTACAGGGGCGGAGTAGGGGGACTTAGATTTTACAATCCACCCTTTTGCCAGAAGGTCTTGGATATAGTCCTTTACTTCTTTGAACAAAGGCTTGGGTATTGAGGAATAAGCACGTTGTACTGGTATGTCGTCTTTGAGATTGATGGACATTTGAAGACTCGGGATGCAGCCCACATCATTTCCATCCCGGGCAAAGGATGCAGACTCATACAGCATTTGCCTAACCACTGTTTGCTGATCTTCATTCAGATGGCTGACACTGACAGGTGGGCTTCACAAGGTTGAGTTTTCCTCCATCACTGCCACAGATGCACCATGAACCTTCAAACCGGCCGTTGTTTCCTTAGACTTGTCCTTTTCCAACACCGTCTGAACAGGATGGATGTACCCTAGGATTGTGTTGCGAGGCAGGGTAATGTCGCATGTAGAGTGGTTGCAGATAGGGACTGCAACGTATGAGCTTTAGAATTCCAAAAGTCCTTCGCCTATATCCAGCTGCTCCAACTGCACATTGTCCTCATCTGGCTCAAACAGAGCTACTGCGCAAGACTGATCCATCTTGGGTGGTACCCTGCACTTTACCCATGCTACCTGACCTGCTGGTATCAAAACGCTGTCTCGGTTTACTCTCAACCGCCCCCACTGTCCGCTGTGCTCGGGAGCCTGCACAAAACTAACCAGGGTCTGGGCTTCCTCACTTGATACTGCTATTGCGCTGGAGAGCAATGAGACTAAGGTAGGAACTAAACGCTCTGGTTGGCCCTGAATTAGCTCTTCCACCACATTAAAGCCAAGCAACGGCCTCTCGATTGGAATGTGGCTTACCAGAAAAGGAACATTAATTGAGAGGTCGGGGATGTCGTTTCCTTGTAAGTTGACGGTAATGACAGCCCACCCGTCAAAGGGTATTAGATCTCTATTGATGGCATAATCTAACTTTTCTGTCATTCCCATTAGCTCCACAAGAGGCCTTACCTCTACAGTGGGTAAGTATTTCTCTTTCCATATTCAATCGACCATGCTGACTTGAGCCCCGGTATCAAGCAAAGCAGTCACCGCGAGGCCATTGAGATTACACTGGGCCAATGCTTTCTTCCCTATCAATTTGACAATGGTTTCTTTTTTTGTTCCGGGCGGCGGTGGACTGTCAGCTCTCTGATACATTCCTTTGTCACTGAGGGTTTGGGTTTTACAGCAGGGAGATGATTGTATGGGTTTACATTTTACAGAGTCAGATCTGATTGCCGAAATGGAGTCCTCAGGGCTTTGGGACATAGGAGACTCGGTCACTGGTCGTCCCTTGGCAGTGGCCGTTTCCCTGCGGTTTTTGCTTTCGGAGACATCCTCGAGCCCGGTGCCCCTCTTCGCCACAGAGAAAACAATGAGTGCAGTTCTGTTGTCCGGCTTCAACACATCTAGGGCAACCCCGGAGTTTTGCTCCTCGCTGTGGAGGATGACCTCTTACGAAACATTGACAGGTATGTTCAGGTTGTGGCCTCAGTGTTGACTGGCGCATGGAATCTACCATACTGGTAAGTGCGTCAATGCGAGCAGTAAGTTGTGTTATTGGATCATTTTTAATTTTCTGAGCAGGCACCTCCTTTGCCCCTCTGTCAGGTGCACTCTCAAGTTGGGCAGAGCTTGCATTACTTTGCTTGGAACGAGTTATTGGACCCAACCTTCGCGCTCGCTCGTTTTCATCATTGGTGATTTTCATCACATTTCTCACGATAGCCTCATCTGTGATACTATGGTCAGCCAGCAGAGGTTTAAGCTCACTCCTGACGTCTTTATACTTGTGCCCCAGGCCCTGATATACGGTATGGAGGAAAACATCTTGGATTGTGGCTGGGCTGTACTTCACATCCGTGTTAGACTGTTTGATAGAAAAGAGTATTTTCTGCTTAAGGCCTATTACCCTGTACAGGAACTGTTGAGGGGTTTCAGTCTCCATCTGTTTTGCACACATTAGTTCCTGAAATAACTCTCTGCTGCTTTTGTCCCCTAGGTGTGACTGCAGGAACCTCTTAAGCTCTTCTACTGTCATATCTTCCTTATTCATAATCATTTCTTTGAAGTTACCAGGTTTGATTGCATGTAATATTCCCCTGACCAGTTCAGCTTCACCGAAATTCTCTTTGACTCCATCATCAATCTGTCGGCACACATTGGCGTATGTGATGTCGGATGCATAGTCACCAATTTGACCCCCTTGTATCTTAAATTCACGACGTTGCAAACAGGAGAGGTCTCGTAATGAGACTACTCTTTCAGTGATCCCCTGTGAGGTATGTTCAACATTATTACTATTCACAGGTGTGTCACTGTGTATCACAGGTGGGCTAGGAGTGGAGTGCTGTATGTGTGGTGTAAGATACTGAATGAGTTTTCTGCTCAGCTCTTCGAAATCTGAATGTCTGACAGTGGGATTGGTACTAGGACTTGTATCTAACCCTCTAACTTTCCCTAGATCAGATGCAGTTTAAGGTGATTTTACATGCACAGTGTCTGTAGTGATCATGTGACCTGTAGAGGTGTGTATATGTGAAGTAGGTGCAGGGCATACATCAACATCAACATCAACATTACTCTCAACCTCACCATGACGATGACAAGGTGCTGCAGCACCATGCTCTTGTACGACAGCCTCCACAGTCCCTTGTAAAAACAAAAGTTCAGTCATACCTCTGTCCTCTGATTCTAGCAGGTGAGTGCTGTACATAAAGGCATTGATGTATTCAAGACAGCCCTCTTGATCTTCAGTGTCAAGTTCAGAGAAGTCCCTTTCTGGTATTGGACCGATGCTTTTGCCGACTTGGAACAGTTCAACAGCAGACAGGTTGAGTAGCCTTTTCCTGATGTCCCAAACCAGGTCCTTGCGTACTCGATCAGCCATGATAACCTCTTTTCCACAGTCCCTCGAGCCACTCGCGCAGTCACCAGCTTTCTGGACCCCTTTTCTCACTGACGTCCTCGCCTAATGGATCGCTGCATCAGCGTCCACACTCTGTTGGTCCTCAGGATCAGGTTTTATGGATCGACTTCCGTGGGGATCAGGAGCCGATCCCGGACGAGCCCCCACAAATCTGTTACAGGCCCCGTGCAGAAGGCCGTGTTTGCAGATTAGAAAATACCTGTAAAAACAGGAAAGAATGGAGGAGACCAGAGCCACCGTGTGTGTGTCGCCAAAATCCCCAGCAATTGTTTATTCAATGTTTTCACATTGTAAAACCAATAAAGCATTCTCAATAAAATATATTTCTTTTTTTTTCTTATTGATGCACAAATGTCACGTTCCTTTTCTTGTCTTTTTACTCTGTCAAACAATGCACATTTCACATTTACATTCCTCCTTTTTTTCCTACACACCTCCATTTGAGCTTTCCTCTTTGTTTCTTTAACTCAAAAACTCAACAGTTGTCTCATGCATATAATGCAATATAATACCATCACACAAATGAACAGGAAAGAAGATGTATATAAACAATACACATTTAACAAGTTACTGATTCTACAATCAGATCTATTGTGCCACTTCAGCATCCATCTCCCCTCTGCTTTAGCAGGAAATATTTGCGTTAACATTACATCCATTTGCACTGAGATGTCCATTCACAGAAACTCAGCCGGAGAAGTACATTGTAATTTGACACACAAACTCTAAATAACCAAACAAATATAATAAGAATAAACAAATAATGAAAGTAATGAACCTAGTAACTGGAGCCTGAATAAATCACATAAAATGCTTTTTGCGAGCACATGCCAGCATCACAGCATCCACAAAATGGCGGATCACCTAAGCATTTTCACTATCTTTATTAACTGGAACATTTGTATACAATTTTACAAAATAAACATATACATAGTTAACACGAATGACTCGTGTGCATATTGCTTGGATGTTGTAAAAGCATTACCTGTAAAAACAGGAAAGAATGAGGAGACCAGAGCCACCGTGTGTGTGTCGCCAAAATCCCCAGCAATTGTGAGGGCGCCGGCGCACAATGCTCCTCTACACGAGTCCACAGTATCAAAATAAGAGTCCCGCTCTCAACCAACAAAAGATAACNATTTTGTATGTATCCCTTATTTAACGCACCTGATTCAGATCATCAGCTCGTTAGGAGAGACTTCATGACCTGAACTGAGTGTGTCAGGTAAGAGAGACATACAAAATGTGCAGAGCAGTGGGTCCCGAGGACTGGAGTTGAGAACCACTGCATTAGTGTGTCACACACGCAATCAACAGACTATTTTATTTAATCTCTCGCATGCCAAATTTCACGTGATAGTGTAAACCTTTGTCATAAAAGCTATACAGTATTATATTATATATATAATATTAAAATGACATAAGGACTGCACTATATCAACAGACGAGCAGAGAGAATACGTAGGCTAGACAGTGCTTGCGATTTATAATTAACTTTAATTTTAAGTGTAATTGTTTTTTATAGGCTATCAACCACACAGAAACACGACTGTTGCAGCGTATATTGTACAAGTATAAGCTTTATATGCATTAATGAGACTATTTACTGACCTCGTGTAAGCTTTAAAATAAAGAAAATGTGTTAACGTGAAATGATGACTCTGAAGACTTTAAACTTTATAATCATTTTATTGACAACAGACACTGTAGCCTCAACCTGATGGTAAAAAAACAAATCAAGTGACCAACAGATTCATCAAATAGAATAGCGAATGTTAGCTAATAATAGTTATCGCTAGAAGTGAGTGGAACATGGCTTGGGGCTCTTTACAACGAGCTAGCAAGCATATTCACGCAAAAGAAACGATAAACAACTTAAACAATACACTTACATTCATATACAATACATATCTCTTATTGTTTTTCCGGAAATCTCCCACTCAATTTGAGCAAATCAGGTAAAGAGGTTGAAAAACACCTATTCCAGTGTGACAACACCCCAAAATTGGTAACCGCCCCTTTTTGTTCCGCAGAGACCTCCTTCTCGATTTATTTGGTAAATGCTTCCATCGTAGTTTATGCGCATGTCTTATCAGATAAAAAATGTATCCGCCTCAACTGAGCGCGTACGTTTTTTAATGCTCACTTTTCGCATCTTGCCGTTTTCATGAAGTGTTTTTTTTTTTTTTGTGATATCACAAAACATTAAAATAGGTGGATGGAAACGTAGCTAGTATCACAATATGTTGATTTGGTGCTCAAGAAAGATTTCTTATTATCAATGTTAAAAACTGTTGTGCTGCTTAACATGTAATTTACTTGCAAAGTGACTTTAAAACAAAGATCTGACACCACAAACCTGGAAAACTTTGGCAAATCCATCGACTAAATCTTCCTCAAAGGTGCTCGTTGGCACTTGAAACCAGCTCTTGACATTTTTGTGTGCAATATGCTTCAAACTGTGGGCTGAGACCAAGTCTGAATTAATCACACGACCCTTGATGAAATCTCTGACAGACATACTGCGTCAGCTGAAACAATATCACTCCCTGTTAACACCCTGAGCTGTTTTTGTGTTTAGACGACACTTGGCTGTTGGTAAACTACGAGCTTGGCTTTTATGCCTCACAATGCATAAAACTCGAGCAGCCAGACCTGACTGTCAGATCGCAAAATACATTTACTTATATTTATCTTCAGCGCACTCGAAGAGTGTGTAGCTCACAAGGGGGGGGGGAGACATCCACAGGAGGGAGAAACCGCAATCTATCTGGCAGATTACCTCCATCAAACCATATGGGCCTGTTCATCCATATCATTCACGTTTCTGGGCCACAGTACACTACACATACACGACAAAATTAGGAGCGATGTCAAGGTTTATATTGTTTTTATATGTTATGGCCAATATTAGAAATGCTTTTCTACTCTGTCTAAATATATTAAGAACTATAATCAATCATTTGAACTGCTACAAGTGAAATTAGGCATCACAACATTATTTTGTTCAATGTGAAAAATGGATATTCAATCAGATTGCTAAAAAGTGCTATTAGATTACTAGTCTTTTGAAGATTAACTTTAAATTAGTGTAGATTACCTTTGCCATCAACTTACACTACCATTCAAAAGATTTTTGTATCCACGCATCTAGGTCGTGCATGCACATTTAAAAATTTTTTTGCAGTAATTTGTTTATCCACAAGGTGGCAACCGTACCCTGGGGGCGTCGATTCATAAGGAAGTCAAAGAAAAACTGCATAAACAGAACAGAACGGAACGCATGCGAGTTACAGTGACCTACATAGAGGAGAGACTGTGAGAAGAGGTTAGAAAGTACCCTCATTTGTACAACTCTAGCATGAAAGAATACAAAGATGTTTACATGAGTCGTAACTCGTGGCGAGAGATTGCTCAAAACTGCGCATGTGTCAAACGCCTGTGTAAGTTGAATGAAGTATACTTTCCAAGGCTGAGTGCGTACACTAGCGTTTCTGTAAAAAAAGCGAAGCATACCCTGGGCTTAATGCTGATTTGCTGCTCAAAAAACATGTCTTATTATTATAAATGTTAAAAACAGTTGTCCTGCTTGATTTCTTTTTGGAAACCATGATAAAAAAAATTCCAGTATTCTTTGATTGATACAAAGTTGATGAACAGCATTTATCTGAAATAAAAATATGCTTTAAAAATATAAATGTCTTTACTGCCACTTTTGATTAAATAAAATGCATTCTTGCTGAAAATTTGTTTTTGTTTTTTTTAATCGTACACAAAATTTTTGAACAGTTGTGTAAATGTAAAAATATGGGAAATGGGACCTTTATATATCCAATATTGGTGATACAATAATTTAAAATAATCATGTAGTAGAATTAAGTTCGTTCGTGGGGAAGGAAGAAGACAGGGTCGACGAACAACTGCTGAGTTTTTATTAATGGCTAGTGATGGGACATTTGAACCGAGGCTTCGGAGCTTGTGTCGAGCATAAATGGGCGTGCCAGATGAAGCGTCGATTCGAGGCTTGTGTTGGGAACGTAGAAATCACGTGACCGATGACAAACGAGGCCTCGGTTTGTGTGGAATACGTCATCGGTTCGGTTTGAGTGTCGCTTCCGGATAAAGGGGGTTCGAAACACACGCCACCTTGTGGGTGTTTCAGGAGTAGTAGAACCGGAAGTAGTAGTAGAGTGTCGGAGAGTCAGAGTTAGAGAGTTGTGTCATCGTTGTTATTGCATTATCAGAGCTATATTATTACATTAAATTAGGTTATATTAGGTTTGTATGGTATAATTTTTGAATAATTAATTATCTGTGTGTGTGTGTGTGTGTGTGTGCGTGCGTGCGTGTGTCTGAGCCAGTTGTCTCTGCACAAGTAAAGTCAGACAGAGAAGATACATATTTTATTTTATACCCAGGCAATGCACAAATGTCTGTGCAGGTCATAGGCTCAGGATTAATTTTGTCTGCTATTTCTTTGCACAGTAGCTAGGTTTCACTAGTGAGCAATGCTGAATGAAGCTCCGGGTAATGAACCTTTTGGTGAAGCAATGGGTTGCGAAGCCTCAGTGCTTCACGAGGCTTCATTTGCCCATCACTATTAATGGCAAAACGGCTCAACAGAAAACACTGTGCAATGCACGACAACAAAATAAACAATCCACAATGGGCTTCACTCCAGGTTCAGTTCAGATAATCCACAAAGGGCGTCACTCCATATAGGTTGTCGTGTCTCAGTCAGCAGTTCCCCTCTCTCTCACACACTCCTGCTTCTCACGGCGTTTTATCCTGCCTCCGCGCCAATCACTGGAACGAGAAACAGGTGTTCGTGATTTACATTCACCCCACTCATTCACCAAGCGTCTCCTGACGCTCTCTCCCGCTGCCGACCTCGCTGAACCACGCCCCCCTCGCCACAAATCACTAATATCGATAACGGATATAGTACCAAAATACCAAGCAGCCCTACTAGCATATTTGCCCCAAATCTGTTTGAACAGCAAATAAAACAGCAAATAAAATGTGTGCAGATGAATTTAGTAAAATGGCATAAATTACCAAAACAACTGAAATCATTTTAAAACACTTTCAAAGACCCCATAAAATAAAACCCCATAAAATGTCTTAAATAAAACATGACTGTCTATACAGTACAAATGTGATTTTTTTTTTTCAAACCAAACTTGATAAGAGAAAACAGTGAAATAAATCTAGTTGTCTTCCCTTTTGCCAAATAGGTGGGAAAACTTCAACACCCATAATGCACTGGGCATGTTGCCATCCAAGGCCACTCCCACCAGTCTTCTATGGATATGCTTGACCAGAGTTTAAGGGTTAGTTCACACAAAAATGAAAATAATGTCATTAATTACTCACCCTCATGTCGTTCTACACCCATAAGACCTTCGCTCATCTTAGGAACACAAATTAAGATATTTTTGATGAAATCCGATGGCTCAGTGAGGCCTCTATTGCCAGCAAGATAATTAACACTTTCAGTGCCCAGAAAGGTACTAAAAACATATTTAAAACAGTTCATGTGACTACAGTGTTTCAACCTGAATGTTATAAAGTGACAAGAATACTTTCTGTGCACCAAAAATACAAAATAAGTAAGAAATTGAGTAAGAAATGGCATACATTTTCATTTTTTGGGTGAACTAACCCTTTAAGCCCTGGGTATACTTTGTTTTTTTTACGCACACAGTTGAATGCACAGCCTTGCAGAGCATACTTCATTCAACTCTTTACGCATACACAGGCGTTCGATGCATACACAGTTTTGAGCAATCTCTCGCCACAACCCATGTAAACGTCTTTGTATTCTTTGTACAAATGAGGGTACTTACTAACCTCTTCTCACACTCTCTCGTCTACGTAGGCTTCCATCGCCGCTGTAGCTTGCATGCATTCCAGTCTGTTCTGTTTATGCAGTTTTTCTTTGACTACCTTGTGAATCGACGCCCCCAGGGCACGGTTTCCACCTTGTGGATAAACGTATTACTGCAAAAACAATTAAATACGCAAATGCGACATGCACATACAAAGTACGAATCCGGTGGTGTGCGTACAGTTGCACGTACTCTTCTGATGACGAAATTCGCATCATGCGCACTGTTCGCTGACCTTCGCGTACCCATAAAAAGTGAACTATGCGTTGGGCTTCAAATAACACTTTGCTTTAGTAGGAAATACTTCTTAACAAACTTTTAGTCATAATGGTGTCAACTTGTATTGTTCCGGGGTGCAAGAATTCAAAGAGTAGGCCTAAACGTTTTTAGCGTGAGTGAGTTACTTTTTATTTGACAACTGAATCAGGATGTTTGGGTGAGATCAAACTAGCCAATAGGCTTTAGTGACATCACAGCAGGGACGATTTCTTTAAGACTGCAAGGGAAGCTCGGCTTCCCTTATAATGTCACAAAATTAATGGTCAAATATGTACTATTGTATTAACATTTTATTGACTAAAAATGCGTTAGAAAACGTTCATCTCAAAGACGAGTTCGTTCAGAATCAGTTACATATAGCAGGTCGGCTGACTCGATTTCCTTCTCATACATTCCCGCAGCGTCACAGTGCATTTCCCTATTGAAGCCCAGCGTCCATTGACTTCAATGGGGCTGCTTTGAACGGTTTTTTTCAGCGCTTCGAAACTAGACGGTCATTGGATAAACGCTGCGATTATGTCCCGCCCACGGACGCTCAGCGTCTCTGGGGGTGAATGGGGAGTGGGCTGGCCCGGACTCCGAGCTTCTGCGTGATGATTGGAGGGTCTGTCGAAAGACTGCATCTCCTTTTGACTGACAGCGATTCTGTACTATAAGGAATCACTGAAGCTATTCGCGCTCAGTCCCATCGCGGATTTCTCAAGTTCAGTCGAAATAAAAACTGCTGCAACCTATTTCTTTGATATTTGCTTGGCGAAATTGCTTGATTTTCATCATACATTTCACACAATAATACACCACATTCCTTGTTTCAGTTTTACAGAGTTTAATATTTTTTTACTTGAAAAGACTCCTAGTTGGTACGACAGGGTCACAGACCATTTTCTTGAAAAGGAACGTAGGGCAGAATTTACTTTTAAATAAATAGACAATTTTATGATGTAGGCCGAAAATGAGCTTCCCCTCTCTGACAGACCAGTAGCCGCCACTGCATCACAGCCATGAACACTGAACATGTTTTGCAATTTGCACCGGTGGTATTAGTAGTATGGACAAAAATCTGTGTAGTGCAAGATGAGTCATTGATATTTTGGGGTTTGTTTTCCCAGAAGACAAAGACTGTACAAAGCTAAAGCTGAGGGCCTCAGAGCTAACAGACATGGAATAACAGCCACAAAACTCTAATTCTGATTTCATGGGGTCTTTAAATGTCAAGCGCCTGACTTTTACTGTGTATTATTCAAACACATGCTCAAACCCACCCCGGCACGTTGTGTTTTGCGGCCAGAGCACAGCCGATGACCAAATGGCACAGCTAAAGCCAGAGTGCAGCATCTCAGGTGCAAAACCAGGATGGACTGTACCAGAGCCAAGTGTGAAACCTCTCCAAACCCTGAGCCTGACTCATAAAGCCGTCACTAAGCTGCGTGCGAGAGAAAGGTCAGGTTCTAGTTGCATTCATAAAAAAGGAAAGAATGAAAGAAAGGAAGAATGAGGGGAAAAAGGCAGCAGCCCGGGCTTTCATGAATGGACCATTGTGATGCGCGGCAGTCTCGTCAGTGAATGTTTTCAATTCCATTTGATCCTGTAGTAAGGCTGCTAATTGGTGAAGCGTGTTCCACAGGTCAGCGTAAGGTTTCTCTTTCCACAAACGCACACTGCTTACTCTGTAGATGGCAATAAGAGCAAACAGGCCCTACAAACAGCCATAGGCGACCATTTGGAAGGTCAGAGTGATTTACCATCTCGCATCGGTCAGAATTAGCTGTAAATCTGGTTGGAGGACGATGACTTTTGCAATGGAATCATTTGTGGTTTCCACACTACGTCAGGAATGATGCTTATGCAAAGAGCAAGTTGAAACGACAAGGGTTTGACTGTATTCTGCACACGTTTCCATTCCAGTATATTATTAGATGATGTCCCTCTCCTAACCTGAGTGTTTCACAACTTCGACCACCGTCAAGGTGCGTGTGCACCGGTTTGTTTGCCTCGAATAACAAACAATTAGATTGCGATCTGGTCTTTAAGCAGAAACACACTTCCACCAAATATGCGCCTGGCCCACAGTGTTTGCATCCTTCGTTTCTAGCATCACTCACCCTTTCACCTCTATCTCTCCTCTGCTTCCTTAAGAGGGACTGGAGTTGGATTACCGCTCTAATAGAAAACAGGTGCTTTCATAAGCGTAAGTTGCACGCACATGGGGAGTAAATGCAGAGATGCTACAGTCGTGAGAGTGTGCAGGAAGCAGCTGTGGACGAGGCTCTGACTTTTCCACAGGTTTACACCGCCACTTTGTGGTTATTTCATGAACTGCACATGTCCAGCATGGATTTCTCTGTTTTTCCAATGGGATCTAGTTCGGGGGACAATCGTTCAATCAATCAAGTTGTTTTCCTAAATACAAAAATAATAATTCTATAAGCCAGTTCTAACTGAATCAGAATTACAGGATTCAGGATTTCATGAATTGCAGAGTCACACAACAGCAAAATGTCAAGTTCTTTGAAGAAATATTCATATTACACCATTATTTTTGCCAGTGGTTACGATTAAAATTATTAATAAAGCCAACAAAAATTTCATTATAATTTGTCTGACCGAGAAAATAAAATTCTCTTTCACTTGCCCCTTCAAATAAACCCACTTGTCCTGATAAGCATTAAAGGGTTAGTTCACCCAAAAATGAAAATTCTGTCATTTATTACTTACCCTCATGCCATTCCACACCCGTAAGACCTTCGTTCATCTTTGGAACTCAAATTACGATATTTTAGTTGAAATCGGATGGCTTTATGAGGCCTTCATAGGGAGCAATGACACTTCCTCTCTCAATAAAGGTACTAAAAACATATTTAAATCAGTTCATGTGAGTACAGTGGTTCAATATTAATATTATAAAGCGACGAGAATATTTTTGGAGAGCCAAAAAAACCAAAATAACTTATTTAGTGATGGCCGATTTCAAAACACTGCTTCAGGAAGCATCGGAGCACAAATGAATCAGTGTGTCGAATCTGCTGTTCGGAGCACCAAAGTCACGTGATTTCAGCCGTTGGCAGTTTGACACGCGATCTGAATCATGATTCGATACACTGATTCATTTGTGCTCCGATGCTTCCTGCAGCAGTGTTTTGAAATCGGCCATCACTAAATAAGTCGTTATTTAGTTTTTTTGGCGCTCCAAAAATATTCTCGTCGTTTTATTATATTAATATTGAACCACTGTACTCACATGAACTGATTTAAATATGTTTTTAGTACCTTTATGGATCTTGAGAGAGGAAATGTCATTGCTCCCTATGCAGGCCTCACAGAGCCATCGGATTTCAACTTAAATATCGTAATTTGACTTCCGAAGATGAACGAAGGTCTTACGGATGTGGAACGGCATGAGGGTGAGTAATAAATGACAGAATTTTCAGGTAACAAGGTTGTGCTGTTGAGGCTTCCGCAGCCTCTTGAGGAGAAATCGAAACAAATGGGAGCAGAACACGCAAAGAAACCTAATTAAAATACTGCAGTAAAAAATTCAAATGTTGAGTTTTTTTTATTTATAACATGTGATACAGTTAAAGCTGCAATCCGTAACTTTTTTTGGGGGTGATTTCAAAACACTGCTTCATGAAGCTTCGAAGCTTTACGGATCTTTTGTTTTGAATCAGTGGTTCGGAGCGTGTATCAAACTGCCAAATACAGCACACTTCTGTTGCTCAAAGTCCTGCACTGTCAAGGAAGAAACTGTAGACGGCGCTGGTTTAAAATGTTTTTTTAATCTATCACACCTCGTGAACAGGTAGGCTATCAGAGGCACACAAGAATAGATATTTAAACTGAAATGTCACACACACGTGTTTCCATAGCCTACTAATGATCATGCCAGGAACATATTGTAAAATTATAAAATCAGGCATTTATCTCCATTTGAAATCTAGGATATGAAAACTAAATTTCTGAACAAAATATAGGCCTATGTAGTTCTAAAAGTTATTTGTGGTTGTGTTACAGTTCAACCCTACAGTGCAACCCTTAATTTTTGATTAGTGAATGTTTCTCAAAGTAGAAAAAAATTGGAAAACTAATTTCAAATTTAGATTTTGTCAAAGTCAAATTTCAAGTTTGATATCAATGTGAGAAAGCAATTGAGTAAACAGCACTTGGCATGTTTGATGTCAGACAAGTGACTAATGTTTTGCATATTAAATGCAAGGCCTTAAAAAAGTCCTGTGAAGACTTTTCATTGTGTTCTAAATACACAGAGATAAGTGTTACAAAACTGAACATCAAATTTACATGTGAAAACCACCAATAATTTATTTATTTATTTATATTTTACAACTGATTTCCTTTAGGTTATATTTCTGTCCTGTGTTTTTAGGCCCATTTTTTTCATAGTCTTAGTCAAAGATAGACTACCAAAAAAAAAAAAATGACGTTACCTACAACAACAAATCAATCTGAAATATTCCTATGACAACTAAACAATTCAAAGTGTCTGCTTTTAAACTGATAAAACAAAGTCATAATATTATATTTTAAGCGTACATGTCACTTGTGTGCAAGTAAATAGCTCTTTTTCACTTTTATTCTGCAGTACAGCACAGTTCCTCATACTCTCACCTCATAAGCATTATAAGTTTCACTTTACACATTTCCACTCCCAAAGAAACTCCCATGTTAACCATGAAGAATGATTGGTTCAGATCTTCTATAAATAACAAAAACCTCCAGGCAATCTTTGTAGTTGCTACAAGCATTCTAAGGTATGGTTTTGAATCTATTACTTCTTCTTCTTCTTCACAACTTTTTGAAAATATATATCTTTCTAGTAATAAAATAGTTCTATTTAGTAATAATTCTTCTATATTGTTCTGGAAAACACCTTATTAGTGACATCATAATTAAGTCTGTATATAACCTTAAGTATAATCTAATATATTATGTTTTGTTTTCTCAGATTTGATTTAAACAATGGACAATATTATTAGCTTCAAGAATAAAACTTCTTATGAGGATGACTTAAAAATACCATTTTTTTATTTAACTTTTTGTTCTGATAAAATATTAGATGACAGTTTAAAAATGTTAAACTCTACATCTGATCCATTAGTTATTGAATGTGGCAAGATTATGCCTTGTGATGACAGAAATTTAACAAACCAAAGTGTCTGTTACATTTTAGTTTGGTCATCAGATATTGACAAAGGTTGGAAAAGCAGAGGTTTAGGGCTTTATTATGGGTGTGGCTTTGTAACTACACACTCTAAAAACTGCTGGGTTAAATATGGACAAACCCAGGGATTGGGTTGTTTTCACCCAGCCATTTTTTTCAAGCAATTTTGGATTTATTTTTTTAGCCAGCAATATAGTAATATAGTAAAAGGCGTGTTTTTGCTCACCCCCAAATAGGGGCAAATTTGTGGGGTATTATAAGCTGAAACTTGACCAGACCAGAGACTTATATTACATCATGTGAAAGAGGGCATAATAGGTGCCTTTTAACCCAACCTGCTGGTTTTGTCCATATTTTACCCAGCTTGGGTTTTTTTAACCCAGCATTTTTTAGAGTGCAGCCAAACATGTTCTAGAAAATGACAAATGTCATGAAAATGATAACATATATGTGCTTTTCCCAACTTTTGAAATTTGTTTAATTTATAAAGCCCAAAAAATCTTCCCTAAAAACCCTCTCTTACCGTTAAATTACGATATTGCTTTTATTAAATTACAAGGATGTTTAGATCCATTACAAAACATAAAAGTAGAAATAGGTAAGTTGCCTGGAAATGACATAGTATATTTAGATATATTAGAGTCAGGGCGATTCGTAAAAAAGTTTTGTGAATTTAGAAAACCCAATAAAGATATGATAAGTCAAATGTCAGAATACGAATTTGTTATTTGTAAAGCAGGCAAAAAAGGAGACAGTGGAACTCCTATTTATTCCATCTCTGGCACATGTGTTGGATTATATATTGGTCAATTCAAAGCAAAAAACTCATCAAACCATGAGGAATATGGCAGAGGTTTACAATTTGACAGAATTTTATTAAACACATCTCATGACTTTCTGTTCCTAACTTTCTAATCTCTTCCAACCTTTATTATTAATCAAGAAACAAATACCAGAATTATTATTATTTTTTTTTTTCCTAAATAAATTGGAAATGATGAGTAAAATCTGTTTTGGTGGACAGGGTTATTATCATTAAATTAAGGATTGAGAAACACTTTTTAAACATCTCCTAAAATTTGTCAGCACGGAACGTAATTGGCATGGATACAGTTCTCATAGCAATAGTATTGTCCATTGTTTGGCAACTAACCGAAGAGAGATCTCGTGTCTTGCCCACAACAAAACCTTGTAAGTTGTTTGTCAAAACAACTTGTGCATATGTTTTGTAGAACAATTTACTCCAAAATAGGTTCAATTATCAAAATGTCACATTCCAAATGTACTTTACAGGTGATATATGTTGGTCTGGAGCATGTGGAATCTACATAAAGGTGGTGCAGGGATAATCTTGAAAGCTTTGGTAAGACATTTTTTTTTTAATTTAAATTATTCCTGATTTTGGGACAGAAATGTTTGGTAACACTTTAATTTATTTTACAGTGTCTTTGTTACATATTTTATATGTACTTACTGTAGTATTGACAGTAAATTATGCATAGTGACTGAGAAAAATCAGACACACAATTATTTGTTATATTTAACCCCATAACCTACATAAAAACCCTCACCCAACCACAAAACAAGGTGTCAAGGTGCCTGTGACAATCCCCCAAAAGGATAGAAGAAGCTTATAGTTAACAGCAAAAGGCATGCCAGTGAGATAATACCACTGCTTTTCTTTAAACTCGCTTTGAATCAGGTCAAATAAAGGCACATAATGCCCCTAAAAAGGCTCTTCTCCATTCATTTATTCATAGGAAACCTTCTATGAATGAACAAGCATATCTCCAGGACACTTTGTTTGATTATTACTGTCTTGTAGTGTCTTTGGTTTTATCGTTTTATGCATGCTTTATGATAGAACCACCAGTTAATATATCCTCACATATACCATTCTTGGTACAAATTTGTATTTTGATGATCTAAATGATCATGTGTTTTATATGTTGATACCTAGGCAATATATTAGCATTACAAGAATCTTTAATAATTGCATCAACACCCAATCCAGTTACATATGCAAAATACCATACAAGACAAAGGGTTGTAAACTTTCAATCCGAGATCTTAAGTTACCATTGGCTCACTGACCGACCCCTGGGAGGAGTGACCATCCACAGAAGTTAAAGAGCACCCGTACACTTTTCTTCTCTCTGCTGTGTGTCTTCTGGTTGCTGGGACCTTACCCAGCCAGGCCTCAACACATCAAGTCATGTGTAACTTCCTCAACCATAACAGTCAAACTAACGCCGCAAGTTCATCATCATTTCTTAATTCAATGTGGAAGAAACTGATTGAAAATTTAGCACCATCAACCTACAGAGCCATCAAGACTTTCTTCTGAGACTGCATCTGGATGCTCATGCAACGGCATTGCAAGTATCGTACGATTAACTAACTAAACAGAGGTTTAGTAGAAGCTACAGACCTCTTTAACAAGATGCTTTGAACCAAGAAACTGATGGTTCTGTTTTAGATGCTTAAATTACTCTTTTCATATAGCTTCATTCCCTGTTTCTGTTTCCAGTTTCATTCACTTTCAATTTCCATTTACCCATATCCTTTATATGGAACCCTATTTAAAAATATCCTTTCTGAGTTAATAGACGATCAATACTGAGTGTTCGCTGGACGAACAGATTAATTGATTGTAATATTAAGTCAGCTACATCAAGTTAATTCTATGACAGAAAAATGTAAATAAATGTTAAGATATGTTTCAAGATATATCTTTCTTCCTCTCTCTTTCATGCTGAAAACAACTAGAATGACCTTCAGACTGCATATATCACTTCTGGGTGAAGTTAAGATCTCTCTTCGTCAAATTACATCCCCTAACAATACAATGCAAGCTGCCAGGAGAGGGACTGTGTCTTGCCCAACACAATGGTAATTCTTTCAATCTAGTACTGTAGATAAAAATAAATGAATAAAACATTACTTATATACTTATTGCATGAAAGCATGCATGCAAGCTTTTTCAATGAAATGATTTAAATTGCATATGGTAATTAAATAATTTTTGTTGAGTCAGTGTGTTGGCATACAATCATCAGAAATTTTGCACAGATAAATTATATAAAATAAATTTTTATTTCACATTTACAGAAACTTAACAAGGCTTAACAAGGAAAGGAGCTTGCACACATAATAGTAGAAATTTTCTTACACAAAAAAACCTTTCTTTAGCGGCTTAATTCAAAGACAAAATGTTTATAATTTACATCATCGTAAGTGTTGTAACAGACAATAGTGCACCTGATTATAATCTGATTCTTGATAGTCTTTCATCCAATAAAGTAAGCTCCTCTCTTTGTTGAACTCTGATGAAGTTTTTGAGCTTACGCACCAAAGTTTTTTTTTTTTTTTTTTTTTTNCAGAAGACATCCCAGGTTCTCTGATCATGTCTTTGAAAAGCTCTATAAAATGATTAAGGAAATGTCCAGGTTCAGGTCATATTTCAACCCAAATCAGAAATAAGTTATATTTTGATTATTTTCATGACAATTAAGCACATTTGTTCCAAAACTATCATTATTATAAATGAACAAAAAAACTAAAAATAAAATAAAAAATACAACATTAATAAATGAAATAAAATAAATAAATAATAATATATTACATATACACGCATTGAATAAATATATGTTAAGCATTGCAATGTGTTTTTGTTCATTTTCACTACTGAGCACTGTCCATCTAACAGATAAGATAAGAAAAGATAAGAATCTTTACTGTCATTGTATGTATACAGTAGTACACAACAATGAAATGAAGTTAGAGAACTCTAAAAGATGCTTAAAACAGTAAGTAATAAATAACTAACAAAATAACAGTAATAATAGACAGTATAAATTAAACAATATATTAAACAGGCAGTAGTTCAACCACAGTATAATGCTATATAAAGTGAGGTAGTGCAAAAACACTTTAACAGCATCGATATTGCACGTATGTTCATAATTATAGCAACACTCACAATATACTTATATAATTATGAGCAGAAAAGTATATTATTACAGTAAACAGTATAAACATTAATACAACAGCAATATACTATTAAAAGATATAGAGCAAGAGACAGTCTTGGCAATGGTCACAATGCTCACAAAGTGTCCTAATCTATGTTTAAACAGTACACATTAACAAATGTGTGAATAGTTAGTTACATTGCGAGTTTCAAGTTTGATTTAAAGTGACAACAGCTCTGGGTAAGAAAATCTAATTTTTCTTGAGCTTTTGACATAAGAGGTCATTATACTATAAGAATATCCTGTAAGTTTCAGAACTGAAAACCTTGTTAGTCCAATAAAAGTTTTTATTGACACCAGACACAACAAACGACAGGATTTACAAAGTGGGGATACATGACGTCAAAGGGCAGCAAGCACCGCCTCTGCAGCAGAAGATCAACGTCTACTTCATCACTGCCTGTTTAGCCCCGCCCACCGATTCACGCATGACATGCAATAGAATAGGTAGCCTAAGTAACATAGGGCTACGTGGTGCTAAACCAGATCGAGCTACCAAGCAATAAACATGTCGTTGAGGATTACAAAATATTGTGCAGTGCCTGGACTCGACAGTAATGCAACAACATGTGAGTAACTGTGTTAAATCGAATACCTAATCTGATATTAATGATTCATGTACAGTCAGATGTTCTTTGTCTGTGTGTCAGTAAATCAAACCCGTGACTAAACGTCAACTTGCGTTGTTTCTCTTAGTAGGATGAAAATAATCTGTTATTTAACGGTGATTAAATTATATAAAGAAAGCGATCAAAGAAAATTCCCTTTGCAGTCGTTGGAGCAGCGCGCGCTAAAGCTGTCAATCAAACAGCGTGAGTTTATCAGTGACTGACGCACAAAACTCCTGTTTTATTCAATGAATCTCTTAGTTATATCGCGTTTGCACTATTAGTGAAGATTAAAGCATTTGTTAGTGTACAGAAATTGAGTTGCAATGACACTGCTTTCATTCGCTCAACATGTCTGTGATCGGCTACAGTGTTCATCTTTGCAACCTTTCATGCCACGATCTAAATATAANAATTATAGCAACACTCACAATATACTTATATAATTATGAGCAGAAAAGTATATTATTACAGTAAACAGTATAAACATTAATACAACAGCAATATACTATTAAAAGATATAGAGCAAGAGACAGTCTTGGCAATGGTCACAATGCTCACAAAGTGTCCTAATCTATGTGTAAACAGTACACATTAACAAATGTGTGAATAGTTAGTTACATTGCGAGTTTCAAGTTTGATTTAAAGTGGCCACAGCTCTGGGTAACAAAATCACATTTTTCTTGAGCTTTTGACATAAGTGGTCATTATACTATAAGAATATCCTGTAAGTTTCAGAACTGAAAACTTCCTTGTTAGTCCAATAAAAGTTTTTATTGACACCAGACACAACAAACGACAGGATTTACAAAGTGGGGATTCATGACGTCAAAGGGCAGCAAGCACCGCCTCTGCAGCAGAAGATCAACGTCTACTTCATCACTGCCTGTTTAGCCCCACCCACCGATTCACGCATGACGTGCAATAGAATAGGTAGCCTTAGTCAGTGGTTCCCAAACCTGTCCTGGAGGACCTCCAGCCCTGCACATTTTGTATGTCGCCCTCATATAACACACCTGATTCAACTCATGTGCTCATTAGTAGAGACAGCAAGACCTGAAATGGTTGTGTCAGAAATAGGGAGACATACAAAATGTGCAGGGCTGGGGGTCCTCCAGGACAGGTTTGGGAACCACTGGCCTAAGTAACATAGGGCTACGTGGTGCTAAACCAGATCGAGCTACCAAGCAATAAACATAACGTTGAGGATTACAAAATATTGTGCAGTGCCTGGACTCGACAGTAATGCAACAACATGTGAGTAACTGTGTTAAATCGAATACCTAATCTGATATGCAATGATTCATGTACAGTCAGATGTTCTTTGTCTGTGTGTCAGTAAATCAAACCCGTGACTAAACGTCAACTTGCGTTGTTTCTCTTAGTAGGATGAAAATAATCTGTTATTTAACGGTGATTAAATTATATACAGAAATCGATCAAAGAAAGCCCCCTTTGCAATCGTTGGAGCAGCGTGCGCTGAAGCTGTCAATCAAACAGCGCGAGTTTAGATTAGATTAGATTAGATTAATTTTATTAATCCCCGAAGGGAAATTCACATGCCACAGCAAGCTCAACACACAGAATAATAAATAGCATAGAAATACAAAAAAATTAAATTACAAACAATTACAACAAATTGTACACAATAACCTGAGCAACTACATTATACACTGCACCACATTGGTTTAGTTTTGAGCATATAAAGTACACATTCCACATCAATACACAATCAGATTTCTAACAATTATCTTGTATAGCACTGGTTGTAAAATCTAATGGCTGTTGGTAAAAAAGGACCTTCTGTAACGTTCCTTATAACACCTAGGTTGAATTAATCTTGAACTAAAAGAACTCTCGCAAGCATGAACTAAATCATAAAGAGGATGGCATTCATGATTCATCATGTTAATCAGTTTGTCAGTCATTCTAACCTGAGCTATGTCATCTATAGTGGGAAACACACACCCCACAACCGAACCTGCTTTCTTAATTAGCTTATTAAGTTTGTTTTTCTCCCTCTCCACAAGTCCTCCTCCCCAGCAGGTAACGCCATACAAAATCACAGATAACACAACAGAGGCATAGAAAGTCTTCAACAATGCTTGACATACACCAAAGGATCTAAGTCTCCTTAATAAATGAATACGACTCTGACCTTTTTTATAGATTTGTGTTGTGTTGTCAGACCAGTCAAGCTTATTGTTCAGATATACACCCAAGTACTTATATGATGTGACAATCTCAATATCTGACTCGTATAAATTCACTGGCATAGCGTGATATGGATGTCTGCCAAAGTCAACCACAATTTCCTTGGTCTTGCTAACATTTAGCCTAAGAGAATTTATCTCACACCAATCTACAAAGTTCTTTAAGAGTTCCCTGTATTCACTCTCATCATTATCTTTTATACAACCCACAATTACAGAATCATCAGAAAATTTTTGAAGATGGCAATTCTTGGAATTATATTGAAAATCAGATGTATAAAAAGTAAATAAAAAAGGTGCCAAAACCGTTCCTTGAGGTACACCAGTGCTACACTTAACTACTTGAGACACACAGTTTTTTTCCCTTACATACTGTGGTCTGTTTAAGAGATAGTCAGTTAGCCAGCTGACCATATGTGGTGTAATCCGGCATTTTCTAACTTATTCCTAAGTAAAGCAGGTTGAATAGTGTTGAAAGCACTAGAGAAGTCAAAAAATGTAATTCTGACAACATTACTGGAGGTCTCTAAATGACTTAAAGATCTGTTTAAAAGATAGATAATTGCATCATCAACACCAATGGCAGTTTTATAAGCAAATTGCAATTTATCATCAAAAGCACATAGTAACTGTTTAATATAGTTTAAAACCAATCTCTCAAACACCTTCATCAACTGGGCCGTTAGGGCTATCGGCCTGTAATGTGCAAATTCAGTAGGGTTAGTTTTCTTAGGAACTGGTACAATACATGATGTCTTCCATAACACAGGTATCCTTTCCAGACGCAGACTTAAATTAAAAATATAGTGTGTCACCCAACAAAGTTGATCAGCACAAACTTTAAGAACTCTAGGACTTATACCATCAGGGCCTGCAGATTTCCTCATTTTAATTCTCTTTAAACCACTTCTTACTTGTTCCATAGGTATAATAAACACAGGAACAGGCTCACAGGTGATAAGAGTGTGGTGAATTTGACTCTAAGGAGAGGTCTAAACGAAAGCTCCCCCTCAGACCATCCGTTGAGGAAAATTTTGGGTCAATACCATCAAATCTATTAAAAAATATATTAATTTCATCTGTCCATGCCTGTCCACCAGAGGCAGTAGATCCATGTACTCTATTCCCATGTCCAGACATCATGTTTAGGTCACTCCATACCTCTCTCACATTGTTTTGTTGGAGTTTTTGTTCCATTTTTGACTTATAACATTCCTTCCCCTCCTTAATTTTAACTTTTAATAATTTCTGGACTCGCTTCAGTTCCTCTCTGTCACCAGTTAAAAACGCCCTCTTTTTTCATTTAATAATGACTTTATCTCCGGGGTAACCCATGGTTTGTTGTTTGAGTAACATTTTACCTTTTTGGTGGGTACTGTGTTTTCAACACAAAAATGTATGTAGTCTAGACTGTAACACAGTCCGTTAGGCTATCAATGTCCTCATCATGCGATTTACATAAAACCTCCCAATCCGTAGTTTCAAAACAGTCCATTAATGCCTCATAAACTGATTCAGACCACACTTTAACTGTTCTTATTGTTGGCAGATGCTTTCTCACAGCCGGAACATACACAGATCTAACAGAAACAATATTATGGTCTGATCGTCCCAATGGAGGCAGTAGTAGGGAACAATAAGCATTTTTCACATTTGCGTATAACAAATCCAAAGTTTTACCATCTCTCGTATCACAGTCCACATATTGTGTAAACGTAGGGAGGGTATTATGTAAAGAAGCTTGATTAAAATCACCAGAGATAATGATGAGTGATTGTGGATATTTTGTCTGCATCCTGGCTGTGACAGTATTTATATGCTCACTTGCATGTCTCACATTTGCAGAGGGCGGGATATACACCGTAATAGAGATCACATAAGAAAATTCTCTTGGCAAATAGTAAGGCCTCATTCCTACAGCCATTAATTCAATGTCCTTGTTACACAGTTTTTCTTTTACTGTAATGTGTTTTCGGCAGCACCAATGTTCATTAACAAACAGGGCCAATCCACCACCCTTACTCTTACCAGACTCCACAGCACACCTGTCCGCACGTACCAGATGAAAGGAATCCAGCGTAACAACTGTATCCGGTGTTCTCTCATTCAACCAGGTCTCTGTAAAACTCATAAAACTGCACTCACGATATTCCCATTGAGACCTTGTAAGTGCCGTTAGCTCCTCCATCTTGTTCCCAAGTGATCGAACATTTCCCATTACGATGGCTGGTAGCGATGGCTTGTATCGTTTTTTCTTTAGTCGGTTTTTCACTCCAGCTCTACATCCCCTTCGCCTCCTCCTTAAGTCAAGCGGGATCTCCATTTCAGGTATCAGTACCTTTGTCGAGTACTGAAGATCCAAAAGTTGTTCTCTTGATTATGGAGTCAGAATTAGCTGCTCTAAAGCTAGCACCTGAAGATCCAATTATGAGTGCCAAAATAAAAACAATCACAGTCCAGTGCTTCCTGATGCTCTCATATCTAAAACTGCTCACAAACGTAGTCCTCAGGCATTGATAAAGTGAATTTAAAAAGCACAAAACAAACAAAAAATTAGGAACATTAAAAACATTAAAAACATTCAGAGCTGCTGCAACAGGCTGCCACATGCACGGCGCCATCTTACACGTTCTTCCAATGCATCTTACACGTTTATCAGTGACTGACGCGCAAAACTCCTGTTTTATTCAATGAATCTCTTAGTTATATCGCGTTTGCACTATTAGTGAAGATTAAAGCATTTGTTAGTGTACAGAAATTGAGTTGGAATGACACTGCTTTCATTCGCTCAACATGTCTGTGATAGTGTTCATCTTTGCAACCTTTCATGCCACGATCTAAATATAATGCCATAGATCTAAATGTAATGCAACACTTTTCACGATTAGTTAACCTTGAGAGCTGTAATAGTAAAAAACATGCTAAAGGAGAGAGAGTAATACTTGGCTATTTCAACTGGAAAAACGTTGGCCAATCACAGCAATGGGCATTTACACTGAAGTCTCACAACAGACGTTGTGAACGCTTAAAACAGAGCGTTCAAACCAGAGGGCTAAAATCAGGGTAGGAAAAAATGTATTTTATTTATAAATTATGACCATTTTGGATGTAAAAACCATACTAACATTATAAGTGCACCCCAGGAATTATAAAACAATAAAGTAATGCAGTTCATGACCCCTTTAAAAATAAATGTAATTTTACAGTTAAGGGTCTGTCATTATACAAAATACCTGTTGTTTTACAGATATTTTCTGTAATTTAAATAAACAGTAATATACCATACAACACAATGCATTCAGGGTAATATTTGTTGTTTTCGACACTCAGTGGCCCAGTGTCCCAAATCACACCCTATACCCTCATTCACTATTCCCTACATTAGTTTACTTGAGAGAGTGAATTACACTGATGAACACCTGCTGTTAACAAGCAGAATAAATGAACGGAAGATAAACACAACTACAGCTGACTTCAACCACAGCATTAGATGAAATCAACTGAAGAGGAAAGAATAAATGAAAAGTTTCAAGATCTGATTTAACAACTCCAGCAGCATTACCAGATTCACTTATTACTAACCAGACCGACTTTATTTCTGTCACACATCTGCAGAAGTTCTCATTAAAATTAAAAAGAGGTTTAGGTATTGATGTTTTATTGTTTTATTTATTTGATGTTACACAACCTGATCACATTTATCCTTGACTTTTTTTGCTACAACAAATGTGTCTCAAAAACATACAGTCACAGCAAACAAAGAAAAACTAAGGCTAAAAATTACCATTTAATTACCATTACAACCAGGAGATGGCTTTTTCATTGTGGACAGGGCCAATGGTAGGTTGTAACTGAACTATTTACACTTGAGATTTATTTTGCACAGTTTAGGGACAAGTTGAAGATTTCAAAACTAGTTTTATTTGATGCAGATAATTAATATTATACCAAAGTTTGAGACGCATAATACCAAACAACTAGTTATATTGATACTTTTTTTTTTTTGATAATATTAGGCCAAATCTTGTAAATCTTGTATGTCTGGGACATGACTATGATGCCAACAGGAAGGAGCAGGAATATTTTTGTAAGGAGCGTCTCTCTTACTATTAACTGACAGAATGTTGTTGTGTAATCACTTTCCGAGTGCTACGTTACATTTGACTTCTTGTAAATCACTTTTAAGAAAAGAAGCTTGTGATATAATTTCATATAAAATGCTTCAGAACTGCCACTGTCAATTAGCCTACAGCACATCCTTACCATACATGAATAATTCAAGCAGATGTTCCAGAGGTTTATATTTTAGTTTTATCATTTTAAACATAAATATTTGAGTCATGTGAATCTGGTATGTCACATGGTAACCCTCAGCTCCTTTCCTTGTTAAGCCTTGATATGTTTCTGTAAATGTGAAATAAAAAAAATTTAAATAAACAGTAATATACCATACAACACAATGCATTCTGGGTAATATTTGTTGTTTTCGACACTCAGAGGCCCAGTGTCCCAAATCACACCCTATACCCTCATTCACTATTCCCTACATTAGTTTACTTGAGAGAGTGAATTACACTGATGAACACCTGCTGTTAACAAGCAGAATAAATGAACGGAAGATAAACACAACTACAGCTGACTTCAACCACAGCATTAGATGAAATCAACTGAAGAGGAAAGAATAAATGAAAAGTTTCAAGATCTGATTTAACAACTCCAGCAGCATTACCAGCTTCACTTATTACTAACCAGACTGACTTTATTTCTGTCACACATCCGCAGAAGTTGTCATTAAAATTTAAAAGAGGTTTAGGTATTGATGTTTTATTGTTTTATTTATTTGATGTTACACAACCTGATCACATTTATCCTTGACTTTTTTTGCTACAACAAATGTGTCTCAAAAACATACAGTCACAGCAAACAAAGAAAAACTAAGGCTAAAAATGACCATTTAATTACCATTACAACCAGGAGATGGCTTTTTCATTGTGGACAGGGCCAATGGTAGGTTGTAACTGAACTATTTACACTTGAGATTTATTTTGCACAGTTTAGGGACAAGTTGAAGATTTCAAAACTAGTTTTATTTGATGCAGATAATTAATATTATACCAAAGTTTGAGACGCATAATACCAAACAACTAGTTATACTGATACTTCTTGTAATAATAATATTGTATCTTGTAAATCTTGTATGTCTGGGACATGACTATAATGCCAACAGGAAGGAGCAGGAATATTTTTGTAAGGAGCGTCTCTCTTACTATTAACTGACAGAATGTTGTTGTGTAATCACTTTCCGAGTGCTACGTTACATTTGACTTCTTGTAAATCACTTTTAAGAAAAGAAGCTTGTGATATCATTTCATATAAAATGCTTCAGAACTGCCACTGTCAATTAGCCTACAGCACATCCTTACCAATCTGGTATGTCACATGGTAACCCTCTGCATTGGTTAGAAAAGGACCTGTTAAAGGGTTAGTTCACCCAAAAATGAAAATTCTGTCATTAATTACTCACCCTCATGTCGTTTCACACCCGTAAGACCTTCACTCCTCTTCGGAACACTAATTGAGATATTTTTGATGAAATCTGAGAGCTCTCTGACTCCTCCATATAGACAGCAATTCAACTACCACTTTCAAGGCCCAGAAAGGTAGTAAAGACATTGTTAAAATAGTAACAACGCTGTGTGTACAGCGGTTCAACCTTAATTTTAAGGATTAATTAATTAATTAAGGAATTAATTAACAATTTATTCTAGTCTTGTTTGTCAATCTCATCCAATTCTTTAAAAACAAAGTCAAGAGATGTTTTCTTCAAAATTTCGAAGATATAGTAATATACTTAATATATAATATATAAATATTATAGTATAGTAATATAAAAATTAAGTTCACTTAAAGAAAACTTAGAAGTATACTAGCAGTACAGAGCTACTAAACTAGTCCTTTACTGAGAGTATTCTTCAACATGTGCTTTTATAAACTAAAAAATGTGCTACAAGTACTTAACTTGTAAACTATCAGTATAAGTTAATTTGTAGTACATACGTTTTAGTACACTTATAGTGAAATGAAAAATGTAGTTTTAAACTAGTTGTGTACTCAAAGTTTGCTTCTGTTTCACTTATAGAATATTTATACACTAAAAATTGGGCCAATTTAGTCTCAAGTAGTATTGGAATAGTACACTTATTACTGCACTAATATTAGTATATTTACTAGATAAAGTATACTTAAAAATATACTTGAACTTTTCTTAAGTATACTTAATAAAATGAACTTGAAGTATGCTTTTTTTTTTGTGTAACAATGGGACCGTGGTTCGAATGTGATGTCAGTCATGATGTGATCCTATTTGACTTTTGATGTTCCTTAATCCACTCCACTATCCTATAAAATCAAATGAAAAAGGCTAACAAATCAACTTAAGTTGCCAAAAAACAACTGAACAATGCAAAGCTTTACTTAAGATTGTTTGCCCACGTTTTGCATGTGGGCCATGCAGCCCTGAGTACACCTGATTTCAGCTGATCTTGGAAAATCACTTATAGGGAAGGACCCAATGGTATGTTGTTTCATAGCTTCAGGGCAGACTAACAACCGAGAAAACACTGACAACATGAAAACTGTTCAAGTGCATGTTCAACGGATTTAAACTTGCTCTCACTTCAGTAAGTTTCACTTTACTCTGAAAGCAAACTCCCATGTCCAACCCATGAATAATGATTAGTTCAGATCCTGTATAAATCACCAAGACTCCCAGGTGATCTTCATAGTTGCAGTCCACATTGGTTCTCTTTTGAAAGGTATGGTTTTAAATCTATTACACCTGGAAATGTTAATTTATTGTGTGATTTAAACAGCAACATAATTTACATTGTTATATTTCATAAGACTGAACAAAAATAGACATCTAACAGATGATAATGTACAATGAGCTGTGTTTGTAATCTCAAACAAAGTTTTTGCATATTAGTTGTTTGAGGGAAAACAAATCATTAGTGAACATTAGACTCATTAGACATTAGAATCATTAGACAACAAACAAATATTTATTGCATACTATAAATTAAGTTGTTGAAGTTGCAGCATTGCAGTATTGTCTAATAACAGTATCTTTTGTTTTCTCAGAGTGAGATCTGATTCAAACAATGGACAATATTATTAATATAGAAAACAATTGTCAAACTATTGATACTTTTCCTCTTGATAATGCACATCTATACTCTTATGGGTATAAATTAAAAATACCATTTTTTGCTTCAACTTTTCATATGAATAAAACTTTAGATGACAGTTTAAAAATATTAGAATCTATTTCTGATCCAATAGTTATCCAAAATGGCAAAATTATGTCAAATAACAATGTAAAATTAAAACAACGGTTTCCCTGCTATATTTTACTTTGGCCATCAGATGGGAAAAGTGAGATCAGGACAGGTCAGGGGTTTTATTACGGAGCCCAGTTTATCATGACAGCCAAACACGTTTTAAAGGACCACAAAAAATTTAAAATATTTGTCCTTTTCCCAAATTATGAAAACTGCGTAATATTCAAATGCTGTACCTTTCCTAGATTTTTAGTAAATCAGGATATTGCTTTATTGCAATTACAAGGATGTTTAGATCCACTACAAAACATAAAACTAGAAATAGGCGAGTCATATAAAGATGATGTATATTTTTACACTCTAGAGTCGGGGAGTTTTAGAAGAATAAGCTGCGTCATTATAAAACCAAATTTAAACATGAAAAAGCAAATGGCAGCAAATGAATTTGTTATTTCTAAAGCAGGCAAGGAAGGAGACAGTGGAACTCCTGTTTATTCAATCTCTGGCACAGTTGTTGGATTGTATATTGGTGCTTTCAATGCAAACAACTCATTAAAACCTACTGAATATGGCCAAGTTTTACGAATTGATAGAAACGTTATTGAAAAAAATATCAAAACTTCATTTTTTCTGTTCCAAAACTTCTCAAATTATTTTAGTTTTATATTTAACGTATTTAAAACCTATAAAAAAAAGTTTGATTAATGTTTTTATTAATCAAGAACAATAAAGATTTTAATTTCTGTAATGTTATAAAGT
>RJVU01015592.1:1376253-1463670 GCA_003731715.1 Anabarilius grahami | reverse complement strand
TAAGTTCACACTTAAGATTAGGGTCCAATTCTTACTATTAACTATTACTTTTGCCTCAAACTCCTAATTATTTCTTATTAATAGTTAGGTAGTTGTTAAGTTAGGTATTGGGTAGGATTTAGGGATGTTGAATATGTGCTCTATAAGTAGTAATAAACAACCAATATCCTAGTAATATACATGCTAATAAGCAACTACTTAATAGTGAGAATTGGACCCTAAAAGAAGCAGCTTCAGCAGAGCTTAGATATGCTTGGAAGATGAGTCTGGTATTAAGATGCTTAAATTATGATGGTGGAGTTGGGGATGGTCTGTGTAGGGATGCCAAAACAGCTGATGCCGGAGCAGGGTGAGCGGCTGCTTATATGCTCCAGGAGTTAATTGAAAGATTAGATGGGTTCACTCCTCCCGTAATTATGCTTAGGAACTTCACTTAAAGCAGGAGTGTCCAAACTCGATCCTGGAGGGCCACTGACCTGCAGAGTTTAGCTCCAACTTGCCTAGACACACCTGCCTGGAAGTTTCTAATATGTCTAGTAGACCTTGATTAGCTGGTTCAGGTGTGTTTAATGGGGTTGGAGCTAAACCTTGCAGGACAGTGGTCCTCCAGGAGCAGGATTGGACACCCCTGACTTAAAACATCTACTGACATTTGTCAGCGAGGAAACTGTAACATTGGCATGGTTACAGTTCTTGAATCAAATAATATTGTCCATTGTTTGGCAACTATCCGGAGAAAGATCTTGTGCCTTCCCACATTAAAACCTTGTAAGTATTTTAATAAACATTGTTAAAAAGACATTTTGTAGAATAATTTACTAATATACTATCACGGCACAAAAGTGTTTTAAATGATCTAAATGTTTACAGGTGTCGTATGGAGCAGGTGGAATCTTCATCAAGGTGTCTTGAAGCTTTGGTAAGGAAACTTTCATCAGAAACACCCACTTAAAGGGTTAGTTCACCCCAGAATGAAAAATTCTGTCATTAATCACTCAACCTCATGTCGTTCCACACCCGTAAGGCTTTCGTTCATCTTCAGAACGCTAATAAAGATATTTTTGATGAAAGAATGCTGTCAAATTTCCTTTCATTGTCTGCCTTTGTCATCAAAAAGATCTTCATTTGTGTTCTGAAGATGAACAAAGGTCTTACGGGTTTGGAACGACATGAGGTTGAGTAATTAATGACAGAATTCTTCATTCTGGGGAGAACTAACCCTTTAAGTGGGTGTTTCTGATGAAAGTTTCGATTAAATCGATTACATTGATCTAAATTACTACTTGTTGTTGGAGACAGAAATTGTTTTTTTTTTTAAATAACTCTTCTATTAGTGTTATTTTGGTGTGAAACCAGATTTTAAGGAACTTTTTATTGCTACAGGACCAAGATTAAACCTTGTCAAAATGCATTAAATCCAGATACAGACTTTTTTACTGAGAGTGTTGGAATCTTTGCAAAGATTCTTTTTTTTTTTATTGACAGATCTGTTTCAGTATCTTCAAGATATCTCCCACCTACACACTGAATGCGTCACTTCTGGGTCAAATTCTAACCACATGATCTTTCTTCGTTAAACTGAATCTCATACCTGCTGTAAAAACAAGCAAGCAAAACAAGGCTATACCAGGAGAGAGACTGTGTCTTAACCCACACAAGTAAGTATTTCGAATATTGCAGATATTGCAGATAAAAAAAATAAATAAATGAAAATAATCAAATGTTTTCATTCTACTAATTGCATAAAACCTGCATGAAAGCTTTTTCAATAAAAGTATTTAAATTTTGTTGTAATTACATTATTTGTGTTGAGTTTATGAGTGTTAGTGTTGACACACAATCATCAGAAACTTTGCAAAGATTAATGATATAAAAAACATTTTTGAATTATATTTACAGAAACAAAATGGTAAAAAACTATTACGATCTATATCATGATCTCTCTCTCTCTTTCTCAAGGAAAATGACTTCCTGCACCTCACTCCATCTCTCAAAGAGAGAGAAAAATTAAACCGCCAACAACCATCACTTTTGGGCCAAGCCACAACCTTATAATCTTTCTGTCACAATTATGCTTGTTTAACCAGTTTTGGTTTCGTTGTCAAGGGCTTATTTGCTCATCTTTGTTTCCTGTTTCCATTTGTTCCTATGTTCTCGTTTGTCAAGTTACAATGGTTATTTAGGTAACAATTTATCGATAGCAAAACTGGAAAAGTGACTGTGGGAAGAAGTGGAGGGAGCATTAATTCAAGGAGTGTCTCTCTCATTCTTCATAACAGAAAGAAAGGCTAGCTTTGTGCAATCATTGAGTGCTCTGTAAACTTTGGTTTCTGATAAATCACTTCCAAGAAAAGAAGCTTGTGATTTTATTTATTTCCTTCTTATCGATTCATATGAAATGTTTCAGTTCTGCAATGAAAATGACAGTAAATCCCATCAGATAATTTAGGGGTAACAATTTAGAATAATGGTCCGTCATTAATAAGTAACTATGCAGGAAGTAATGCAGGACTAATGAGTAGTTCTACATTAACACTTCAGCTACTACTATTAACTAATATAGAAACAAGCTTAACTAATCAGTAAGTAATATCAAATTTAGAAGATAGTTCCTTATTAGCTAATCAATAATTACCTATTGAGATTGCTATCATTAATAAATATTAACTAACGGACAAATTGTAAAGAACATTATTGTGTGTCTGAGACGTAATCATTCATCATTTTTACTCTGAATATAGTCATAAAATGCATCATTAATTACTGAAGTGTTACCTAGTCACTATGCAGGAACTACTAGTGATCAGGACCATTATTTTAAAGTGAAAAAACATCTTTTTCACTTTAAAATAATGGTCCAGATCACTAGTAGTTCTTAAAGAATGACTAGGTAACACTTGAGTAATTAGTGATGCATTTTATGACCACGTTGAGTGTAAAAAAGGACAATCTTCAAGAACTACTAGTGATCTGGACCATTATTTTAAAGTGAAAAAGATGTTTTTTCACTTTAAAATAATGGTCCTGATCACTAGTAGTTCCGGCATAGTGACTAGGTAACACTTGAGTAATTAATGATCCATTTTATGACCACGTTGAGATTAAAAAAGACAATTGCTCACATCTCAGACACTTTAATGTTGTGATTTGTAATAAATTAGTCATTCTTTAATAATAATTAGTAATTCTTTAATAATAATTAGTAATTCTTTATAATTGGTCATAGTTACCTATTAGTTCTTAATGATGCCAATCTCATTCTCTAATTATTGATTAGCTATCTTAGTCCTAAATTTGATATTACTTACTGATTAGTTAAGCTTGTTTCTATATTAGTTAATAGTAGTAGCTGAAGTGTTAATGTAGAACTACTCATTAGTCCTGCATTACTTCTTGAATAGTTACTTATTAATGGCGGACCATTATTCTAAAGTGTTACCAATTTGGGTAGCTGTTGAGGTTTATATCTTAATTTTATCCAAGGCTATAAGGCTTTGTAAGCACAAATATTTGTTTATTTTTTATTTGCTTTCTTGATTCTTTTTATTCTGGTCTGTCAGCATGCGGTTTATTTAGTACCTTTGGTCCAGGAGATGATCCCAATCATATTGTTTTAACCAGTGGATAGAGAAAGATACTGTCATTGCATTCTGTTGTTTTAACAGATACTTTCAAAGTATCATATATATTCCGATCCACCAGATGGAGACAAAGACTGTTTTACATTTATAATTTGTAAAAATTTACTCTAAACAGCCACAACATTAAAATCACTGACAGGTAAAGTGAATAACTTTGATTATAGGCCTATCATTACAATGGCACCTGTCGAGGGGTAAGACATATTAGGCAGCAAGGTGTTTAGTAACTATCAAGATTGGTGCAAGGAACGACAACCAGTGAGCCGGCGTCATGGATCACGAGTGCTCATTGATGCACATGAGGAATGAAGACTAGCCCATCCAGTCATACTTTAGATTTAGTATCTGAATCAAAATAACACATTTCCCTTTGTTTTTCTCACCCAAAATCGATATTTCAGTCTTGTCCTGATTCAATTTTAAGACAATACTGTCTAACATTTGGGATGGTTAAACTGGAAAAGGAAAATGCATGCCATATCAAATAATTTCTTAAAATAGCATTAACATGTTTACATTTAATAAACACAATTATTATTATTTATTAATAGATAGACTAGCATTAAAAGATGCATAAAAGTTAATATGACAATATTCATTCAAGTATCAAGGTGTTTGAGTCATTGAATCTACAGAGATAAGTGGATATGAGAATCTTAAAAGCCTTCTGAAAGCGAGGGTAGAAAAAACCATAGATCAGTGGATTACAGGTGGAGTTAAAGTATCCAAACCAAACCAAAGCATCAAAAACATCACCGGGAGTCGCAAAATTGAGGAAAGGATCAACTGCAGTGGCGGTAAAAAAAGGCAGCCAGCAGAGATAAAAAACACCCATAACAATGGCCAGAGTTTTAGCTGCTTTTCCTTCTCTGTGTGCAGAGCTTCGGCTCTTCAACCCTCCTGCTGCTGCAACAGTCACCCTTTCTGACATAACCTTTGCATGTTTTCTTGCAACATGGAAGATTTTCATATACAGAGAGGTCATGATTGTTCCGGGAAGGAAGAATGTGAGAATTGGACATATAAGACCCCACTGTTTATTAAAAAACAGAACACAACTTCCCACACAGTAAACCTGCATGATAAACGACTCCAAGCCAATTTTGTTCACCCCTGAAAACACAATAGAAAAGCTGTAGAGAAATGAAAACATCCATGCGAAGGTACTAAATACAGCCACAGTGTTGTTTGTGACCCTCATTTTGTACCTTAAAGGATCACAAATGGCCCAGTACCTGTCAACAGATATTAAACTGAGATGTATCAAAGAAGAAATGCTGAAAGTCATGTCCAAACTAGAATGCACTTTACACACAACGTCTCCCAGATACCAGATATTAAGGACAATAAGACGATGAGCTCTTGGACAGGAGTCCGGCAGGAGTGGATAGCAGAGAAACACATCCTCAGAGTAAATGTCAGTTTCATTTGAGGTCATTACGAAGATATAAACTGATAGGCAGGATCAAAACACAATATTTCCTTTGTAAATGTAAAAAATAAAATCACACAGATATCATTGAAACTCTGAAGGGAATCAGTCAGATAAAGACCAAAAAACAAAGTAAATATACAGTACNACTGAGATGTATCAAAGAAGAAATGCTGAAAGTCATGTCCAAACTAGAATGCACTTTACACACAACGTCTCCCAGATACCAGCAGCCTTCAACAGATCGCACCATGCTGTACGGCATGACAAAAGAGCCCAGCAGACAATCACTGGCAGCCAGAGAGCGAACGATCAGATGAGTTGGAGACTGCAGTTGTTTGAAGTGAGAGATGGAGATGATGATCAGCAGATTCCCAAAAACTGTTGTGAGGATCATCAGCATCATGAAAGCATACATTGCCACTTTAAGGACAATAAGACGATGAGCTCTTGGACAGGAGTCCGGCAGGAGTGGATAGCAGAGAAACACATCCTCAGAGTAAATGTCAGTTTCATTTGAGGTCATTACGAAGATATAAACTGATAGGCAGGTTCAAAACACAATATTTCCTTTGTAAATGTAAAAAATAAAATCACACAGATATCATTGAAACTCTGAAGGGAATCAGTCAGATAGAGACCAAAAAACAAAGTAAATATACAGTACATGCACATAAGGAGATACATGTAGTCAATGGATTCAGCAGCTCAGTTTGAGTTATATACACTCAGGTTCTGAAACAGGTAACGCCCTGACTCTCATAAACATATTTGAATATGCTAACAGTGCTGCAGTAACTAACTGTGGTCCATGCGGCACCCCCAGGTGGAGACAAAATATCTATCTATCTATCTATCTATCTATCTATCTATCTATATCTATCTATCTATCTATCTATCTATCTATCTATCTATCTATCTATCTATCTATCTATCTATCTATCTATCTATCTATCTATCTATCTATCATGTCTGCAAAATGTAGTTACTCGCCCAAAACATTTAATTCATGCTGCAAAACCTAGTTATTGTCCCTGCGTTCCATTCGGAAGGGCTCATCCCTATGCCCTAATGCCTTCAAAGGGTTTACCCTCCGGAGTGAGAGCTTCGAAGGTATGAAGGGTGTAGGGGTCAAAAAAACTCTTCTTTTGGAACGCACTTCAGCGTCATCTTAACGAGACAATCAAGGAGGAGTAGATTGTGTATGCTGCACCCTTTGTTTAAGTTTAGTTTATTTATTTATTTATTTTAGGTTTATCGCATGTAGGCTATATTGTATCTATGTATTTTAAACATTTGAATGGACTGATAAAGGGGGCTGTAAAGTATTTTTGTTGAAGTACAATGTCGTTTTGACCATAATAATGTACCAAATCTAACTATTACAGTAGTATAGAAAAATACTATAATACATACCTTTATAGTTAAAATCGAACTCTGAGCCTCCTGTACCCATTCTGTGACGTCAAACAACTTCCCTGTGCAAAGGATCATGGGGGCCCGAAGTGTCCATCAGTTGTACCCTTCGAAATCCTTAATTCCGAAGGGCCCTTTGAAGTGGCCAGTTTTGAGCACTTCGGTTTGGAACGACCCTTCAACATGGCGGCCATGATTATTTTCACTCCGAAGTGCCCTTCGGAGGGTGATATATCCCGTTTGGAATGCACCGTGTGTCAGTATATTGGCCAGTGACGCTGGATTTTCAAAAGTATGTGAAGTTTGCGGCTCCATTGTTGCACGTTCTTGAATGAATAATTTATTAGATGCATGCCGGTCTGTTATTGTAGGGACATTGACTTTACATTTTCATGCCCCTAAACATGATGTGGAACAAAGCAAACTGTGATTGGTTGCATTACATGTCAGTCAAACGTCCTCTTGGGCGGTCCTTGGCCAATGAAAGCTGCGATGGAGTCCAGACCTTCAGCCATCAGACCAAAGCCTTGTTTCCACCAAAATTTCATAGCGATCTAAAGTACCGTGAAGATTAAGTCCGGTGACGTATGACTGTGCGGGACTTTCCAGTTCCTGTTGGATTTCGTCCTCCACACATAAGCTTAATAAAGCCGGAAGCTCATCGTCGGTCCATCTGTCATATTTCTAAACTCCAGTGTTGATTCGAACAGCAAACAACTCTTACTGCACACACCACAACAGACTTTTAAAAATGGTGGTTGAAATAAAATGCTGCGTGGAGTCAACCAATCAAAATGCTTGTAGTATTGTAGTGCAAAAAGAAAATGGACGTTTGGTCACACTTTAAATTAGGTGTCCTTATCGACCATGTATTTACATAAAAAAATAAGTTCAGTGTACTTATTGTGTTTATATTGTATTGCAAAACACTTAGCGCTGCTATTGAGGTGGATACAAGTAGGTTAGTGACAGGTCTGGTGGTATGGGTAGGTTTAAGGCTGGGTTAAAGGGTTAGTTCACCCAAAAATGAAAATAATGCGATTTATTACTGACCCTCATGTCGGTAATCACCCTGCACCCTCATTCATCTTCAGTACACAAATTAAGATATTTTTGATAAAATCCAATGGCTCAGTGAGGCCTCCATTGAGTAATGGGCGTAACGTTCAATAAACCAATCAGAGTGTCATCTCCCATTCCCTTTAAGAGCGAGATGCGCTCGCGCCATGGCGGATTGCTATTTACATGGCGGAATTTGTTGTCGAAATTACCTGTTAAGTGGCCAGTCAATCTTTCAGTCGTCTGCGTTGGATGCAGGCTTTCAAATAGCTCCGCGCGATGAGTCAGTTAATATATATGTGTGTGTGTATTGGCACGATTGTTCAATTAATTAGCCAATTTCGTTCATCATTATAAGTAGTAATAGGCTGAATTGAAAATAGGTAGCCTAATTCTAATAACCGCAATGACTATTCATCATTACATTTTTATATTTATGTATTCTTTTACACTGTAATCCTTTTGTTTTTAATATTTGGCATGTTTGTGTGATGCGCATCCCTGTGTGTAATAAGCAAAGTCAACGCGCACTGTGGATGCGCCCAGAGGTGCAGTTTCTACCAATGCGCTCTAACAAAAAAATATTGCGCCATTGACTTTAGACTTTAGACCAGGTTTGAGTTGGTCTATGGCGCAGTCTATTTTCAGCTCCTTAAAATAGCAATGCGCCGCAATGCGCCTGAACACACCTCTTTTTTAGACCAGCACGCCCATGGGCGCACTAACTGGCGCAAATGCATTTACTAATTTAAGGACGTGGCCCTGAACGGGAAAACGCGAACGGCGCCGGACGCAAACTAGCAAACACACTGCGCATTGCGTTGCATTGCGCCGGGTGTATTATAGGGCCCCATGAGAGTGAGTAATAAATTACATTATTTTTATTTTTGGGTGAACTAACCCTTTAAGGGGTAACGGAAGGCTCAACAGTGTAATTACAGCTGTATTTTTTATTTTATTTAAAAAAAAAAAATTTGTTTTAAAATAAGTAAAATGTAAAAACATGAATGTGCATTGAATCAAATAATTCATTTACAGTGAATGTTAGTACAAAGTAGATAAAGACATCTAATATAAAGTGGGACCAAACATTTTTATACAGCACATTTATTTTTGAAGAAATGTGTTACATGTAAACTGAAAATTCACAGTTCCTTGTTCATTTGACATATTCTATTACAGTATGTCCTCCCCTAACACCACACATTCTTACATATCTTCCTATTGCTCTTCCACGACAAGCAACTGTGTATTTTCAGTTTACATGTAACACATTTCTACAAAAATAAACTGCTGTTGCTGTTTAGGGATTTAGACGTTCCTGCATGTTCAAAAATGGTAGTGATTGTGCTGAGAAAACTCCATATAGCCTACTGTACACTCTAAAAAATGCTGGGTTAAAAACAACCCAAGTTGGGTTGAAAATGGACAAACCCAGCGATTGGGTTGTTTTGACCCAGCAGTTGGGTTAAATGTTTGCCCAACCTGCTGGGTAGTTTTATTTAACCCAACAATTGTTTACAAATTACTATATGTCTGGCTTAAAATGAACCCAAAATAGGTTGGAAATTAAAAATCAGACTCATAATTACTAGAGGCAACAATAATAATCAAAAAGATGAGCATTTATTAATAAGCAATTTAATAAATGTTTATTGTTTAAATATTATTCAAAAAAAGTATTAATAAATGTTTGTTTATTAAACATATTAATAAATGTTAATTTCCAACATATTTTGGGTTCATTTTAAGCAAGAAATACAGTAATTTTTAAACAATATTTGGGTTAAATAAAACTACCCAGCAGGTTGGGCAAACATTTAACCCAGCCGCTGGGTTAAAACAACCCAATCGCTGGGTTTGTCCATTTTCAACCCAACTTGGGTTGTTTTTAACCCAGCATTTTTTAGAGTGTATGCTTCCAAACTTGATTGGTAAGATTGTGATTCTTATTTCATTATAATGGCAGGCCATTTCAGCAGACATTATTCCACTTTATAGGCATTTATGGAATGAATATACATGCATGTCTGACAGATTTTGATTACTGAATGAATCATTTTGCATGTGGAGGCTCACATGATGAAAGAATGTTTAGAAGTTGTGAAAGAGTTCAACCATTTCAATGAGAATCAACTCATCAGTTTGGATCAACAAACCATGTTAGATGTTGTGCAAATTGTACTCACTCTTTTGCACACATGTGCCAAAACACATGCAAATTGCTTAAATCAATAAGAAATCCAAATCTGACGTGAACAAGAAACTAATTGTTCAGAGACCTGAACTTGTTGTTTTGAGAAAAAAAAAAAAGTCTCATTCGAGAATTGAGCCAAAGCAATTAAGAAAAAATGTAATACAGTTTTATCTGGATAAGAGATGGGATAATGACTGATGAATACTTATAGACAGAATTCTAAAAACAGAATTTTTCAATAACAATTTTTTAGATTAAAAGGTGAATAAAAACAAGTCACCCAATATTAAGCATTTAAATAACTCCAATGTTGAATAATTGAAAAAAAAAATGAAATATTAAATACAATTTTAAATTAACATGTCATTGTGAACAAATATTTTCAGATCCTAAATCAAAATAGCACACTTAAAAAGTACCCTTTATTTTTGCACCCAAATAGCAATATTTCAGTTTTGTCAATATTCCAATAATGTCTTTCTTTCAGATGGTTAGTCTTTTTTTATGGAGATTTTCAGAGAAAATGAATGTCAGGCCAAATAATGTCTTACAATAGCATTAACATGTAATAAACAAAGCTAAATTCATTCAAGTATCAAGGTGCTTGAGCCACAGAGATAAGTGGATATGAGAGTCTTGAAGGCCTTCTGAAAGCGAGGGTAGAAAAAACCATAGATCAAGGGGTTACAGGTGGAGTTAAAGTATCCGAACCAAACCAAAGCATCAAAAACATCAACAGGAGTCGCAAAGTTGATAAAAGGATCAACAGCAGTGGCAGTAAAAAAAGGCAACCAGCAGAGATAAAAAACACCCATGACAATGGCCAGAGTTTTAGCTGCTTTTCCTTCTCTCTGAGCAGAGCTTTGGCTCTTCAACCCTCCTGCTGCTGGCACAGTCGCTCTTTCTGACATAACCTTCTCATGTTTTCTTGCAACATGTAAGATTTTCATATACACAGAGCTCATGGTCGTCACAGGAAGGAAGAATGTGAGAACTGAGCAAATAAGACCCCACTGTTTATTAAAAAACAGAACACAACTTCCCACACAGTAAATCTGCATGATAAACGACTCCAAGCCAATTGTGTTCACCCCTGAAAACACAATAGAAAAGCTGTAGAGAAATGAAAACATCCATGCGAAGGTACTAAATACAGCCACAGTGTTGTTTGTGACCCTCATTTTGTACCTTAAAGGATCACAAATGGCCCAGTACCTGTCAACAGATATTAAACCGAGATGCATTTTAGAAGAAATGCTGAAGGTCATGTCCAAACTAGAATGCACTTTACACACAACATCTCCCAGATACCAGCAGCCTTCAACAGATCGCACCATGCTGTACGGCATGACAAAAGAGCCCAGCAGACAATCACATGCTGCCAGAGACTGAACGATCAGATGAGTTGGAGACTGTAGATGTTTGAAGTGAGAGATGGAGATGATGATCAGCAGATTCCCAAAAACTGTTATGAGGATCATCAGCATCATGAAAGCATACATTGCCACTTTAAGGACAGTAAGACGATGAGCTCTTGGACAGGAGTCCGGCAGGAGTGGATAGCAGAGAAACACATCCTCAGAGTAAATGTCAGTTTCATTTGAGGTCATTACGAAGATATAAACTGATAGGCAGGATCAAAACACAATATTTCCTTTGTAAATGTAAAAAATAAAATCACACAGATATCATTAAAAGTCTGAAGGGAATCAACCACAGTCAGACCAAAAAACAAAGAAAATATACAGTACATGCACATAAGGAGATACATATAGTCAATGGATTCAGCAGCTCAGTTTGAGTTATATACACTCAGGTTCTGAAACAGGTAACACCTGTTAACACCCAAATAAACATATTTGAATATGCTAACAGTGCTGCAGTAACTAATTGTAGTAAATGAGGTGCCACCAGGTGGCGACAAAATGACTATCTATCTATCTATCTATCTATCTATCTATCTATCTATCTATCTATCTATCTATCTATCTATCTATCTATCTATCTATCTATCTATCTGTCTATCTGTCTGTCTGTCTATCAAAATGTAATTCTCCATGTTTTGTTTTTCATTTTCCACCAAAGAAAGTGACCACACCACAAATTTAGCCCATGAGCAAAAGCAAAACTGAGTTAAGCGATTTAAAAGACAAGATAATATTTTAGTTCACCTCAAAATCAGTTTCATCAAGCCAGGCTTAAGAAGTAGCCTGCTTATGACTCAGAAATTCTGTACTATTCATTGGGATTTGGATTTTGGAATGTGAATTGGTATATATTAACATGAAAACACATTGTAATTTAATGTCAATATGAAATATGCTAGTATACTATTAATAATTTTTCTTTTCATTTTGTAGTATGTAAGTTTCAACTACATAATTTTCCAATATGATTTTTCCATTGGCTTTTGGATAATTGCTGAGAATGAGCTCTGTGACCAAAACAAGTTTATGATTCTTACGTGTTTTGTTCATCATGATAATCTTCATTCATCACAAATAAACAGAACTTTTATGAATTTTGAAGCCTAAATACAATCGGCAGGATTCAAAAGCCAAATGTAGGCCATAAACAAACTACACCACGGTCACATGACTGCAGCATCACCATCACTAAACTTCAGACAACTCTTTCAGTCTATGTTTAAAAACAAAGAGTGTGAAGATAGGAAGAGTGTGATTATAAACACAACGAGGCTGTGAAAGTGTTCCTGTTCGGCCTGATGACGTTTAATGTCCCTGACAACCTCTGTAGTCCCATTTAGACACTTGTAAGTAAACCCTCTTTTACAAGACAAGTAAAAGCTTTAACAAATAACAAGAGGGTATTACTGATGTGTTTTGTATTGTAGAATAAAATGTGAGAATATCTTGAGCTTGTGCTCACCACAGACCTTATTTTAAGCATTTAACCAAAAACATGTTGACTTCAGGACGATGGAACCGGAAGTGCTAAAATGCTAACTCGTTTCTGGGTTTTGGCCTACAAAAATACATCATCCTTGCAGCACTCTATAACTTTATGATGATAATACACAGACATGTCAGAAAAAGTGCTTCAATCAAGAATTATTTTTCTGAATTAGTAGGCTTACACTACTGTACTATTAAATACGGTTGTTTAAACTCTTCAAATGTTTAAATGTAGTTTGACTTCAAGGCACATATAGGCTGTGCTGGTTTTAAACATTTGACACAGGAGACCCAAGTTTAAATCCTGCTCGAGCCTCAAATTCATTTGAGGCTCTAGCTTTCCTGTAGCTCAGTGGTTAGAGAGTGGCACTAGCAATGCCAAGGTCATGGGTTCGATCCCAGGGATTGCACATACTCAGATACAAATGTATAGTATAATGCAATGTAAGTCGCTTTGGATAAAAGTGTCTGCCAAATGCATAAATGTAAATGTAAATGAATTACTTACAACAAAACAAGTCCTTAAAATAAACTATGTTGAAAATGTTTTCTCAGTTTAGTTAAGTTCATTAAATGTTTTATTCGGATAGAGTCCTTCTATAAACCCACAAAATGCCAGTCAAGGAACTGATATTGGTGCACCATGGTTTATTTTAACTAGATTAATTTAATATTATAATCTTTATGAATGTATAATGTAAAGTGGACAGGTTTTTCTCTCGAAATGAAAAGTAAGCATTGACCGTAATCTCATGAAACTAGGAATTTGAAAATGACGTTTAATATGGTTGTCTCACTGAATAACATTGTTGTCTTTGTGATATATAAACTGCCCATATGTACTGTATATATAACCTACATATAAATAATTGTTTGCATTATGTGAAGAACCTTTCCTTTGATCTTAACCTCTTTCCAACTGGTATACACAGAACACTTTGAAACCCTTTATATATTAAAACTCATTATCAGATATATATTTGTGAATTAACATTTTGCTGCACTTGCTCACAATGTTTGATCTTCCATAAATGTCACTCAAGCATACTGTACACACACACATGATGCAAAAGTTATGATGCAATGTTTGTGTTTTGTCTACAACAGAACCCAGGAGACTTATTATCATTTCTCACTCTTAATGAAAGTGTGACTCTCAAAGGCTCTCACCGCTGAAAGTCATTTGTCCAGTTTTATGATGAACAGGTTCCAGAGTGGTTGACTGTCACATCTCAAATCAAATCAACCCATTATCCTTACAGATACAGATAAAGTATTACAAGTCATTAGCTTATTAGCATAAGTTTTTATTCTTTATATGGAAGACACATTTGATTGTGTGTAGAAGTAAAATGTAAAATAACTTTTACATTTTACATCTATTTTAGAAACTATGGTTGATGTATTGGTAATGGTCATCGATTTACATTTGCTTCCATCTAAATCATTACAAAAGACTGAAAGATCCTTCAACAGGCTTATGACAGGACAAAAATACATTTTATTGGGAGTTCAAGAAAACTTAAATAAGCAAAAGTTTGAATCATACTCGGACTAATAAAAATACAATTAAATCTTCATTCTAAAGGATGAAAATTACAATATTATTATTAAACCTGCACAAGTGCAAAAAGTTATTATAAATGTATATATACACATTTATATATAATTCAATGTCTAATAAAGATTATATAATTTCATATTCATTCAAATGTCAAGGTGTGTGACTCATTGAAGCCACAGATATAAGTGGATATGAGTGTCTTAAAGGCCTTCTGAAAGCGAGGGTAGAAGAAACCATAGATCAAGGGGTTACAGGTGGAGTTAAAGTATCCAAACCAAACTAAAGCATCAAAAACAACACCAGGAGTCACAAAATTAAGGAAAGGGTCAATAGCAGTGGCGGTAAAAAAAGGCAGCCAGCAGAGATAAAAAACACCCATAACAATGGCCAGAGTTTTAGCTGCTTTTCTCTCTCTCTGTGAAGAGGTTTGGCAATTACCGCCTACACTGGGGGCAATGGACACTTTCTCTGACAGAACCTTTGCATGTTTTTTCACAACACTGAAAATGCTCAAGTACAGAGAGCTCATGATAGTTCCTGGAATTAGGAACACAAAAAGTGCACAAATTAAGCCCCATTCTTTGTTAAAAAATAGAACACAGCCACCAAAACAAGAAATCTGAAATATAAGTTCTTCCAAACCAATGTTGTTTACCCCTGAAAACACAACAGAGAAGCTGTATACAAATGAAAACAGCCATGTGAAGACAATAAATACAGCCACAGTGTTGTTTGTGACCCTCATTTTATACCTTAAAGGATCACAAATGGCCCAGTACCTGTCAATAGCTATTAAACTGAGATGCAGTATGGAAGAGATACTGAAAGTCATGTCCAAACTAGAATGCACTTTACACACAACGTCTCCCAGATACCAGCAGCCTTCAACAGATCGCACCATGCTGTACGGCATGACCAAAGAGCCCAGCAGACAATCACAAGCTGCCAGAGATTGAACGATCATGTGAGTTGGAGACTGCAGCTGTTTGAAGTGAGAGATGGAGATGATGATCAGCAGATTCCCAAAAACTGTTGTGAGGATCATCAGCAACATGAAAACATACATCACCACTTTAAGGACAGCAAGACGATGAGCTCTTGGACAGGAGTCCGGCAGGAGTGGATAGCAGAGAAACACATTCTCAGAGTAAATGTCAGTTTCATTTGAAATCATCACGTCTGCCCCAGATAATGACTTATATGCAGGATTAAAATACAGTATTTGTTTGGTAAATGTAAAAAGACACGCAAAAATTGACCAAATTAAGCCCAGAATTATTTCATAAATAATGATACGGTAAAGACAAATATCCAAAGAAAGATGAATATAAATACAGTACATGCCCACACAATATAGACTAATTTGTTAACTGGACTCAGAGCAGTTCAGTCTTGTTCATATATACTCTCAGATTTGAGGTAACCCCCCAACATCTGTCCATGGTTACAAAAACAACATGAACTCAAGAGATTAAAATGAAAATGTCCTGTAATGGAGTTTAAGGTTGCCCCCTAGCTCCTGAAAGATATTACTAAACGGGGTTGGGGCTACTGTGCCTTAAACATTTTTATTTATTGGTTTAAAGAGTAGTAAAATAGGCATTATTCATTAAATTATTTATATCATTGTAGTACTGGAGTGACCACTAGACTCTTTCTCTCACACACAAATACAATCCATCCCTTTATATAGGCTACCTAAAATAGTGCCTTTGGAGGGCACTGAAGTGTTTATTCATTTTCAACATATATTTTTAATAAAAATAACTCTATAAATGAGTTCCAAAGGACACTTCCCAGATAGCACCTTTGTGCCGGCTCAAATCCAGCCCACATCTGGTATGATGATCTGGGCCGCATATGGCGAGCCACAAGCAGGCCATAACAATGCCACATGTCAGCCAAGATCAAAGAAATAAACCAGAACTGGACCTATCTGAGCCACAAAATTTTTATATATTTGTGATGAGCAGGGTGGGTGAGAGCTGTGAGGGAAAGGCCTCGAATCTCTCACGGAGGAGCTCCAGAAGCATAGAAGGAGGAGCGATGACAGTGAAGGACGAGAGAGGACCAGGCCTGGACTTTATTTTATGTTTTATTATGTTTGTGTGGCCGGCAGACGTTCGTGAGGGTCTGCCGGCGTTACTTTTGTTTTGTTCTTTGTTTATTTTATATTAAAGTTTGTTTAAACGTTCGCCGGCTCCCGCCTCCTTCTTCCCGTACATACAAACTACGTTACATTGGTGCCGAAACCCGGGAGGAAGGAGAGACATGCTGTCGGAGAGCCCTCGCTGCTGAGGGGGATTGTGGTGCTGAGGAGGTCGGGCAGCGCAGGAGTGTGAAGACCGCGAGCGGCTGCCCGAGGCGGTGGTGGAGCAATTATCAACAGGTGGGACGGAGAGCTCGCTGCCGTGCTCCTGGGACGAGGTGGGGTGGCTGCTGTCCAGGAGGGAGCGGAGGAGTCACTGCCGTTCGCCGTGGGCCGGAGCCTGCTGCCAACCGCTATGAAGGGAAGGAGCAGGGAACGGGGGACTCACTGCCTCTGACGGCCTTGACCTCCACCGCAACGGCGTTCAGGTGGTTTGATGCTGCATTTTCCAACCTCAAAAGCCGCTTTATTTCGGCTCCCATTTTTGTCGCCCCTGATCCGTCACGTCAGTTTCTGGTTGAGGTTGATGCGTCAGAGGTGGGGGTAGGTGCCGTTCTATCCCAGCGTGCCGCCACGGACGATAAGATGCATCCTTGCGCGTTTTTCTCCCACCGTTTATCCGCTGCCGAACGCAATTACGACATTGGTAACAGGGAGCTGCTGGCGGTCAAATTAGCTTTGGAAGAGTGGCGTCACTGGTTGGAGGGTTCGGGGGTCCCTTTCATCAACTGATCATAAGAACTTAGAGTACATCAGATCCGCTAAACGACTAAACTCTAGGCAGGCTCGGTGGGCTCTGTTTTCCGGTCATTTAGATTTTTCTCTATCTTATCGTCCCGGGTCTAAAAACATCAAGCCCGATGCTTTATCTCATGTTTTTGATCGTTCCGAGCGCCCGTCCACTCCCGAGTGTATTTTACCTGAGAGACTCATTGTCTCTTCACTCATGTGGGAGGTCGAGTCGAAGGTCTGCACGGCCTTAGAAGGGGTAACGCCTCCGCCCGGGTGCCCGCCGAGTCGATTATTTGTGCCAGAGAGGTTACGTTCAGACGTTATCCGATGGGGCCATGATTCCAATCTGGCTTGTCATCCAGGGGTTAGTCGAACCAATTTTTTGGTTAAGCAACGATTCTAGTGGCCTTGCATGGCTCGCGACGTTCGCAATTTTGTTTTGGCTTGCTCTGTCTGCGCTCGTGGTAAGACTTCCAATCGTTCCCCAGAGGGGCTTCTTCAACCGCTGTCTGTCCCTTCGAGACCCTGGTCCCACATAGCGCTAGATTTCGTCACAGGCCTCCCTCATTCACAGGACGATACGGTGATTTTGACCGTAGTGGACCGGTTCTCGAAGGCGGCCCTTGCCCACATTACCCACTGCCAAGGAGACAGCGGTTACTGTCATTAATCACGTCTTCCGTATTCATGGCCTCCCGGTAGACGTGGTTTCTGACAGGGGATCCCAATTTACCTCCAAATTCTGGAAGGAATTTTGTCGATTACTGGGAGCGACTGTTAGTTTGTCGTCTGGGTTCCATCCCCAGAGTAACGGGCAAGCTGAGAGAGCCAACAAGGATTTGGAGAGAACGTTGCGATGTCGGGTAGCTCAGAATCCTTCCTCCTGGAGTCAGCAGCTTCCTTGGGTGGAGTACGCGCACAACTCGTTACCAGTGTCGGCTACGGGCCTGTCGCCTTTTCAGTGTAGTCTAGGTTACCAGCCACCTATCTGTCCTAGTCTGGAATCCGAAGTCGCGGTCCCCTCTGCTCACGCCTTCGTTCTCGTCACACGTGGAGAAGAGCCCGGGAGACTCTTCTTCAGGTGGGAGCGCGCACCAAGGCCCAGGCCGATCGCCACCGGCTGAAGCCTCCCGTATACGTCATCGGTCAAAAAGTGTGGCTTTCTTCCATGAAAAGTCTGCTCTGCTCCGTAAGTAATAAGTTGGCACCCAAATTCATTGGCCCGTTTACTGTCACCAACATTCTTAGTCCGGTGACAGTCCGCCTCAAATTCCCTCCAGCATACTGTAGAATTCATCCCGTGCTTCACGTGTCTAAAATCAAACCTGTTTTTCATTCGAACATTAATCCGCCGGTTCCNATCATTGCAATCTCATAACCAAAACAAAATGTCATAATGGAACAAAACTGATCAGAAGATAAAAAAAAAAAATCTAAGATGACACTCAAAGACATCAAGAATCAGCACATAAATCTCAACAAAGGTGACGATCAAAAGTGTCATACCGCAGTGCATGCCGGGAACAATAGTACAAAACTCCCAGCATGCATCACAGCATGAATATATTATGCAGCTGAATTGTCCTATTATTTTCTTTAATTCTAACTATTTGCTTTTATTTTTTGCTATGGTTTTTGTTCTGTCTTTTTGTGATGTCCAGAGTTGATCTGATTGCCTGAAAATTTTGTTGTCACCATTGTTGAGATTCATATGCTGATTTCCCATATCTGTGTTTATTCGCTCTAATGTGTCAGGGGAGAGATCTTAAAACACTAATCAAAGTAAAAGCATACCTTCTGTTCTCTTCTTTTTAAACAATGTCAAAAGATGGCTTAATTTAAACCATTCTCCTGATCCTGTTGAACAAGCATTAAAAAGGACAAAAGCTTGCCCCTTAAATCAGAGCTCTGGCGTGACTGTGCAGCGCGTTACAATACTGAGTTCTAATTGGTCAATTGCTGTTATTTATAGTTTGTTAATTATCATACAGAGAATTTTAAAATTTTGTTTACATGATAAGATTTACAAAATATACATAACACTATTAATATAAAGGTAAGGGGGGATGGTGGCTTTACAGAGGGGATGCTTTTTAAAAAAAAAATTCAACAAGGGGGATGCCATCCCCCCTAAAATTGCGCCCTGGGTTGTTCTGTGTTTTTGACCCACCAAAAAGAACTGGTTCATTATAGTAATAGGTGACTACACAGCGAGCAGCTGTGCAGCAGATGTGTTTTGTTGTTGTTGTTGTTTTTGCCATTTTTTTACCGTATATCTTTTCATATAAGTGAAGCAGGTAAAATGGTAGTCTACAAAAAATATTGCTTACATTTATATTTTATACTGGGATAAGTTTGGGGTAGCAATTCTTTTTGTTAGGTTTTGTTTTATTTTGTGCCCTGAGGCCACCTCTGATAATAGGTGCTGTAAGCCATTTTGCTTTGCATTTTGGCATGCTTTTTCTGGTGTTTAGTATTTGTAAACGAATGTGTCTAGCCATTCCCTTTTTCTATTATAGAAAATACTTTAAAATGGATAAGGCATGAAGGTCTCATTTTGCATAGGCTTGTTGTACATTTTGAGCATTATTCATCCATATGGGTACTTACTTCAGGTGCATGTTCATAAGCTTTTATGATCTCATAGTGCTTCACATGCAACAGGTTTTTGTATCACGATGACAACCAGAAGTTTACTGACACATTTCAAAAAATGAACTACAGGATATAAAGGAATTACAGGGAAAAAAAACCTTTATTGTGATGTCTGAAATAAGTGTGAGCAGCGTTCATTCAAAAGTCAATGTGTCTGAATCCTTGATGCCACAGATATAGATGGATATAAGAATCTTAAATGCATTCTGAAAACAAGGGTAGAAAAATCCATAAATCAAAGGATTACAAGTAGAGTTAAAATATGCAAACCAAACCAAAGCATCAAAAACATCAGTGGGGGTTAAAAATTTGAAAAAAGGATTGAGAGCAGCAGCAGTAAAAATAGGCAGCCAGCAGAACAAAAAAACACCCATGACAATGGCCAGAGTTTTTGCTGCTTTTCTCTCTCTTTGAGCAGAGCTTTGGCTCTTCAACCGTCCTGCTCCAGGCACAGTCACTCTTTCTGACATAACCTTTGCATGTTTTCTTGCAACATGGAAGATTTTCATATACAGAGAGCTCATGATCGCCCCAGGAAGAAAGAATGTGAGAATTGGACATATAATTCCCCACTGTTTGTTAAAAAACAGAACACAACTTCCCACACAGTAAACCTGCAATATAAGCATCTCTAGTCCAACTGCATTTACTCCTGAAAACACAACAGAAAAACTGTACACAAATGAAAACAACCATGTGAAGGTAGTAAATAAAGTCACAGTGTTGTTTGTGACCCTCATGTTGTACATTAGAGGATCACAAATGGCCCAGTACCTGTCAACAGATATTAAACTGAGATGTAGTATGGAAGAGATACAGAAGGTCATGTCCAAACTAGAATGTACTTTACACACAAAATCTCCCAGATACCAGCAGCCTTCAACAGATCGCACCATGCTGTACGGCATGACCAAAGAGCCCAGCAGACAATCACATGCTGCCAGAGAGCGAACAATCAGATGAGTTGGAGACTGTAGATGTTTGAAGTGAGAGATGGAGATGATGATCAGCAGATTCCCAAAAACTGTTGTGAGGATCATCAGCAACATGAAAACATACATCGACACTTTAATTACAGCAAGACGTTGTACTTTAGGACAGGAGTCCAGAAGGAGTGGATAGCAGAGAAGCACATTCTCAGTGTCAGTTTCATTTGAAGTCATCACGTCTGCTTCAGATGCAGAGATAAATTCCTCAGTTATAGAAAGGCAAAGTATAAGCAAAATAATTTTGTAAATGATAGGTTGGTAAAGGCCAACATCCAATAAAAGGTGAACGTATATATAGCACATGCCCATCAAGCTTAACTCTCTGAATGGAGCAGCTCAGTCTTGTTCATATATACTCTCAGAAGTTTGAGTTAACCCCCCTACATCTGTCAATGTAACCCATAGTAACATAAACAGCATGAAGTACTGCATCATTCAGACACACACAGACATCAAGAATCAGCATATGAATCTCAACAATGGTGACAATCAAAAAAATATATATAGATCTACGCTGAACATCACAAAACAAGCAACTAAAGTCACAACAAAACAACAGCATAAATAAAAGCATAGAGTAAGAATAAAAGACTTGAGGTCTATAAAAGAGATTTAATGTGTTATTTTATTTGCAATTGATTTCATGTAAAGCAGAAAGTATTCTTCATTTTTTTACATATACGCTAATGTATGCGCACAGTCAAACACACAGCCTTGCAAAGAATATTCACTTGACTCGTACGCATACACAGGCGTTCGACACATGCACATTGTGACAAATTGCAATACCTCTATGTGTTACAACTCATATACACATCTCTTTCATGCTAGAGTTGTACAAATGAGGGTAATTTTTAACTTCTTCGCAAAATATTTAATCTGTGTAGACCTCCAGTGTTTCTGTAGCTTGCATGCATTCCTGTCTGTTCTGATTATGCAGTTTTTCTTTGACTACCTTGTGAATTGACGCTCCCAGGGCATGGTTGCCACCTTGTGGATAAAGTAATTACTGCAAAAATAAATTAAATGCCATGTGTGACCTGCGCGTACGCGTAAAAAGTGAAGTATAATTTGGCCTTAAGGCTGTGGCTGTCAGTCATAGTTGTGTTTCTGCTAATCATCTCTTCTCTTTTTTCTGTATTTGTTTTTCCTCTTTTCTTCTCTGATTCTGCTTGTTAACAGCAGGTGTTCATCACTAACATTCAATCATCACGCAATTAATTGCTTAATTATCTCATAACTCCAGCATTAATTCACCCTGCATTCCAATTTGCATACTATCTACCCTAAATAGTATAGAATATTACTAATGTCACATACTATTTAGGATGGATAGTATGCACATTGAGACGCAGGTTAAGTGTTACTTTAGCATTCTGAGAACATATCTGAACATATTTTCAACACTGAAGATTTTACTATGTGGCTCTTGAATGGTCTTGGTTTGAGTCTGGGCCTTGGGCTGCATCTGAAATCGCATACCTCCCTACAATACAGTAGGCAAAAAAACTGCATGTGACAAAATAAGTATGACCGAATTCACAGTACTCATAAAAGAGTATTCAAAAAGTACCTGGATGACCTACTATTTTCAGTGAGATTCTGAAGTGTGCATATGATGTACATTTTACTATCCCGTGAGGCCACTGGAGAGGATTTGTGCAGTGAAGAGACACAACTGACGCTATTAGGTCCGGATTATATTCATACTACACATTCATATGAAATAAGTACTTTTCTAGCGGCTGCAAAGTAATGACTTATTCATAATAAGTACTCAAGAGAGTATGCGATTTTGGATGCAGCCATGATCTTGGAGGACTGGTCTTGACTGCACCCACAGGTGGCGATTCATGTTTCTGCTGGTGGGTGCCCACATTTGCCAACAAAACAAAACCACATATTATTTCAATGAGTGTTATCGCGAGTCACATTCTCGCTGATATACCTGATGACACAGAATTCTCTATCAGTAGTCAATAAAAGATATAGGCTAGCCTATTCTCGTACATTATGCACTCTAAAATGGTTAATTAAAGCTTCTTTACAAATTGTTTTATTTAGAATAGTATAGTTCTAAAAATATTTGTAACTGTCAAAAAATCTATTCAAAGCCACTTTGACTACAAAGACTATGAACTTTCAAATTGTAAGTGTTTTCCCACCAATCATGTCTTTTTTCTCTTTTAATTTTTTGAACAGATCATGTAAGTGTGGCCAGCTTCACTTGTTCAGTTGAGGATACAAATCAGGAAATTTAAATCAAACAAACTGCCAAAATGTGAATGTTTTTTAAAGGGAGGCTTTTTTAATGTAAATCCATTAACATGTCAGTTTAATATATTAAAATCAATTTAAAATGTTAATTTCACAAAAATGCAGGCTATTTAGGTTGATTTATTCTGAAATATACATATACATCTGAACATTGTATGCCTGCAAACCAATGTCTGCAATTTATCTGAAAATGTCTATTTTAAACATTTTTTGAGCATTGATTTTAACCCTGCATGTGTCATGTCCCAGCCCATTTTTTCCACCTGATTACAAAAAATATTAAAATCACTGCTTCCAAAAGCAGAAAGTACATAAGAAACAGAGTACATTTACAAAATGGCTTCAGCATAACATAACTAAAAATAATTACACAATTTATTGCCTGTAATGAGTGTGCTGTATATTCATTCAGAAATCAAGGCGTTGAATCCTTGATGCCACAGATATAAGTGGATATAAGAATCTTAAATGCATTCTGAAAACAAGGGTAGAAAAACCCATAGATTAAGGGGTTACAAGTGGAGTTAAAATATGCAAACCAAATTACTGCATCAAAAATATCAGCTGGAGTAGAAAAATTTAAAAAAGGGTCAAGAGCATTAACGATGAAAAAAGGCAGCCAGCAAAACAGAAAAACACCAATAACAATGGCCAGAGTTTTCGCTGCTTTTCTCTCTCTGTGTCCAGAGCTTTGGCTCTTCAACCCTCCTTCTGTAGCCACAGTCACCCTTTCAGACATAACTTTTGCATGTTTTCGTGCAACATGGAAGATTTTTATGTACAGAGAGCTCATGATTGACCCAGGAAGGAAAAATATAAGAATTGGACATATAAGACCCCACTGTTTGTTAAAAAACAGAATACAATTTCCCACACAGTAAACCTGCATGATAAACGACTCCAGACCAATCCAGTCCAGCAGGAGTGGATAGCAGAGAAACACATCCTCAGTGTCAGATTCATTTGAAGTCATCACGTCTGCCCAAGATGCTGAGATAAAATTGTTTGTAATTGTAAAAAGGCAAGCAATTATAAGCATATATTATATATAGGTATAATCAGAATAATTTTGTAAATTATGGTTTGGTGAAGACCAATATTCAAAGAAAGGTGTATATATAGTACATGCTCATCTAGTTTAACTCCCTAAACTCAGAGCAGCTCAGTTGTGTCCATATATACTCTTAGATTCGAGGTAACCTGCCTACATCTTTCAATGTAACCCATAGTTACAAAAACAACATGAACTCAGGAGATTAAAAAGAAAAAAAAAATCAAACTTATGTCTTGAAATTGAGATTGACTAAAAACAGAATGTGTTACTTATTGAAATGTGTTTCTTTGACCTTACTGACCTTAAAATCATTGGTCTTAAAGAAAATGTAATAAAAGAGTGTGATATAATATGCAAGATTCTCAGGAGAATGCAAACATTTTGCAAGCAAATGCAAAGTTTCTCGGGGGAATGCAAAACATTTGCGAAAGATCGCAAAAGCATTGACTTATTTTTCCTCCCATCTCAAATTTTTTTTCCACCACCATGTGCCCTTAGGGGCTCCTTAATTTTGTAAATACAGTCGTGGGAAAAATGATAGAGCATAAGTTGTGTGTTTTTGCTCTTGCGGTTTTTACTTATATGATGTACCATGGCTGCCAAAAACATTTCTGTAGACACAGGAAAATTCAAATAGATATTTTTACTGACATGTTGCACGTTTGATGTCACTTCACAAACTAGAGGCTATATTGTGAGTTTTGCCCACATCAGGAATTTTAATTGAGTTTGCTATTTATATACCTATTAATTGCACTTTGATGCTTGTGTATAGACAATACAAGAGTAAATATGAAGAGAAGAGTGAATAAAGAGAGAAGAGCAGTCTTTGTAGGCTATTAATAATGGTCTTGACTGAGACAAGAAAATATCAGTTCATTTATTATTTTGATGATGTGTACAAACGACAGTGAGTTCAAAAGTAAGCAAGTTTTCACTCCTTTTTTGGGTGGATTTTGAGTCAGCTTCGGGCTGAAACTTTTCCTAGGACCTGGCAACCCTCATTGTTTGGCACGAGCCCAGTTTGCAATGCTAGAGACACAGCAACATGTTATATATTTCAAGGGAGGACCTGATTTGTCACCACACAGGTCCGCTGTCGATCTCATAATTCACAGTGAAGCTCAACTTCAAAGGAATTATTTGAAAACACTCGCTCTGTTCCGCTCGCTCTGCGCCAGTGAACACGCACTGTTATTAGTCAGTAGTGGGCGTTCCTGTTATTGGTTGCCTAGTAACATTTATTAATGACATTTATGGATGTCATTCCATGTTATCCACATTCTGATAAAAATAAACATTCAGGGGGAAAATATTATACTGTATATAAAGGGACCTGTAGGCAATAACAGACTTCAGAATGGACTAACATAATAATGTAAGAAATTTAATAATAAAACAGACTTGAAATTTGACTCATGTCTAAACAACAGTTAAATACGAATAAATCATAAAACTGGGACTTTTTTTTTTTTTACCTTCAGCTTAACTGGGGCCCTATATGAGCCTATAGGGCCTGTATGAGTGTATTTACTCATACAGGCCCTACAGGCCCTCATACATTTATATGATTTTTAAACAAAACAAATACTTTTATGATTTCCTTTCCCACAAAATGCTCCATTAATGTTTAATAATTATATATATATATATTATTCTGAAGGACAATTTTATGATAAATGGTTATTTGGGTTGAGTTTAGGGTTCTTTATTCCCGCCTTTTTGCTATAATAAAATATGACCTGTCTGTCAACAGGTACGTGATATCCTTCTTAAAATTATCCGTCTTTAAATTTGAACTTCTTTTTTATTTTTCTCTTTTAAATTTTTTGACTTATGTAAGTTGACCAGCTTGGTTTAGTTGTGGATTCTCCTTTTAATCGCCTGGATCCAAATCAGGAAATTTAAATCAAATAAACTGCCAAAATATGAATAAATCTATTAAAATGTGAGTTTAATGTATTAAACATATATTTAACATATTAATGTCACAATGTCATTAATTCTATTGAAATATTTTTTTTTTAAACACAGTACAAGCAAATTTCTCTGAAAATGTCTATTTTTAAAAAAGGGTTTTTTGAACATTGATTGCCATGTTTGAGCCCCTCTTTTCCACCAGATTATCACTTTTCATAAGAAAGTATATTTGCAAAATGGCTTCAGCATATATGAATTAAAAAGAATTACAAAAAAATCATTGTGATGCTCGAAATAAGTGTGCTTGCTGTATTCATTCAAAATTCAAGGTGTTTGAATCCTTGATGCCACAGATATAAGTAGATATAAGAATCTTAAATGCATTCTGAAAACAAGGGTAGAAAAATCCATAAATCAAGGGGTTACAGGTGGAGTTAAAATATGCAAACCAAATTACAACCTCAAAAACATCAGCTGGGGTAAAATAATTGAAAAAAGGGTCGAGAGCAGTAATAGTAAAAAAAGGCAGCCAGCAGAAATAAAAAACACCCATGACAATGGCCAGAGTTTTTGCTGCTTTTCTTTCTCTTTGAACAGAGCTTTGGCTCTTCAACCCCCTTGTTGCTGCCACAGTCACTCTTTCTGACATAACCTTTGCATGTTTTCGTGCAACATGGAAGATTTTCATATACACAGAGCTCATGATCATTCCAGGAAGGAAGAATGTAAGAATCGGACATATAAGACCCCACTGTTTGTTAAAAAACAGAACACAACTTCCCACACAGGAAAACTGCAATATAAGCATCTCTAGTCCAACTGCATTTATCCCTGAAAACACAACATAAAAGCTGTACACAAATGAAAACAGCCACGTGAAGGTAGTAAATACAGTCACAGTGTTGTTTGTGACCCTCATTTTGTACCTTAAAGGATCGCAAATGGCCCAGTACCTGTCAACAGATATTAAGCTGAGATGCAGTATGGAAGAGATACAGAAGGTCATGTCTAAACTAAAATGCACTTTACACACAAAATCTCCCAGATACCAGCAGCCTTCAACAGATCGCACCATGCTGTACGGCATGACCAAAGAACCCAGCAGACAATCACATGCTGCCAGAGAGCGAACGATCAGATGAGTTGGAGACTGTAGATGTTTGAAGTGAGAGATGGAGATGATGATCAGCAGATTCCCCAAAACTGTTGTGAGGATCATCAGCACCATGAAAACATACATTGCTACTTTAACTACAGTACGACGTTGCAGTTTCGGACAGGAATCCAGCAGGAGTGTATAGCAGAGAAACGCATCCTCAGTGCCAGTTTCATTTGAAGTCATCACGTCTGCTTCAGATGCAGAGATGATTTTCTTTGTAACCATAAAAAGTCAGACATTTATAAATCAAAGTAAAACAAAATAAGTAAATTATAGTTTGATGAAGACTAATATCCAAAGAGAGGTACAGTACATGCCCATCTAGTTTAACTCCCTAAATGGGATCAGCTATATGCATTTATATTCTCAGATGCAATGTAACCCCTGTACACCAGCCCATGTAACCCATAGCTACAAAAACAAAATTAACTCAAGAGATTAAAATGAGAAAATTGATACTTTAACTCTGTGTCCTGATTTGAAGATCAATGGAACAGTGGCGGAAATATAGTTTTATACACGGTGTGTCCAAGGCCATAGAAGGCCAGAGACGATGTAAGAAATGTGTGTAACCCTAACCTGGCATTAAAAAAGCATGAATGAATCCTATGACTGATGGCTAGAGGTGAATTTCCAGCAGCCATATCACCCTGTAGGCCAGGGCTATTCAAGTAGTTTCATTCAAGGGCCGGATTATCAAATAAAAAAGTTGAGGAGGATATATTAATATATCATAATATTATATTATGATGTGTTGTATAGGCCTATAAAAAACGCCTAAACGCAGGTAAAAACTATACACACATTCACAAAGAAATGAATTATATATTCCCCTACCCACATAATAAATATATTGCAATATAAATGGCTACAACATGGTATTCAATATAAATTCTCCACATTTCTACAATCCATGGTAAATTACTAGAGTTTATTCATGGTAAATATTTGTATTGTAAGTGTGGTGATTTTGGGATTTAAAATTCTTCTATCTTCATTCATGGCACAATGTTTCTCCTGTTTTCCTCATCAGTCTTGTTGGGAATGTTGAGGCTGTTTCATCCCATTTTTTGAAACTAGTTTAATCATCAAGTGTTTTGTGGTTTGTAACCGAGAGGTGTGTGTCGAATTGAAATGTTTCTTACTGGATGCTGCAACGCTGTTTAATAATGGTGACCGGGAATAAACGCAGCTCCTTTAAGCTTTCGTTCCATTATCTACTAGGCCGTGCTGCGTTGTTCAAAGTAAACTAGTGAAACGCCTGAAAATGCACTATTTGTTCTGTATTTGTTGTTCATACTTTACATTGTAATTCACTCCCTGAAACACATTTAAATATGCCATGAAGTACCAAACATGCTAGAAACAGGTTAAATCATGCAACACTTGACTAAGTGCTAATGTATGCTATTAACACCACAAAACAGGAAGTTGTTGTTGTAACTCAGGCATACAATGTCCAATCGGCCCCGAACTTCACATGTTTGAGAAGAGTCCTGCCCTGAATACATCTACATGGCAATATTCAGTTATAGTAATAGCGCCACCCACTGGCATATATGGCATACTTAAATATACAATTGAGTGCTAAACATGGTATAAACATTCTAAAACTTTCTAGCAACACTTAGCTGAGTGCTAAAACATGCTATTAATGTCATGAAACAGGTAGTTGTTATAACTCAAGCATACAATGTCCAATCGTCCTTCATGCCCTGGCATGAAGACATCTACACGCCAAAATACTATATGATATGACTATAAATGCAGTTATAGTCATATTGTCTCCAGGCTGTAAGCAAGGAATTGTGTCAAATACTAATGACTGACGTATTCCTCCTATATTTATATGCTTAAATGCATATTGCTCACTGTGCCCACCAGGTGGCTGTGGCAGGGGTGTGAGGGCCCTTTCATCACTGCTTGCAGCTTTAATTATTATTATCATTATTATTAATTTCTACAATGTGACAGATGGTGTGGTCTGGGAATCTTTGGGAAGGTAACTGGTATCAGTAGGTTATATGTCTGTTCCAATGACTCAATGACAATCTTATGCTAATACAGGTCCTTCTCAAAAAATTAGCATATTGTGATAAAGTTCATTATTTTCCATAATGTAATGATAAAAATTAAACTTTCATATATTTTAGATTCATTGCACACCAACTGAAATATTTCAGGTCTTTTATTGTTTTAATACTGATGATTTTGGCACACAGCTCATGAAAAACCAAAATTCCTATCTCAAAAAATTAGCATATCATGAAAAGGTTCTCTAAACGAGCTATTAACCTAATCATCTGAATCAACTAATTAACTCTAAACACCTGCAAAAGATTCCTGAGGCTTTTAAAAACTCCCAGCCTGGTTCATTACTCAAAACCGCAATCATGGGTAAGACTGCCGACCTGACTGCTGTCCAGAAGGCCATCATTGACACCCTCAAGCGAGAGGGTAAGACACAGAAAGAAATTTCTGAACGAATAGGCTGTTCCCAGAGTGCTGTATCAAGGCACCTCAGTGGGAAGTCTGTGGGAAGGAAAAAGTGTGGCAAAAAACGCTGCACAACGAGAAGAGGTGACCGGACCCTGAGGAAGATTGTGGAGAAGGACCGATTCCAGACCTTGGGGGACCTGCGGAAGCAGTGGACTGAGTCTGGAGTAGAAACATCCAGAGCCACCGTGCACAGGCGTGTGCAGGAAATGGGCTACAGGTGCCGCATTCCCCAGGTCAAGCCACTTTTGAACCAGAAACAGCGGCAGAAGCGCCTGACCTGGGCTACAGAGAAGCAGCACTGGACTGTTGCTCAGTGGTCCAAAGTCATTCGGAAATCAAGGTGCCAGAGTCTGGAGGAAGACTGGGGAGAAGGAAATGCCAAAATGCCTGAAGTCCAGTGTCAAGTTCCCACAGTCAGTGATGGTCTGGGGTGCCATGTCAGCTGCTGGTGTTGGTCCACTGTGTTTTATCAAGGGCAGGGTCAATGCAGCTAGCTATCAGGAGATTTTGGAGCACTTCATGCTTCCATCTGCTGAAAAGCTTTATGGAGATGAAGATTTCGTTTTTCAGCACGACCTGGCACCTGCTCACAGTGCCAAAACCACTGGTAAATGGTTTACTGACCATGGTATTACTGTGCTCAATTGGCCTGCCAACTCTCCTGACCTGAACCCCATAGAGAATCTGTGGGATATTGTGAAGAGAAAGTTGAGAGACGCAAGACCCAACACTCTGGATGAGCTTAAGGCCGCTATCGAAGCATCCTGGGCCTCCATAACACCTCAGCAGTGCCACAGGCTGATTGCCTCCATGCCACGCCGCATTGAAGCAGTCATTTCTGCAAAAGGATTCCCGACCAAGTATTGAGTGCATAACTGAACATAATTATTTGAAGGTTGACTTTTTTTGTATTAAAAACACTTTTCTTTTATTGGTCGGATGAAATATGCTAATTTTTTGAGATAGGAATTTTGGGTTTTCATGAGCTGTATGCCAAAATCATCAGTATTAAAACAATAAAAGACCTGAAATATTTCAGTTGGTGTGCAATGAATCTAAAATATATGAAAGTTTAATTTTTATCATTACATTATGGAAAATAATGAACTTTATCACAATATGCTAATTTTTTTAGAAGGACCTGTATTCATGTTTGCAAAGTAAAAAACATCTTTACCTTGTGTAATCTGCCTTGACGCTAGCGCACTAGATATACGCTAGATAAGCATTCCCATTGTCAACAGAGCACACATGACAACTCTGAGTCTATTCTGTGTGTGGATGGAACTGAACCAGCATCAGTATAAAGATTTATTTTTGGGCGATCTTGACTTTTATTATGATAGGACTTTGAAAGGATTTGAACTCGGCTCTCTCAAAACACTAGGACACTATATGTCAACATGCCCCACTGGCCTATTGGCATGAACAAATCAGCCTGAGTTTGATAAATATTAGAACCTCATTTTGTATGATCCATGGGGGGAACAGAATTCGACGACAAAAATCCAGCTGTCAGAATCCGTTCCCCCATGCTGATTTTATTCTGTGTGTGGATGGAGCTTAACCAGCATCAGTTTAAAGATTTAATTTTTGCCGTTTATTGTGATAGGATAGTATGTAGACAGAAAGCAAAGTGGAAGAGACGGAGGGGACAGGATCAGGCAAAGTACACAAGCCAGGACTAGAACTCAGATGTCTTAGACCACTAGAGTACTATATGTCAATGTGCTAACCATTAGGCTCTTGGCATGATCAAGAAAGCCTCAGTTTGAAAAAATTTAGAACCTCATTTTTTTTAGAATTCAACAGCAAATATACAGCTGTCGAAACCCAGGATACTTAGTTTCTTAAAGGATACTCGAATTTCCTGGATCCAAATCAGGAAATGTAAATCAAACTGCCAAAATGTGAATGTTTATATAAAGGGAAACCATTTAATGTAAATCCATTAAAATGTGAGTTTAATGTATTAAAATCAATTTAAAATGTTAATTTCACACACAAACACACACACACAGTTTTATTATAACTGAATATATTTTTTCTGAACATAGTACAAACAAATGTCTGCAATTTCTGTATTTTAAAACAATTTTTTGGATATTGATTTTAGCCTTACATGTGTTATGTCTAAGCCCATCTTTTCCACCAGAGTACTAAAAAAATTCTGATCACTTCTTCCAGTAAATACAGAAAGTTCATGAGAAACAGAAACATTTAAATTACTTCAGCATATATGAACTAAAAAAAAAAAAATAGAAAAAAATAAGTATTGTGATGCCTGAAATTAGTATGAGTTTCATATTCATTCAAAAGTCAAGGTGTTTGAATATTTGATGCCACAGATATAAGTGGATATAAGAATCTTGAATGCATTCTGAAAACAAGGGTAGAAAAATCCATAAATCAAGGGGTTACAGGTAGAGTTAAAATATGCAAACCAAACCAAAGCATCAAAAACATCAGCTGGGGTTAAATAATTCAAAAAAGGGTCGAGAGTAGTAACAGTAAAATAAGGCAGCCAGCAGAAATAAAAAACACACATGACAATGGCCAGAGTTTTTGCTGCTTTTCCTTCTCGTTGAACAGAGCTTTGGCTCTTCAACCCTCCTGCTGTCACTCTTTCTGACATAACCTTTGCATGTTTTCTTGCAACATGAAAGATTTTCATATACAGAGAGCTCATGACCGTTCCGGGGAGGAAAAATGTAAGAATCGGACATATAAGACCCCACTGTTTGTTAAAAAACAGAACACAACTTCCCACACAGGAAATCTGCAATACAAGCATCTCTAGTCCAACTGCATTTACCCCTGAAAACACAACATAAAAGCTGTACACAAATGAAAACAACCATGTGAAGGTAGTAAATACAGTCACAATGTTGTTTGTGACCCTCATTTTGTACCTTAAAGGATCACAAATGGCCCAGTACCTGTCAACAGATATTAAACTGAGATGTAATATGGAAGAGATACAGAAGGTCATGTCTAAACTAGAATGCACTTTACACACAACATCTCCCAGATACCAGCAGCCTTCAACAGATCGCACCATGCTGTACGGCATGACAAAAGAGCCCAGCAGACAATCACTGGCAGCCAGAGAGCGAACGATCAGATGAGTTGGAGACTGTAGATGTTTGAAGTGAGAGATGGAGATGATGATCAGCAGATTCCCAAAAACCGTTGTGAGGATCATCAGCACCATGAAAACATACATTGCCACTTTAACTACAGCAAGACGTTGTACTTTAGGACAGGAATCCAACCGGAGTGGATAGCAGAGAAACACATTCTCAGTGTCATTTTCATTTGAAGTCATCACGTCTGCTCCGGAGATGATTTCCTTAATTGTAAAAAGGCAAAATATGAGCAAAATAATTTTATGAATGACAAGTTGGTAAAGGCCAGTATCCAAAGAAAGGTGAACATATATGCCCATCTATATTTTAACTTCCTAAATGGACTGAGAGCAGTTCAGTCTTGTCCATATATATGCTCAGATTCGAAGTAACCCCCTTACACCTGTCAGTGTAACCCATAGTTACAAAAACAACATGAACTCAGGAGATTAAAATGAGAAAATTAATACTTCAGCTGTGTGTCCTGATTTGAAGATCATTGGATGGGTTGGAGACACTACACCACCATCAGCCTGAACCGTTGGTGCAGGACAGAATGGATTAATATTGTTCACATTCAATCAGGGTTATTATAGTTAACTAAAACTAAAACCATAAAAACTTCTGTTATTTGAAATACAATAAACTTTAGCTGAAAAAATAAAGTATAAAAATACTTATTTTATTTTAGTTTGTTGCCAAGGTAACATTTCATAGCAACTCATTTTCATTTAGTTTAACTTGTTATACTAAACTAATTCAAACTGAAATTTTTAGTGAATAAAAACTATATATATTAAAAAAAACTGATGAGAAAAGAATGCAATAAAGTCACTAAAAAACAACTAGAATGAAAACAGAAAATAAAAAATAAGTACTTAAAACTATAATAGTATCTTAATGATACTATTGGCGCTTTTCCACTCCGTGGTACAACTCGGCTCGGCTTGCTTTACTTGCAGTTTGCTTTTCCACTGCAGTTTATTACCGCTTAAGGTGGGTGGGATTATAAACTGATCGTATAGCCGCCTCTACTGCCGTGGATCCGCTCCTCAGCTACCAACGAGTCTGCACCTCATCTACTGACCACGATACAGCCATTTCTTTTTTCAAGTTGTGTGCAATGGTCGTTTAAAGCAAGTCGTTTAAAAAATGTAGCACGAACAAATGATACTGCGGTGGTTGTTACTGACTATTTAAATCTAGCGGGTTTTGGTGTCTCGTGTTTCAAATCCAATGAAGCTGGTAGTGACGATTCTTTCTGACCAATCAGTGATCTGCAGTGTTTACACATCACATTTAGTATCGGTACGGCATGCTTGGAACCTCCACTGAGTTGGTACTATTTAAGCGAGCCATACCGAACAGTACCATGCAGTGGAAAAGTGCAATAAAATAACACTGCATAAAATCCAGACCTCCATTTGTACACTGCACTGAGAAACCGACACTCAGACCATACAATATTGGGATCCAAACAACACTGGACCCTATTGACAATCAATGTATGAAAAAAAAGGGAAAAAACAAACAAAAACAAAAAACAGAGACATTTTTCAAAATATCATCTTTTCTGTTCCAAATAAGAAATAATTTTCATTTATGGGTGAAATATGACCTTAAGCATCATGAGCATTGTGCCTTGAAAATAAAGGATTAGTTCACTTCAGAATTAAAATTTCCTGATAATTTACTCACCTCCATGTCATTCAAGATGTTTGTCTTTCTTTCTTCAGTCGAAAAGAAATTAAGGTTTTTGAGGAAAACATTCCCTGTTTTTTTCTCCATACAGTGGACTTCAACAGAGTTCAACAGGTTGAAGGTCCGAAGTGCAGTTTCAGTGCAGCTTCAAAGGGCTACATGATCCCAGCTGAGGAATAAAGGTCTTATCTAGCAAAACAATTGATCATTTTCAAAAAAAAAAAAGTTTATACTTTTTAACCACAAATGCTCATCTTGCACTGCTCTGTGATGCGCCATGCATTACGTAAAAACGTTGGAAATATCATGCGTGATGTAGGCAGAAGTACAGAGCAAGTGTCTACAAGAGAACATGCAAAGACTGTCAAACAGCCTTTACAAAAAAAATTTAAACAAAGATGTCGGACGATTTTGAAGTAGGTGGAGAAAATGAGATAGAGTTTTTCGCTTTACCGTGGTACTTCCGCCTACGTCACACGTGACCTTTCCAACGTGACTACATAATGCGTGGCGCATTGCAGAGCTAGCGCAAGACGAGCATTTGTGGTTAAAAAGTATATCAGTTTTTATTTTTTTTAGAAAATGACAGATTGTTTCACTAAACAAGACCCTTATTCCTCGGCTGGGATGGTTTAGAGCCCTTTGAAGCTGCACTGAAACTGCAATTTGGACCTTCAATCTGTTGGTAGACGTTGAAGTCTACTGTATGGAGAAAAAACCTGGAAGGTTTTCCTCAAAAACCTTAATTTCTTTTTGACTGAAGAAAGAAAGACATAAACATCTTGGATGACATGGGGGTGAGTAAATTATCAGGAAATTTTAATTCTGAAGTGAACTAATTCTTTAATCACGTAGGGCATAGTGCCACCTGGTGATCAAAAGTGATAACAGTTTCTCTGCATAGATTTCTTGAGCTTATCGAGTATAATGATGTATTTGCGTACATGTGTGTAACATATTGAAGAATACAGTTTTTAAATACACCTACACATTTTATCCAATTCTCTACAAAATCAAAAGTAAAACAAATGCACACTAGGACACAGATGTTCTTCTAAAGGGATTGTTTTAATGTAAAAAAACATGCATATGTGATTAATATTTTTGCATCTGTAAATCATTATTTATATATACAAACATTATTTTATGTCTTTTTCTACTTCATTTCTAAATTAGCTTAAACTGTTGCATAACCTTGCAACAGTTTAGGTTAAGAGTGACTGTTGCATTTCTAACTTAAAGAATATTAAAGAATAAGATCACAACTTTCAACCAATTTAAGAGGTTCTTCGATATAGAACTAGTCATTGATCAGTTTATTTGAATTATTCTAAAATTGTATTTACATTTTATCATATTGTCCACAATATCTTAAAATAAATCACTTCAGCACGCATAAACGTATAAAAGCATGTAGGTTAATAAGAGAAAGAAAATCTTTATTGTGAAGCATAACATGATATCCTGATGTAAAATGATTAACATATTCATTCAAATGTTAAGGTGCTTGAGTCACTGAAGCCATAAAAACAGGATGAAATGAGAATCATAAAGGCCTTCTGAAAACGAGAGTAGAAAAAACCATATATCAGTGGATTACAAGTGGAGTTAAAGTATCCAAACCAAACCAAAGCATCAAAGATACTGGCTGGAGTCACAAAATTAAGACAGGAGTCAATGATAGTAGCGATAAAAATAGGTAGCCAGCAGAGATAAAAAACACCCATGACAATGGCCAGAGTTTTCGCTGCTTTTCTCTCTCTTTGAGCAGAGATTTTGATCTTCAACCCTCCTGTTGCCGCCACAGTCACTCTTTCTGACATAACCTTTGCATGTTTTCTTGCAACACGGAAGATTTTCATATACAGAGAGCTCATGATCGTTCCGGGAAGGAAGAATGTGAGAATTGGACATATAATACCCCACTGTTTGTTAAAAAACAAAACACAACTTCCCACACAGTAAATCTGCATGATAAACGACTCCAAGCCAATTTTGTTCACCCCTGAAAACACAATAGAAAAACTGTAGAGAAATGAAAACAGCCATGTGAAGGTAGTAAATACAGTCACAGTGTTGTTTGTGACCCTCATTTTGTACCTTAAAGGATCACAAATGGCCCAGTACCTGTCAACAGATATTAAACTGAGATGCAGTATGGAAGAGATACAGAAGGTCATGTCCAAACTAGAATGCACTTTACACACAAAATCTCCCAGATACCAGCAGCCTTCAACAGATCGCACCATGCTGTACGGCATGACCAAAGAGCCCAGCAGACAATCACATGCAGCCAGAGAGCGAACGATCAGATGAGTTGGAGACTGTAGATGTTTGAAGTGAGAGATGGAGATGATGATCAGCAGATTCCCAAAAACTGTTGTCAGGATCATCAGCATCATGAAAATATACATTGCTATTTTAACTACAGTAAGATGTTGCAATTTCGGACAGGAGTCCACCAGGAATGGATAGCAGAGAAATATATTTTCAGTGTCAGTCGCATTTGAAGTCATCACATTTGCCCCAGTTGCTGAGATGATTTTCTTAGTAATTGTAAAAAGGCTGACAATTATAAACATAAGTATAAAAAGAACAATTTCATGAATTACAGTTTGGTAAAGACTAATATCCAAAGAAAGATAAACATATACATGCCCATCCAATTTAACTCCATTGATGGACTCAGAGCAGCTCAGTTGTGCTTAAATATATACTCTCATATTCGAAGTAACCCTCCTACACCTGTCAATTTAACCTATGGTTACAAAAACATCATGAACTCTGGAGATTATAAAATGTTTTTAAAAAAAATCAGACCCCATTCATACAATGTGGGGGGAAAAAAACAACATCATTATTAAAAGTAGAATACTAGCAGCTAGGGATGCACAGACATAAAAATGTTGGCCAAAACCAATTCAAATCTCAATTTAGCAACTGCTTACCAACCACTTAGAACAACATAGCAACCAGGTAGCAACCTCCCAGAACACTTTAGTGACCCCATAGCTTTTTAAATTGGTGTAAATTTACTTTGATATACAATTTTCACTCAGAAATTGCTGGTAAATTTCACTAATAATTAAAGAAACGGCAAGTAACACACTGGGTTAAACATGAAATTTTGAAGTATAAAAACTGAAATAGTAGCCTATTTTCTTGTAAAACATACTCTAGTAATCTTTATTTGTTTATTTATTAATTTTTTGCAACTTCAGAAAAAACACAGACAGACAGCCAGGTTACAGTACGTTATTTCTCTGACATTCCACGACCCGAGAAATGCACATTCGACATTTTCAATCAGTGAATACAGAGCCCCGCACATGACATGCAATCGTGCGCACGATTTACTAATTCGTTCCCTCGATTTACTAAATCGTGCGCACGATTTACTATTTCATTCCCTCAATTTATAAATCATGCGCATGATTTATAAATCGAGGGAACGAAAAAGTAAATCGTGTGCACATTTTAGTAAATCGAGGGAACGAAATAGTAAATCATGCGCACGTTTTAGCATACTATTTTTTTCCTCCATGTCATGTCCGGGGCTCCGTAAGTGAAAACAGGCACCAACCAATGGTAACAGGGGCAACACACTGATCCAACAAAACCCGACGATGTGTCTGTAACCATCTGTTGATGTCTGACAGTGCAGTGTGAATTGGCCTTTACAATATGAGACTTAGGTCCAATCTGTCTTTAAATTGCTTAAGGCCTACAATAAGTAAATTTCTGCACAGACCTGTCTATCTCTTAACCTTTAGAAGAGGTTGTAAAGCTCTGTTTAACACTTTTGTTATACATTTAAACCATTCCAGAGATTTTTGCAAATATCATTAAAGTAAATATCCATCTGGCCTTCAAATCCAAAGCTGCCAGTCACACACACCTCATTAATGATGCTTTGTGCCTTGGACCCATGAGACTTGTTATCAGTCCTCCATTTCTTTGGAGTGACTCTCATAGGAGTCTGACCAATCAAAGGTGTTAATACCAGCTCTCACCTGCTTAACACATGAAGCTTATTAGCTGTATCCTGTCACATTATTATCACAGCCAACTTGTTTACCCATAATGCCCTACAGAGCTGAACTTTTATCATTAGGGGGACAGACAGGACAAACAAACTTTTAATTTCTTTGTGCTTCAATCTAATCACATACAACATCAGAGAAATAATTGAGTTATAAACACACTAAGCAAAACACTTACAATAACTGAAAGCTAAATTTTTTAAATTGAATGACAAATGGACTGGAGAAAAGTTAAAATGAGCCATGTACTAGAAAGGATTTGTATTTGTTTGTTTGTTTGTCAGAAAAATGTTACTTGCCCTGCCAATATGTTCACTGGCTGTACCAGCAAATATTACACATTTATTATTTTTAACAACAAACTGACCAGTCATGGGTGAAGTGAACATTGTTGATCATCTCCTAACAAGGCCACGTATTAAGGTCTGGGTAGATTAGATGGTAACCAAACAATCAGTTCTTGTAATCAATGTGTTGGATGCAGGAGAAATGAGCAGGAATAAAGACCTGAGCGACTTGACAAGGGCCAAATTGTTATGGCAAAGTGAATGGGTCAGTGTGTCTTTGAAAGAGCAAGGCTTGTGTGTTTCTCCCGGTCAGCAGTTGTGAAAATTTACCAACAGTGTCCGAGGAGGAACAAACTACAAACCGGCACCCAAGGCTCATCAATTCACAAGGGCAATGAAGGCTATCCCTTCTAGTCCGAGCAAACAGAAGGTCTACTGTGGCACAAGTCACACAAAATTTTAATAATGGTTATGAAAGGAATGTCACGACACACACAGTGCAACACACTACGTGTGCAGCACACAAACTAATCAGAGTGCTTATGATGACCCCTGTCCACCATCAAAAGCACCTACAATGGGCACACAAGCATCAGAAATGGACCTTGGAGCAGTGGAAGAAGGTCACCTGGTCCCGTTTTCTTTTACATCACATGGATGGCCGTGTACATGAGCAGCGTTTACCTGAGGAAGTGATGGCACCAGCACTGTATGATGATGACAAGTCGGTGAAGGGAGTGTGACGCTCTGGGCAGTGTTCTGCTGGGAAACCCTGGGTCCAGCCATTCATGTGGATGTATATTTTGACATATTTGACCAGGTAAACCCTTTCAAGACAACAGTGTCCTGATGGAAGCCTCTTTCAGCAGGATTATGCAATCTGCCACACTGCACACATTGATCAGGAATGGTTGGAGGAACATGATGAAGAGTTTAAGGTGTTGCCCTGGCCTCCATACTCCACAGATCTCAATCCATTTGAGCATCGGTAGGATATGCTGGACCAACAAGTTCAATCCACGGAGGACCCACCTTGCAACCTACTGGACTTGACGGATCTTGGAACTTGAATGTCTTGGTGCCAGATACCACAGGACACCTTCAGGGCTCTTGTAGAGGCCATGCCTTGGCAGGTCGGCACTGTTTTGGCAGTATTAAGCAGGTGGTCATAATGGTTTGGCTCATTAGTGTATATGTGTGTATGTGTGTGTGTGTGTGTGTGTGTGTGTGTATGTTAGGGGTGGGAATCTTTAGGCACCTCACGATCCGATTCCAAAACGATTCTTGATCCACTTTTTTTCTTATTAATTAGTTTCGTAAACTTATTTTTTTTATTTAATACATAGTCTATGTTATTATAAGTACTTTTTAAATAATTACTATTTTAAAAAATAATTAATAAAATTGTGTTAAGATTTTGAAATATAGGCTATAAACAGCTTCAAAACATAAAAGCAAGTAGTCTAATAAATAATAATAAAGAGGAACAATGAAACATTACAAGCAATAAACAAAGAGAGCTTTCAGTATTTAAGAGTAGGCTATGTGATCGTTTTCCTATCAAAAGCTGTGAGGGATTTTTATCTTTCTCTGTTTTACGATTGTTTGATTATTACTAATGTCATCATAGACAGCGGAAGAATAAGCTGCATTCACAATAATGCACAGATCTCTTTTGAAATATAAGATGTTTTTGTCCTGTCTGTTTAATCCCTTAAGACATCTAACTGACTGTGTTTACATTAATTTCACATCATAAAAGCATTTTGAGATGCAAGAAGGCTACATTTAAACACTTAAATGGAGTCGCACACAGCCACTTGCGCGAGCGCCCTTCACAAAGCGCACGTGGAAATTGAAAGCAGTTCATTCCTATGGAATGAAACTCCACTCATATTGAGCTTTCAATTCACTCCATATGAGTGAATTGAAAATGCTTGCTCTGCTCCGCGCCGGTGGACACGCACCGTAAGCACACGCAGCATCATCTCGCAGCTGCAGTTAAAATAAGCTCAGAATTGAATCTGAAATTCTCAGAATCGATCCAGACTCGTTGAAGAGAGAATCGCGATGCATCGATTTTTCTCCCACCCCTAATATATATATATATATATATATACAGTGGGTACGGAAAGTATTCAGACCTCCTTAAATTTTTCACTCTTTGTTATATTGCAGCCATTTGCTAAAATCATTTAAGTTCATTTTTTTTCCTCATTAATGTACACACAGCACCCCATATTGACAGAAAAACACAGAATTGTTTACATTTTTGCAGATTTATAAAAAAAAAAAAAAACTGAAATATCACACGGTCCTAGGTATTCAGACCCTTTGCTCAGTATTTAGTAGAAGCACCCTTTTGATCTAATACAGCCATGAGTCTTTTTGGAAAGATGCAACAAGTTTTTCACACCTGGATTTGGGGATCCTCTGCCATTCCTCCTTGCAGATCCTCTCCAGTTCTGTCAGGTTGGATGGTAAACGTTGGTGGACAGCCATTTTTAGGTCTCTCCAGAGATGCTCAATTGGGTTTAAGTCAGGGCTCTGGCTGGGCCATTCAAGAACAGTCACGGAGTTGTTGTGAAGCCACTCCTTCGTTATTTTAGCTGTGTGCTTAGGGTCATTGTCTTGTTGGAAGGTAAACCTTCGGCCCAGTCTGAGGTCCTGAGCACTCTGAAGAAGGTTTCATCCAGGATATCCCTGTACTTGGCCGCATTCATCTTTCCCTCGATTGCAACCAGTCGTCCTGTCCCTGCAGCTGAAAAACACCCCCACAGCATGATGCTGCCACCACCATGCTTCACTGTTGGGACTGTATTGGACAGGTGATGAGCAGTGCCTGGTTTTCTCCACACATACCGCTTAGAATTAAGGCCAAAAAGGCCCTTCCGTCGGGCCACTCTGTCATAAAGCCCCGACTGGTGGAGGGCTGCAGTGATGGTTGACTTTCTACAACTTTCTCCCATCTCCCGACTGCATCTCTGGAGCTCAGCCACAGTGATCTTTGGGTTCTTCTTTACCTCTCTCACCAAAGGCTCTTCTCCCCCCATTAGCATTATCAGTTTGGCCGGACGGCCACCTCTAGGAAGGGTTCTGGTCGTCCCAAACGTCTTCCATTTAAGGATTACGGAGGCCACTGTGCTCTTGGGAACCTTAAGTGCAACAGAAATTTTTTTGTAACCTTGGCCAGATCTTGCCACAATTCTGTCTCTGAGATCTTCAGGCAGTTCCTTTGACCTCATGATTCTCATTTGCTCTGACATGCACTGTGAGCTGTATGGTCTTATATAGACAGGTGTGTGGCTTTCCTAATCAAGTCCAATCAGTATAATCAAACACAGCTGGACTCAAATGAAGGTGTAGAACCATCTCAAGGATGATCAGAAGAAATGGACAGAACCTGAGTTAAATATATGAGTGTCACAGCAAAGGGTCTGAATACTTAGGACCATGTGATATTTTAGTTTTTCTTTTTTAATAAATATGCAAAAATGTCAACAATTCTGTGTTTTTCTGTCAATATGGGGTGTTGTGTGTACATTAATAAGGAAAAAAATAAACTTAAATGATTTTAGCAAATGGCTGCAATATAACAAAGAGTGAAAAATTGAAGGGGGTCTGAATACTTTCCGTACCCACTGTATATATATATATATATACACATACACATTCACACATACATGCTTATTTAATAATAAATAAAAATATATATTAACTGAAATTATAAAATTGTACCTATTCTTGTGTGATTTGGTAGAAGCACAAAGTTGTTGAAACATTATAACATTTAACCCATTCTAACTAATACTTCCAAGAGTCACAAGTCTTTTGCATAGAAGCAGTGGCAACACAGGGTCCAAAGTATTCTTTTTTTACACAAAGAGACACAATCTATGCATACAAATTTTCACAATCGTAATCTTGGGAACCTAAAAATATTTAATCTCACTTTTTAAAGCTATTCAAAAGAGCATAAAAGTAGGCTAAGAGCATAAAACTGCTGTATAAAAAACAGTTTAGAAACAAAAGATGGTAAGGCCGATCAATGAACTGGGTGTACATGTCCTAAATGAACACAATTGATTGACTGAAGGATTCTTGTTTATAATGAGAGCTTTTTTCAAATATACCATGATAACATTTTACATTTTAAATTTCATGAAAATTAATTCACATTAAATTACATTTGCTTTTGCTTCATGTCTATTGTCACATAAACACACATGCATAGGGACTAAACAAACTCCCTGTACACACAAACACACTCCTCTGCAGTGATGTAATGTTTCTGTTATTTTGGTGAACAAAAGTTCCCATGAGACTTGTTACAACCACTTAATTTTAATGACTCTCAAACATGCCTCAAAATCCAAATGTGTGAAGTCCCATCATTAACACTGTCAGTCATTAGGATGAATACAACAACAGCCTCCTCCGCACTAATAACCCATCAGGTGCAGTATGACATCAGCCTGTTTACCCATAATCACCCACTGATCTTTATCCCAGGTGTGATATGAAATGGCAGTCAAGAGACGAAGAGCACACACCAGCACTTTGATCCAAACTTTTGAATCCAACAGCAGATTAAATTAAGAGAGAATTATCTAACTAAAACACAAACAATCATGCAACAGATGGCCTTGGACTCTAAAAACAACATAAACAGCATGAAATAATACTATATTTAGTATTATTTAAATCATACAGGAGTGCATTATTATAAATCATCAGCATAAATGCATTTAAGTGAGCATTATAATGATAGCACCCATGGCTATGATACCGTTTCATCACAGAAAATGTTCTGCGTTCAAATATAATGTTCAAATAAGCTGCTTTTGTTACTACTATTTTAGTCATGATATGTTCAGACAGAGTTTGAATATCTGACAACCAGTTATTAATGCAGTGACTCTCTTTTGGACACTGACACCTCTTCTGAGGTGCATTGCAATAAATTCACTGTAAAATCTCTCCAATGTAGTATTTCCTTATTCCAGCCTGCTTCAAAATAGCAATGTATAGCTTACCAGGGAAGCACCATAAAAATGATTTAAAAATGAAAAAATAAATAATTGAATCTTCTGAGGTCAAATGACAAATAACAAATGCAAAAAGACATTTGAGGGCTGCCGCAGAGAGGAATATTTTTGAAATGGAAAATGCAGTCTTTGCATAACATAAAACTTTAGAGGACTTGGAATGTAGAGTAGTGCACAAACTGTATAGACTATGTTTAAGGTTTTTATGGTTTTTCACACAGTCAAAATTCTAACGGAAATATCATTTCGGGGTAAACTATTCATTTTGAAAAAGTTTGTTCTATATGATAATGGAACTTGACTCAACTGCAAATTATGAATATGAAATAGCATACATGAACACTGGTCTTACTATTACGGCAAGATGTTAGGAGTAGTGATGTGCACTTTTGAAACTGCTTCATGGCATGAGACTGGCAGTTTGATACCTGCTCCGAACCACTCCGAAACAAAAGATTCAAAACTGTGGTTCAGAGCGGGTATCAAACTGCCAAAGTCACGTGATTTAATCAGCAAGTGAGGCCTTGTTACGTCATAGCTGTTTTGGAAAGTTTCAGAAAGGTTCACTGCTAGGGGGGGCAATCTTAATTTCGAATTTCTGGGTCGAATCTGTAATGTCTTTCTTACTTTGGAATATACTTCTGAAATAAATCGATTCTGAAATGTACAAATGAATAAAAGAACATATTATACAGACATTACATATTTAATGGTAACATTACATATTCGAATGTGTTTTCGACTACCTCTGGAAGTGGTCGAAAGTGGACAAATCAAAACATTTTACACTCCGTTTACACCTGTGTTTAGCGTTGTCCACTTGTGATTCAATTGACCAAAACGCATCTTAATACCAGGTGTAAACAGGGCCTTTTGGAAGCAAATTAACTGGCCCAAATGATTTGTAGTAAGAGTAGTATGCTATTCCGAATTAGGCATTAGTTACAAGTATAACTGTTTTCTGCTGCTATTGTTTTTAAATATTTCCCCAGTTACTATAATCCTCACAGCTTTTCTGAACCAAGAATACATGAATGCATAAATAAAAGGATTTAAGGTGGAATTAACATAGCCAAACCAAACAAGTGCATCAATCAGCATCGGGGGGGTTGTGTAGCCAATAAAAGGGTTCAGGATGTTACTGAGGAAAAATGGAGTCCAGCAAACCAGGAAAACTCCAACCACGATAGCAATCGTTATTGTAGCCTTCTGTGCCTGATGTCGTGTGCTTCCTGATGAATAACTTCTCCTCAGCTGGTTCAGCTGATGACTAATAGATCTCGCTTGCTTTTGGGCCACCATGTAGATTCTAGAATATATACCAATAATGACGAATCCAGGGATGTAGAAGGAAACCAGGGAGGTAACCACCGCCAAACCGTGACTAAAGAAGACGTGGCATCCTCCCACACAGCGTACATATGTTTCATAGAAGTCCTTACCGCCCTGGAGATTGAGCTCGAAGAAGGTAATCACGTAAGCGAATATGGCAGGGATCAGCCAGCTGGTAGAGATCATTAACAGCACCGTTGGAAAACCGACGCAGGAATGATATGTTAGTGGGCAACACACGGCGCAGCAGCGCTCAGCAGAAACACTCACGAGGTGGAAAATTGAAGCGGTGCTGAGAGTAATGTCAATGCATGTGTGTAACTTACACAAGAAATCACCAAAGTACCAACAGCCCTGAATGGAACGAACAGCACTCAACGGCATTACAAACAGCCCGAGCAGAAAGTCACACAGAGCGAGAGACAGAATCAGCTGGTTTGTTGGTGTGTGGAGTTGCTTGAAATGCCCTATGGAGATGATGACCAGTAAATTCCAAATGACGGTCACAAAGGTGATCAAAATCACAGCGATGAGCATCGGAATGTGGACGCTGTACGGTCGTATATACTTCCCACAGGATCCATTCAAAGCCTCATAACAGAGATCCATTTTATTGTTTGGTAGTCCATTCACCTTGGCCCTCGATGAATCTGTTACATGAAGCAGAAACTCATGAAAACAAATAGTCCCATGGAATAGGATGGGCTAGTTTTAGTCTGTTTAATTCAAATAGTTCTGCTGACATTTGTACCATCTACATTGTAAAACGGCTATAAATAACGCCATGGTTTACATTAAACTGTTTTCCCAAAAAAACATTTTTTCCCAAGGGAGAAATACATTTTCCTGAATTTTCCTTTTAAGGAATTTCAATAGAAGAAGCTACTATAAACAGTAATCTCTCTAAGCAGCAACTTTTCTCATAAAATAATAATAGAGAGACTTCCTCCAGAAAGAACTGAACGTGTCTGTCCAGCTTCTCTTAGCAAATAAAACACATATAAAATTATTCCACCTGCTTTATACACCTAAAGGGGCAAAGTCCAATCAATCTGTCTATGTATTTATCCATGAGTCATGTAAGAATAGCAACTGTGACTAAGATTGCTTGCAATTACATGTGCATGTGGACTACAAGAGGAAACAGATGCACATTAAGAAATACAGAAGCTCCATTCCCATCTCCATGAAAACAAAGTGCAGTTAAGGATTTCAAAACATCACAGCAATTGACTGGAAGCTAACTTGGATGTCCAAATGAACATCTTTAATTTATTATTTTTAAGGGGACACTATTGTATATAACTGTGGTATATAGATAGATATCCTCTGTATATCATAATTTCTTTCCAAAACAACTTACAACCTTCTACTTGAAAAAAAAAAAAAAAAAAAATGCAGCAGAAAGCCCTGCTGCCACAGAAAATGACTGGAAATGTCCAAATTCCACCTCATGAACCAGCAAAAATAAGTTATTTTTTTAAGCAAATTTTTTTTTTTACTGTCATGCTTTTTAACTATTCTTCATTTCCTCTTATTTAGGCCGGAAGACTAAATCTCATTTTACATTACAGCGATCTTGTTGCATTATAGCAGCAACTTGCTTTTAAAGGCATGAAATGTGTTTCCCTATGTTTCAAGTGGTTAAAAAATTAGTCACATGGCATTTACAACTCAAAATAAATGTTTCTAGAACATTCTAGAGTTCAATATCTGAAACAGCAAGAAAGTGACATCATGACAATGACAATGCTGATTGGCTGATGGATCACAAGAATGCACAGTCTCAAAAACAGCAGACAAGGAAAAAAATGTTTAATATTTAAAGAAAAGTCTATTTCATGATTTAAAGTGTACTGTATTATGCATGCCAGGCCAGTAGGTGGCGATGTCACTTGGTAAAGAAACACTATGGGCCCTATTTTAACGATCTAAGTCTAAAGCGCACAGCTCAAGTGCACTTAGGGCATGTCTGAATCCACTTTATGATGCTTCATTAACAAAATTCGGGAGGAGCAATGTTCAAATAATCTGACTAATGATCATGTCATTTCAGTCAGCTGTTAGCAATCAGTAATCAACATATCTACCCAATCAGCATGAGTGAAAGCATATATATAGACACAGTCGACTCACCCATATTCCTCGACAGTTTTACAGCATCCCTCCACCACCCAGTCTCCTCACACTTGCCTGGTTACTTTCCTAACCAGAATACGGGGGGAGTTCTCTGGGTTTGGGCCAAAATACCAAGCTCGGAGCTCTCTCCTCGGACAGCATGCCAACTACGCATACTACTATGCATACTATTTACTATCTGATTATTTGTAAGTGTGAACTCGTGAATGCTAGTTTATCGACAGGAAAAATGGTCGGCGCACCCGGCACATGGTCTAAAAGTGTTGTCCCTATTCTCTTAATGAGTAATGGGTGAGTTTTGGGCTTAACGTGCAATAAACCAATTAGAGTTTCATCTCCCATTCCCATTAAAAGCCAGTTGCGCTCGCGTCAGATGGATTTTCTATTTACATGACGTAATTTGCAAGCAGAAAAAATGAATGCTTCTCTAGCAAGGAAACAGATCTGCTCATGTGCGAGGTTAAAGCTTGTGAGCAGACCATCTACGGGACAAGCCAGATTCCACCAAAGCATTTTTATCTTTATGCGCACAATAATAATCTTTTACATTGTAATCCATTAAATAAGCAGAGTGTATGCGCGTTGTGCACCCGCCTATAGGCGCATATTAGTAACACACTCTTTAAATAACAAAAAAATAATAATATTACGCTATTGACTTTAGACGGGTTTCAGTTGGTCAATGGTGCAGTCTATTTCAGTTGCCTCAAAATAGCAACACGCCAACAATGCAGCTGACCACACCTCGTTTTCAGATCAGCATGCCTATGGGCGCACAAATGGGAGCAAATACATTTGCTGTTTAAACAACTTGGGCACTGGACGTGAAAATGATAACTGCATCGGGCTGAAACTAGCAAAAAACACTTGCGTCGTGCCTGGCGCCGCATTGCGCTGAATGTATGATAGGGCCCTATATGGGCCTTTAGACTGAACACGTAATATGTATGCGCATGGAATCACTTTCAGGCCCCCAAAACGTTGTTGTCGTGTAAATGAATAGCCAAAACACGTAAAAAGTTTTCCGTTTTTAGTTAAAAACAGTGTTGTGTAAACGGTCCCAAAGAGTCTGTCAAAAAACAAAAATCATTAGCAAAACATACTTTAATATAATTGCATCATAACTGGACAACAAGCCAAATTGTACACTAGAAACACACTCTTTTTTTACTCTTACTCTTTTACTCTTACAACTGTCATGATCACCAGTGAGAGTGCCCTATCAGCCACTAGAGGGCACTCCATCCCGGACTCTTATTCCCACCTGTTACACTACATATCCCATAACACACTGCCTGGACTTATCATCACTTCATTACACCCAGCTGATCTGTATCACGTCATTAGTGTTTGTCTATTTATTCTGAGTTGTGTCTGTCTTTGGTTGTGGATCGTTGTATTTATGTTACGTGCACTTTTGTATCTGTCACGGGATGCACACAGACAAGAGATAAGGATCCAGTTGCAGCATTTAATGGAAACCAAGGAACAGACAAGGGTCAAAAAACACAAAAACAGTCCACAAAACAAAGCCAGGAGTACAAAAGTGCACGTAACATAAATACAACGATCCACAACCAAAGACAGACACAACTCAGAATAAATAGACAAACACTAATGACATGATACAGATCAGCTGGGTGTAATGAAGTGATGATAAGTCCAGGCAGTGTGTTATGGGATATGTAGTGTAACAAGTGGGAATAAGAGTCCGGGATGGAGTGCCCTCTAGTGGCTGATAGGGCACTCTCACTGGTGATCATGACAACAACATCTTGAGACCCGAAAGCCAATTAGGAATTTTTTTGTAATCACATGACAAGAAGAAGCCCTTTTTTATTGGTTCAGAGAAACATACTCTCTTTGTGAAAGTATTCAAAAGGCAAGAATATACAGACGTTCCATTATCTGCTCAGGACGCAGGAAGTCTTTCTGTGGTAAGATGTAAATTTGGCAAGATATTTTTATATTTTAAGAATGTAATTTAACTTTGTTTTTTGTTTTATTTTTTTATTTTGTATTTTTTTATTTTTTTATCACTGGGTCTTTATACAGTATTTTCTAGTATTTTCTTTACATCAAAAAAAAAAAGGACCTAATCAAGTTGTTTTCTCATTCTAGGTATTAAATTGCCTGTACAATGACTCAACTATGGACAGTAGAGTCTTTCGCCCTCTGTTACGAATCCATGAATGACTCATGTGTAAAGACTGTCTATTCTCCTGTCCTTCGTGCTCCCCTCTACCTCCTCTTTGCTATAACCATCATTGTGATTGTGTTTGGCAACCTGTGGGTCATCTGCACCATCTCCTGTTTCCAGCAGCTCCACACACCCACCAACTACCTGATCGTCTCAATGGCCGTATCCGACCTGCTCCTGGGCGGCTTTGTCATGCCCCCCAGTATGGTGCGCTCTTTGGAGACATGCTGGTACTTTGGAGACTTCTTCTGCAAGTTTCACTCCGGCACTGATTTTACGCTGTGTAACGCGTCTGTTTTGCACCTCACGTTCATCTCAATTGACCGTTATTATGCAGTTTGTCAACCACTGCAATATCACAGCAGAATAACCACACGTGTGAGCGTAGCCATGATCCTGGTCAGCTGGTGCTTCTCTGCCTTTTTTGGCTTTGGCATCATATTCTCAGAGTTGAAAATCGAAGTAAAAAGAACCGAGGAGCTGCATGTTGCTTGCAAGGGAGGGTGTTTAGCATTGCATGGAAGGGAAATTGGAGTGACATATTCAATTGTGTTTTACTTCCTCCCTATGTTTATAATTGTCAGCATTTACAGCAGGATTTTTGTTATAGCACAGAAACATGTTCGTGTTATTAATAACTACCCTTCAAGCTCATCAGTTAGTAAAAAGGATCTGAAAGCCACTAAGACACTTGCTATTGTCATTGGAGTTTTTATGTCTTGCTGGACACCTTATTTCATGTGCAACATCATAGATCCTGTTGTTAACCACACAATACCAGCACTATTATATGAGGTCCTAATGTGGGTGGCTTATTTGAACGCAGTGTTTAACCCTTTGATTTATGCTTTCTTTTACGGCTGGTTCAGAGAAAAATCCAAACTTCTGTTAAAAAAACTATATAAATTGTGCTAAAGGGCCTATTATGAAATCTAGAAGCATATGTTATTTAATTTTTTCGTTCTAAATGCTTTCTTATTATTTCATTAACGTAATTTTCATTGCATGTGAAGCTTCTATTTATTATAAAAATGTTTTTGAACCACAATCATTATAATTAATATAATCATCAATAAATCATTGTAATGAACTATGATACTTTTATTTAATATACAGAACATGCATGCACTTATTCAGTCACTGATGCAGTGCCTTTTCCTACTGCCTTTTTAAATAATTTTTTCTTGAAAAATCTAAGGAATTTAATGCTTCTTGGGCACCTGTGTTTGTGTTAAAATCAATTAATTGTGACAAGCAAAACAGTCATACAATACATAAAATAAAACATTCTGTGTGTTTTCATTCCCTAAAGATCAACTGAGGCCTTCTGACTCATAGCCTCCCAATCCTGTCCTATTGTTCCTTATCATATGTTGGCTATAAACCCATTTGTACTATTTGGCACTTTCCCCACTTTCCTTGACAGCAGAGAATGTTATCACTAAATCTCAATAAAAATATCACAATATTACTTGATAATTTGCATTTAAAAATTGTTAATTAAAATCAAATGGCCCTCTTAAATCCTGAATCATATACACTCTAAAAACTGCTGGGTTAAATATGGACAAAACCAGGGATTGGGTTGTTTTCACCCAGCCATTTTTTTCAACCAATTTTGGATTTATTTTTTTAGCCAGCAATATAGTAATATAGTAAAAGGCGTGTTTTTGCTCACCCCCAAATAGGGGCAAATCTGTGGGGTATTTTAAGCTGGAACTTGACCAGACCAGAGACTTATATTACATCATGTGAAAGAGGGCATAATAGGTGCCTTTTAACCCAACCTGCTGGGTTTGTCCATATTTTACCCAGCTTGGGTTTTTTTAACCCAGCATTTTTTAGAGTGTATCACCAAATAATTTGTGATATCTAATATAAGTATTGATATTAATAACAAAATTGTAATATGACATAATTATTAAATTAATACATGTTTATTATATTGAATTAGACCCGAGTAATGGAAGGTTTACATCGAAATTTTTAGTCATAGATGTTAGAATGTTTGTCCAATTCGATGGTGTGGTACAGCACATATTCAAGTGTTCAAATCAATAATAATAAATGTTATTTTGAACTTACCAATATCATTTGCAATAATAATTGATTCATATTTCTGTATAACACTAACTGTATTTATTTACATTGTTTAACTTGTCAGGTGAAATAAGACAGTGTAAAAAAATCAGTAAATAACCAAATGCAATAACACTGCACCTGCATAAACTTTAGTCTTCAAGAAAACACATTTTTAATATATAAAATAAAGCATGATGAATTGCAACTTCATTATGAGCTAAGAATATGCACTTCACATAGTTATGTAAACTTTTAAAAACATTTGATATATTTTAAATTGTATATAAACGATTACCACTTGTTCAACAAATATATACACTCGTGTACATTCAAACAAAATAAGTGGGCATACATAGCAAACGCGAGTTCAACGATTTGCGCGAGTAGATTACATACAAATTCAATGCAAAGACGCGATCAGACTATGGATCAGACGCGTCCTCGCGCGGGTCTAGAGACGCGATGCCCCGCATTTGGCGTGTATGCCTCTTGTCCCAAACTCTTCTTGGGTCGTTTGGTTGGCCCGTACGCTTACGTTTACGGGAGCTGTCCTTGTCGACAGAACCAGCGGCAAATGGTAAACAGTAATTATGTTCCATAAATAAGTAACACAATCCACCATAATACGTGCAAGAAGTAAATAAGGAACTGCTTGAAGCAAGCTAGTGGTTTGCTGGACGCTAGACACTACTTCCTTATTTGTCCACCACAACACTGTTGTCATGTGGTTTCTACGTCAGTAAAGGCGGTAACAAAGGGTAACTGACGTCATTGACAGGCGACTGCACTGCCCCGTGTCACTGTTTAGAATGGGAATTTTCTCATGATTTAGAAGTAGTTGAAAACATTAGAGATATTGTTAGTAATCAGCTGGACAAAATATATAACACTAGCCTAGTGGTTTTTGGATATTTTACTGCAAAAATATTACATATTGTACCTTAAAAATGGTCTAGGAACAGAACAATAGCGAATAGTTGTCCTGCAATGCTCCCCATCCCAACTTATGTGAATAATTATTATAAAGACGCAAGGGCATTGTGACAAAACTGATTAACTAAACTGATCTGTAGAAGTCCATTATACTGTAATGAAATATTTCTGATTTAAATGTTGCTGCACAATTCACACTTACAAATAAGTCAGATAGAGTAAATGGTAAGTGTATTTGGCTTGCTGTCCGAGGAGAGGGCTCCGGGCCCGGTATTTGGCCTGAACCCAGAGTACTTCCCCCGTATTCCTGGCTGTGGTAAGAACCAGCCAAGAGTGAGGAGTCGGGGTGGTAAAGGGATGCTGAAAAGCTCTGATTAGTCGGCTTGACCAGTGTGTTGTTATTGGTCAACTGCTTCCACCATGTTTTGGAAATGTCACGCCTTTTACCATAAACATGTGTTTCAATACACTACTAACACAACTCAACCAGGCCTCGCCCCTTTATTACATATGCCTTGGGCAGGAATTATTTATATTAGGAATATTGTGACGTGTTCGTTCTCGAAAGAAAACTCAAGACTACAATCGAGGCATTTCAAGGAGTTCAGAAACAGTGCTTACTCACATTGAGAATAACTCCCTTTGGAGTGATTTTGTTCTTTGTAACTTTCAGACCCTTTTTCATTTTCAAACAGCAACACTGAGCACTAAAGAAATTTGAATATAAAAAAAAAAAAACATAATAGACTGCAAAAAGATTCATTTCTTATTTAGTATTGTATGTGTGTGTATATATATATATATATATATACACACACACCCACACACAGGCTAAAAATTACACAAGAAAAAACTCACTTAAGGCTTTTTATGACATTATATTGCTTATTTCCTACAGTTTGTGTGACTGGGATAGATTGGATCAAGATCATGCACTGATCATGCAGTTTTACCGGTGGGTCTCTGCAATAAATCTAATTCTTAACAAATATTTTTGTGTCAGTTTTACAGCTTTCCTGTAGCTCAGTGGTTAGAGCATGGCACTAGCAATGCCAAGGCCATGGGTTCGATCCCAGGGATTGCACATACTTGGATAAAAATGTATAGGATAATGCAATGTAAGTCGCTTTGGATAAAAGCGTCTGCCAAATGCATAAATGTAAATGTTAGTTTCTAGGTAAAGTATCTAAAATCCTTTAAACAAAATACATTAACACATTAAGAATAACATATTAAGACTTGTTTTTAGACAATGAATCTTAATACTTTGTCTTGTTTCAGTGGCATTTTATTTAATTCAATGTGAAATGATACACTTCAAGATTCACTCTCCAAAACAAGTCTGAAAATCTTCAAAGTGTACTTCCTTCAAAGAGCTAGTTTTACTAAATTACAAGTCAAACAACAATAATTATAAACTCGTATCAGTTTTTGCAGTGTGGGTGAGTTATGAATCAGGATGATCAGGAAACATGGCAGATGGCCTTTATTTCTGCATTGCTGAGGCAAAATTCTGAGGCCCATTAGATATCAAAATACAGCAATGTGAGAGCTAAGACGGATGATGAACAAATGCAAAATGTCATGTTGTTTCATTAAGTTCCAATAAACACATTTGTCTAGGTTCACAGTTATATCACATTTACAATAAGATTGTTCTTGAAGAATTGCTCTGAAATATTCTTCCAGACAGAATGACTCTGAATGCATGTCTGAACCAGCTGTAAAAAAAGGCGTACACTATAGGATTACATGTGGAATTATAGTAGCCGACCCACAGGAACAAGTCAAACAGCAATGGAGGTACAGCATACCCAATGAAGGGGTCGATAAGATTACATAGAAAAAAAGGTATCCAGAAAGTCAGAAACACTCCCATGATGATGGCTAAAGTCTTAGTGGCTTTTCCCTCTTTTTTTGATTCAGAATTCACGCTCTGAATGGCCTGCACCTGCCTTTTAGCCACATGTAAGATTTTCATATATATGCAGAGCATGACAACTGCGGGAACGTAAAAACAGGTCATTGACATTATGGTCGCTGCCTCTATGCTCTGAAACACCATGCATCTTCCATCACAGTCAAAGTTCTCATAGTAAAAATCTTCAATGCCAAGAATATTCAGCTCCATGAAGATCATGCCAAACCCCAGAGCAGCTGAAACAGTCCAGCAGATAATAATCATAACTAGTGTGGCCAGTGACGTCATTTTACTGTGATATTGAAAGGGGTGACATATGGCATAATATCTGTCTAAAGAAATGACACAGAGGTTTAAAATTGATGCAGTGCACAAAGTCACATCAAGACTGCTGTGTATTTTACAGAACAAATCTCCCAGATACCAGCACGTCTCAATGGAGCGCAGCATGCTGGGAGGCATCACAACTCCTCCTACCAGCAGATCGGCCACGGCCAGCGACAGGATGAGGTAGTTAGTTGGTGAGTGAAGCTGCTTGAAATGAATGACCGTTATGATCACCAACATGTTTCCTATGATTGTCACAATTGAAGAGACACTAAAAAGGATGTAGAGTAATATTCGATTTTCCAAAGGATAGACAAACTTCTGACAAGACGTGTTACTAAACTCATAACAAAGAAAAGGCTTTTCCAGGATTCCATTTTGGCTAATGTTGATTTGCACGTCCATTTACACAATTCACTGGAGGTTCCCTGTTTGAAACAAGGGAGTCAAGTCAGTTCCAGCCTTTAAAAATGCAACTACGTTTATGTTAAATCCTCAATGGATGTTAAATGCAATACTTAAATTGACCAAATAGGAGAAAAAATCTGCACTTAAGTGAATAAAACTCCAATCATGTTCATCTACATGGAAATTTCTGTTTCACAGACTGTCATCCCTGTTCTTACCTTTCCGTCTACAATAACCCAAAGCTATAGAGAGGGCACATTTATACTGTAGCACAAGAGTTTCATAACAACCTCCCTTCTATCGATTCACACATCATTTGAGTTTCCAAGGTAACAGTCCTCCCAAAAGTCTACAACAAATCAGCAGAAAGTGCAACAAGGCCCTGTAACAGTATCTCAACAATGGCTGAATTTGGAATAACATCAACAAGGCATTTTCGCCCACAGAACTGCCGCTTACTAGACATTTTCTCTTTTTCTGACCATTCTCTGTAAACCCCAGAGATGGTTGTGAGTGAAAACAACCATGCCATGTTTAAAGTCACTTAGGCCTGGGACACAACTGACGATTTTCAAATCTTAACCAATTTTAAAACTGTGTGAGACCACAGACATAATGACAGTTTCAACCGATTTTTAGCATTATACTCTTCTGAATGCACACACTAGATCATTCAACCAGACTACGAGACCACGCACCTGTTGATTGCAGGAACGATTTCACAGTGACGCAAGATCACGGAGACTCGCGAGATCAAACGTGACTTGAGAAGAAAAACAAATGGAGGACAATCGACGTTGTCAGCAGGCTCTCCTGCCACACGTTCTGCTTTACAGTGAAAAACAATATAGAAAAAAAAATAATATGGGTGATCTTCTTTCTCAATACTCCACTTTTGTGGCATGTTTGTGGCTGCCATGTTTCAGCTAAAGAAGCAAGCAACATCCGGTAGGTGAAGCTTACTCACTCTCATTGGCTATCACAGGTATCAGGTCATGGAGCGTCCCCTATCTCAAACCATAAATATCAAACATGTTTGATATTTACGGTTTGAAATAGGGGACGCTCCATCTTGATTGGGAGCAGTTAAATAATCGCAATGACACTACACAATAGAGGATTTTTTTGGACAAAAAATAGTTTGCGACAAGCATGACTGACACACAGCTGAAGCGCGAGCACAGAAAACCGCCTCCCTCAGACAGCATGCAATCACAAATTCGGATCGTGTATGATGTTTAATAAAGTTATTTAGTGCAATAAGCTGTGGAAAAGAACTCAATGCGGTTGGTGCTCGCGCTGACTGACACACAACCAAAGTGTGCGCACAGAAAGCCTCCTCTCTAAAACAGCATGTGATCGCAAATTCAGGTCTCTTTCACGTCTTATTGCTCTTGAGTAGTCAGATAGACTGATAATAATGTCAAAATGCCCGTCGTGTGGAGTATTCACATAAACTTCAGCTGCATCCATCCCAATTCAGAGGCTGAATCCTTTGAAGGCCACATTCGAAGGCCGATTGCGTCACAGTGGCGCAATGAAGGCTGTCCCAATTCAAAGCCTCCTTCAAATGTGGCCTCCAAATGCGGCCTGTGAAATGAAGGATACAACAGATGGATCCTTCGTGGCCTTGCCTATCTCAGAATTCATTGAGCGCCAGTGATGACAGGATTTTTTTGAGAGAAATTCCTAAATTACACTTCTAAATGTAAGTATTGGGTTTCAACTTACTTAAATATCTAAATGATACAAATGTAAAAATAATAAAACCTTTAAAGCAGTTCAAATGTTGACCTATAGCTTACTAAGAGGTAATTATATATAGTTTATACTCTTTATTATGAACGGAAATGGACCATGGTGAACATATTTAGACAGTTTGTAAACCCTGTTTTGTTTTCAGACAGTTTAATATAACTTTTAAAAATGTTGAGTGCAAACGTTCTCACAAACGTTACAAACAATCCTCCATAGGCTAGACCATCCTATTTAACGATGCTTGTTTTGACCTTTTTGGCCCTCTAAGGTGTGGATACAGCCTGTGAATTAGGATGCAGCTATAGTCAGTTATGTCTTAAATTAACGTAAACAGTTGGGTGAAAACCGGATGTGTGTCAGTATATTAGATCTGTGCATTCGGTCTTAAAGGGACAGCAGCACAATAAACTGCTCTGTCTCATTAATGTTAATCAAACAAAAAAAGACAAAGAGAAAATCACACTGCTCTTGACTGAATNTGGAGTGGAAGGAAGAATGGCACTCACCATGGGACGAGGTGGTCGTGTGGGGCATGCGGAGATGACATGCCCCGGCGTACCGCAGTAGAGACAGAGGTTCAGGGTCAGCCGACGATTTCGTTCAGTGGGAGTGAGACGAGAATTCTCCACCTCCATTGGTTCGTTGGCTGGTTCTGGGGAGCTGACGGGTTCGGACCGGCAGAGGAGTGAGGTGGAGAACGACTGGCCCTGGTGTTCCTGGAGACACGCGTGCATACGGGTGGCGCAGCGTATGGAGAGCTGGATGAACTTTTCTAGGCCGATGTTATCCTCGTATGCAGCGAGATGCAGCCGCACCCGAGGCTCCAGCCCTTGACGGTAAGTTGTGATCAGCGCTTGTTCATTCCATCCACTTACGGCAGCCAGCGTTCTGAATTGCAAAGCATAATCATAGATAGACATGGACCCTTGTTTTAAATTGTATAACTTCTCACCAGCAGACGAGTCAGAGACTACACTTGATTATTCAATTTCTGTAGTATTTCAGTATTTAACTACATGTTAAATAAACCTACTGTAGCTGAAAAACCTAAAGTTTATTTAATTTGGATCTTTGCTCTATTGTGTTTGTCCAACTGTTTGTAATTTTCTTCTTTGTTCTTATTTTGAATTAAAAAAAAATAGCTATATTGAGTAGGGCTGGGAATCACTGGGTACTTCACGATACGATACGATACGCGATACATTGCTCACGATACGATAATATCACGATATGGCGATAATCAATATATTATCAGTAATAACTCACAATATATCATGTTTTAAGAAATAAAAAGTAAAATGAGTCTCCATTTATTTATTTTTGGATGAAACAATAATAAAAACAACTTGTGACTTAGTTGCAGCAAAACAGTCACAGACACTATTTTAGTGTAACATTGCTGCAATCAGTAGTAATACTATGTCTTCGACAAACGGTGACACCATTTGGGTGCAAAATAGCTGTAAGGCTGAGGACAGATTCAGTGTAAACAATACTATATGATTGTCCTTCATAAACATGAACAGTGACACTATTAAGTGCAAGAAACATAAACCTTTGGGCTACTGCTTTCAAATAAAAAATAAAATAAATATCACAAGTGCAGGAATCATTTTTTCAGCAAAATATTTCCGAGAGGGAATATCAAAGCGTGGCTCTAAGATATTCATTAAAAAGCAGAACCCTTCGTTCTCCACCTCGCTGTACGGACGGAGCCCTTTACACATGTAAACAGCGATCCCATTTGTGATTGACTTTGCCCTAGCAGAACAAGGTGGTGGCTTTGCCTGGAAAAGGGTGTTTACGCCGGGGTGTGTCGGCTTTGAGCCAGCACCAACCACGGCTTTCTCACAGAGTTCCGGGTGATGCCGCGTGAGGTGGCTGTGCATGTTGGTCGTGTTTCCCGTGTAGCGGACTTTTGCAAAGCAGTTCTTGCTTATTGCGTAGTCCTTTTCTAGCTTTGCCCCGTCCGCACTGTTATAAAATCCAAAGTAAGTCCACACTTTGGATTTAAATGTTGCTGGAGCGTCCTTTAACTTCTTGCTCTCACTTCTACTTTTCTCGCTTGACTCCGCCATTTCAAGTGTGTGTACGTCTTATTTTACGCTCACAACACAACAGCCAAACTCGCAACGCGCGCCCCCTATCTACTTCTGGAGAAGGGTCAAGGTATAATGAATACTAATATTTTATAACGGCTTTTAAGATCGATACTTGGCAAGAGCGCATCGAGAATCGATCGCGGGAGAAAATATCGCGATATATTGCCATATCGATATTTTGGCGCACCCCTAATATTGAGATATATATTGTTATCGTGAAGTCAAATTTCTCATACCGTGAAATAAGATTTTGGTCACATCGCACACCCCTAGCATTAGCCTTGCAAAACACTTTATAGCAGAACTTCATCAGATGTTGTGGACCCAAATAGCACTCCTTTCATGCAATGATTCAGTCAGTATTGTTTATTTGTATGCGATGTCTGTGCTGCTGTAGCAGCAACTGATTCATTAAAGTGTTCTCAATCCTATTAAAAAGTCACAGTGGAGCTGAATGGAAATTCCCATAGAAATGAACAGTGAACAAATAAACATTTTAATGTACGGTGTTCATGTATTGTCTGTCTGTCTGTGTGGATATAAAAGATAGAGGCTGATGATGTAGATACACAGTACTTGGTGCTTTACCACTTTTGACAGCCATGTTGAATTTATGTTGTTATATATTTAAAATAAAATTAATAAAAAAGGACACTTGTATAGAATTGTGTCTTTTATATGTGCTTTTGAAGGTTTATGTTAAAAGTGTGTTTATGGAGGGGAGAGGTTAGCACTGACTGTGCATTTTCAAACAGTTAAACTTTAGTAGAATTTAATTCATAAGGATCCGAGAGGGGCAAAATCAACACTGGCTGACTTAGAAAAGCTGTGAAAGTCATGAAGCATATTTATACAGGCAGGTATATCATATTAATACACAGATTTGTTTTGCACTTCAAGTATGATGGTTCGCTTTGTTCAAAGAGCTATTATTATTGAAAAACAAGTCAAACAACACATTATAAATTCATATCAGTTTTCGCAGTGTGTGTGAGTTATCAGGAGATGATCAGGAAACATGGCAGATGTTTACACATTGTTTCTGCATTGCTGAGGCAAAAAAAGGCCCATAAAGTATCAAAATACAGCAATATGACAACTAAGACAGATGATCAACAAATGCAAAATGTCATGTTGTTTCATTAAGTTCCAATAAACACATTTGGCTAGGTTCACAGTGATATCACATTTACAATAAGATTGTTCTTGAAGAATTGCTGTGAAATATTCTTACAGACAGAATGACTTTGAATGCATGTCTGAACCAGCTGTAAAAAAAGGCGTACACTATAGGATTACATGTGGAATTATAGTAGCCGACCCACAGGAACAAGTCAAACAGCAGTGGAGGTACAGCATACCCAATGAAGGGGTCGATAAGATTACATAGAAAAAAAGGTATCCAGAAAGTCAGAAACACTCCCATGATGATGGCTAAAGTCTTAGTGGCTTTCCCCTCCAGAATTCAGAATTCACGCTCTGAATGGCCTGCACCTGCCTTTTAGCCACATGTAAGATTTTCATATATATGCAGAGCATGACAACTGCGGGAACGTAAAAACAGGTCATTGACATCATGGTAGCTGCCTCTCTACTGTGAAGCAACATGCATATTCCATCACAGTCAAAGTTCTCATAGTAAAAATCTTCAATGCCAAGAATATTAAACTGCAAGAAGACCATGCCAAACCCCAGAGCAGCTGAGACAGTCCAGCAGATAATAATCATAACTAGTGTGGCCTGTGACGTCATTTTACTGTGATATTGAAAGGGGTGACATATGGCATAATATCTGTCTAAAGAAATGACACAGAGGTTTAAAATTGATGCAGTGCATAAAGTCACATCAAGACTGCTGTGTATTTTACAGAACAAATCTCCCAGATACCAGCACGTCTCGATGGAGCGCAGCATGCTGGGAGGCATCACAACTCCTCCTACAAGCAGATCGGCCACGGCCAGCGACAGGATGAGGTAGTTAGTTGGTGAGTGAAGCTGCTTGAAATGAATGACCGCTATGATCACCAACATGTTTCCTATGATTGTCACAATTGAAGAGACACTAAAAAGGATGTAGAGAAATATTCGTGTTTCCAAAGGATAGACAAGCTTCTGACAAGACGTGTTACTAAACTCATAACAAAGAAAAGGCTTTTCCAGGATTCCATTTTGGCTAATGTTGATTTGCACGTCCATTTACACAATTCACTGGAGGTTCCCTGTTTGAAACAAGGGAGTCAAATCAGTTCCAGCCTTTAAAAATGAATTACATGTTAAAACCACAATGGATTTTAAATGCAATACTTAAATTGACCAAATAAGAAAATAAATCTGCACTGAAGTCTTATTTTATGAATAATACTCCAATCATGTTCATCAACATGGAAATTTCTGTTTCACAGACTGTCATCCATGTTCTTACCTTTCCGTCTACAATGAACCAAAGCTATAGAGAGGGGACATTTATACTGTAGCACAAGAGTTTCATAAAAACTTCCCGCCTGTCGAATCACGCAACATTTGAGTTTCCAAGGTAACAGTCCTCTCAAATGTCTACAACAAATCAGCAGAAAGTGCAACAAGGCCCTGTAACAGCACCTCAACAATGGCTGAATTTGGAACATGACTATAGGGACAAATAGGTGTCTAAACAATTTAAAGATTAATGGTTAGTGCTCTGACAAGTCACGCTGAATTTAATGAGGCTTAACATTTCTAAACAAAATCCAAATAACTTTCAAGCATCAACAACATCACTTTCTAATAATGCAAAAATACAAAATACTTTTTTCTGCCTTTTTTTCATGTGACATAAGAAGCTACTGCCACCTACTGCCCGACGCCTGCTTGACAACTGCCGTGGCTGCAAGGCAGGATAGCTGATACTGATCAGTTAAAAAAATACTTAATCAGCCCAGATACCAATCCTTGAGATCGGCTCAGGACATCACCACATTAAACTGATTTTTTTATGATTAAATACTGACATGCCAAAAAGCATATAGTCTAAAATATTTTTAAAAAGCATCATCATCATTGTCACATGAAATTATAATTTTTTTATTTGATAATTTTGTAATTAGTCTTTTAATTATACACTCACCAACCACTTTATTAGGCACACTTTGCTAGTACTGGGTTGGACCCCCTTTTGCCTTCAAAACTGCCTTTTTCGTGGCATAGATTCAACAAGGTGCTGGAAACATTCCTCAGAGATTTTGGCCCATATTGACATGACAGCATCACATAGTGTCGGACTCGTCTCTCATTAGAAATCGTTCCAGCGGCCTCATTCCGCTCCCACAGCAATCGGCCCTGATCTGCTTCACACTACAGTAACCTTAATAATCTCATCCATGAAAATGATTTCTGTCCGTGTACCATCAGATTCTTTTCCACCGGCTGTGAGGTGAAGACAACATCTCCCATGATTCCGCACTAAATCCCGCTGTCATCAAGCTACGCCTTTGTTTTGAATAGGTGACCTCTAGTGGCGAAAAATTACATATTGTGCCTTTAAGGCCTGTTCGCACCAAGAACAATAACTATAAAGATAACTTTAACAATAACTACATTAGCATCCACACAAACGTACAATATTTTTCTGTTTATATAAGTGTGACGAGCAGGGCGGGCGAGAGCCGTGAGGGAACGGCGTGAGGCCGGTGACGCGAGTGATAATGAGCATCAGCTGCGAGGCGCGCCGGCCTCGAGTCTCTCACGGAGGAGCTCCGGAGGCATAAAAGGAGGAGCGACGACAGTGAAGGACGAGAGAGGACCAGGCCTGGACTTTACGTTATGTTTGCTTATGTTTGTATGGCCGGCAGATGTCCGCGAGGGTCTGCCGGCGTTACTTTCGTTTTGTGTTTGTTTATTTTGAGATTAAAGTTTTGTTTGAATGTTCGCCGGTTCCCGCCTCCTTCTTCCCACATATACGAACTGTGTTACATTGGTGCCAAAACCCGGGAGGAAGGAGGGACATGCTGTCTGAGAGCCCTCGCTGCTGAGGGGGATCGCGGGGCTGCGGAGTTCGGGCAGCGCGGGAGTGTGAAGACCGCGAGAGGCTGCCCGAGGCGGTGGTACTGGAGCCTTGTGAAAGGTGGGACGGAGACCTGGATGCCGTGCTCCTGGGACGAGGTGGGGTGGCTGCCGTCCTGGAGGGAGCGGAGGAGTCGCCGCCGTGGGCCGGAGCCTGCTACCGTCCGCCATGAAGGGGAGGAGCAGGGGACGGGGGACTCGCTGCCGGCTGCCCTCAGCTGGAGGAGCCATCGCCGGCCGCCAGGAGGCGGTCGAGGATCGGGCCGTCCACCGAGCGTCCATTGCCATCGCATGGCACCGCGAGGAAAAGCCTCTCGGCTGGCTGAGGACCGAGCGGCAGTGTGTCTGGGAACCGGACCAAGAATTTATTTTTTCTCTTTTTCCTCTCTCCCCTCTCTCGTTCTGTCATTCCCCTTGCTTCCGTCTCCTTTCTCTCGTCTCGTCTGTCCTTACCCCCAGGTGCTGCGGTCGCCGAGACAGGCCCCGGGGGGGAGTAGAGCGCAGTCTCGGGAGTACCCCCCGGCCTGCGAGGGGTGATGGGGGTATGTGATGAGCAGGGCGGGCGAGAGCCGCGAGGGAACGGCACGAGGCCAGTGACGCGAGTGATAATGAGCATCAGCTGCGAGGCGCGCCGGCCTCGAGTCTCTCACGGAGGAGCTCCGGAGGCTTAAAAGGAGGAGCGACGACAGTGAAGGACGAGAGAGGACCAGGCCTGGACTTTACGTTATGTTTGCTTATGTTTGTGTGGCCGGCAGATGTCCGCGAGGGTCTGCCGGCGTTACTTTCGTTTTGTGTTTGTTTATTTTGAGATTAAAGTTTTGTTTGAATGTTCGCCGGTTCCCGCCTCCTTCTTCCCACATATACGAACTGTGTTACAAGCATGTGCTGCAGTTTTATCGTCTGCCGCTTTAAATGCTCAATCTCATTTAACCAGGATGAATTTTGATTGGCTCTCAATCTCAAATTGGCTTTTATCCTTAATAAGCTGGAAATCGTTCTGAAAGTGAATCCAACGATATTGTTTCTCTATTCTATTATCGTTATAGTTGTGGGGTGGACTCTGCAATTCTTTTATATTTAGAATTATTTTTAGAACTATATCGTTATCGTTATAGCGTTTACTTTAAAAAGTCACAGGGAGCTGAATGGAAATTCCCATTGAAATGAACAGTGAACAAATAAACCTTTTAATGGAAGGTGTTCATGCATAGTCTCTCTGTCTGTCTGGATCTCCTCAAATAAAAGATAGAGGCTGATAGTCCAGATATACATTTACATTTAATCATTTAGCAGACACATGTATCCAAAGCGACATACAAATGAGAAAAACAGAAGCAATCAAACCAACAATATGCAAGTGCTGTGACCAGTCCCATAAGTCTAGCACAGTATACACGTGCAGTACAATAAAAAATAAATAGATATACAAAATAGAATAGTAAGTGTTAGTAGTAATGTGTCAAGTGTTAATGAAAAAGATGCATCTTCAGCCGTTTCTTGAAAATGGCTAAAGACTCGGCAGCTCGGCTTCACTTATAGGTTCATGGATTCAATGATTTTTATTGTCATTCCAAAACATGGTACATGAGCTGGAACGAAATTAAGTACTGAGGTCTGGTTAAAGCCACTCACAAGTAGATAACAACTAAACCACTCACAAATAAATACACATACAGATTCCCAATCATACATACACATATATACACTAAAAACGGAGAATTAGCAGCATAGCAATAAAAAGCAAGATAGCTTAAGACAAAAAAAAAAAAAAGTTCAGTTTGTCAGTTCTGGTGGTCATTCCACCAGCATGGAACAGTCAATGTAAATGTCAGTGAAAGTGATTTTGTGCCTCTTTGGGATGGCACCACAAGATGCCGTCCACTTGCAGAACGCAAGCTTCAGGAGGGCACATAATTCTGAAGTAGTGAGTTTAGGTATAGCGGTGAAGAGCCACTGGTTGTTCTGTAAAGGCAAACATCAGTGCCTTGAATTTGATGCGATTGGCAAATGGCAACCAGTGCAAATTACTTAGTGTTCTTAGTGCTTAGTGCAAATTACTTAGTGTACAGTACTCAGTGCTTTACCACTGTTGACAGCCATGTTGAATTTATATTGTTATATATTTCAAAAAAATTATAAAAAAGGACAGTTGTATAGAATTGTATCTTAGGGTCAAATTCTTACCAATCAGAAAAGGAGATATCAATAAATAAATTTGCATATAATCTGTTTCATTATTACATTAGTGTTGTTCTTGAAGAATTTGTCTGAAATATTGCTTTAGATAGAACGATTCTGAATGCATGTCTGAACCAGCTGTAAAAGAAGGCGTACACTATGGGATTACACATGGAATTATAATATCCAATCCAATAGAACATGTCAAACAGCAGTGGAGGTACAGAGTACCCAATGAAGGGATCGATAACATTACAAAGGAAAAAAGGTATCCAGAAAGTCAGAAACACTCCCATGATGATGGCTAAAGTCTTAGTGGCTTTTCCCTCCTTTTTTAATTCAGAATTCACGCTCTGAATGGCCTGCACCTGCCTTTTAGCCACATGTAAGATTTTCATATATATGCAGAGCATGACAACTGCGGGAACGTAAAAACAGGTCATTGACATTATGGTAGCTGACTTTCTGCTCTGAAACAATGTGCAAATTCCATCACATTTAATGTTCTCATAGTAAAAATCTTCAATGCCAAGAATATTCAGCTCCATGAAGATCATGCCAAACCCCAGAGCAGCTGAGACAGTCCAGCAGATAATAATCATAACTAGTGTGGCCTGTGATGTCATTTTACTGTGATATTGAAAGGGGTGACATATGGCATAATATCTGTCTAAAGAAATGATACAGAGGTTTAAAATTGACGTAGTGCACAATGTCACATCAAGACTGCTGTGTATTTTACAGAACAAATCTCCCAGATACCAGCAAGTCTCGATGGAGCGCAGCATGCTGGGAGGCATCACAACTCCTCCTACAAGCAGATCGGCCACGGCCAGCGACAGGATGAGGTAGTTAGTTGGTGAGTGAAGCTGCTTGAAATGAATGACCGTTATGATCACCAACAGGTTTCCTATGGTTGTGACAATTGAAGAGACACTAAAAAGGATGTAGAGAAATATTCGAGTTTCCAAAGGATAGACAAACTTCTGACAAGACGTGTTACTAAACTCATAACAAAGAAAAGACTTTTCCCAGGTTCCGTTTTGGCTAATGATTTGGACGTCCATTTACACAATTCAGCTTCTCTGTCTGAAACAAGGGAGAACTTAATTTCAGCCTGCAACATAAGTACATGTTCTATAATTTATGATCATTACAAATAATTCAGAACATAAACTATATGCAGCAGTGCTCTGCATAAAGCTAAGAAAACCTTGTTATAAAAAAATACTTTAAATCATTTTGTTTTTGTAGCACTTAAATTGCCAATAGAGCACTGAAATCTTATGAGTTATAATAATTAAATTATAAAAACAGTTCATTTACATTAAATCTCTGTTTCAGACTCTCATCCAAGATCTTACCTTTCCTTCTATAAACCAAAACTACATCATGAAGCAGATAGGGCACATTTATAGCACAAGAGTTTTATAACCACCTCCCTCCTGTCAAATCACACACCATTTCCAAGGTAACATAGTCTTCCCAACAGTCAACAAAATACAATACAGGTGGAACTAACAAAACCAAAATGCAAAAAGCAATCAATAGTCAACAATGCCACTTTCATATAAATAGTAGGAAAATTACTAAACACTGTTTTATCTGCTTGGAGCCATATTGCACAACTGCGAGGGTGAGATGCTCATAAACAACAGTTCGAACTTTGCCGGTACAAGTAGCCTATATAATTAAATAAGAAAAAACCCTCTTGTTTGTGGAACTACTTTCTTCCGCCACTGATTCAAAGCTGTTGATAGTTAACAGACTGATAACAGACAGACACGAGCCTCTGTTACTAATTCTAAAATGTCACTATGGAAATAGCAGCAACATCTTGGACTGCTGTGAAGTTCATAGTGTATTTGAGTAAAGTTAAAGGGTTAGTTCACCCAAAAATGAAAATAATGTCATTAATTACTCACCCTCATGTCGTTCTGCACCCGTAAGACCTTCGTTCATCTTCAGAACACAAATTAAGATATTTTTGATTAAATCCGATGGCTCAGTGAGGCCTGCATAGACAGCAATGGTACTTCCTCTCTCAAGATCCATAAAGGTACTAAAAACATATTTAAATCAGTTCATGTGAGTTCAGTGGTTCTACCTTAATATTATAAAGCAACAAGAATATTTTTTGTGCGCCAAAAAACTAAATAACGGCATTTTTTATTTAGTGACGGACGATTTCAAAACACTGCTTCGGAGCGTTATGAAACTTTTGAGCCGAATCAGGGATTCAGATCGCGTATCAAACCACCAAACTGCTGAAATCACGTGACTTTGGCGCTCCGAACCACTGATTTGATTCGTAAAGCTCCGAAGCTTCATAAAGGAGTGTCTTGAAATCGGCCATCGCTAGATATTGTTAAAAAGTCTTTATTTTGGGGTATTTTGGCGCACAAAAAATATTCTTGTCGCTTTATAATATTAAAGGTGGTACAGAGGATCTTTTTCGTCGACTGAGTTTTTAAAATGAGCGCATGCATAAGAACAACCCCCCTCCTTCACAGCTCTTTTCAAGGGAACGCCTCCCAAAACTCGTGCAGGAGTACTGGAACACGAGTGTTTACCACCGGCATTCGCTGTGTTATTAAGCCGGGCACACATTTCACGACTAGCTAAAACATTCTGACTGTGCTCAACATACAGCGATTGTTTCCTGCTCCTGAAGCAGATTTATATACTTTCACATGGAATTTGAACACCGACTGTAATCGCAGACTGAACGCAACTGGCTCTGACTGGACGCGTTTGAGCGCGATCAGTCATAAGTATCAATTTACATTCATAATCGGCCTTACAATCGTTAAGTGTGTGCGCGACTTAAAGCCGCGCACACACTTAGTGGATTCATTATGTCGGACTCACCGCAGGTAACTCATAATCTGCAGTTGTTACTCCTGTCTCCTGACAAAAACATTGCATGCGGCGCCTGTGGAGTGTGGAAAGTTACTGGAGCGCGCAGCCGCGCGTCTCTCACAAGGAACGTCATGGCAGTGATTGACAAGCCAGAGGGCCAATCGTTTACGCGATGATCGCGTAAACGATTGGCTGATGTTTTTAAGGCCCTACCTCGTGCACAGATGATGTATATTAATAATATTCCTTTCAGTGCACCTAATAAATAGTCTTTTATCAGTTAGTAAAGACAGTTTCAAGTAATATTGCAAAAATGTATAAAACAAAACATCCTCTTTAGCACCTTTAAGGTAGAACCACTGTACTCACATGAACTGATTTAAATGTGTTTTTAGTACCTTTATGCATCTTGAGAGAGGAAGTACCATTGCTGTCTATGCAGGCCTCACTGAGCCATCGGATTTAATCAAAAATATCTTAATTTGTGTTCCGAAGATGAACGAAGGTCTTAGGGGTGGAGAACGACATGAGGGTGAGTAATAAATGACAGTATTTTAATTTTTAGGTGAACTAACCCTGTAAGGTGCCAGATCGGGATGACGATTTCCAGCCCAAAAGCTCTCAAAAACCCGCCCAAATCATTTACTGCCAAAACAATGTGATATTGTCATGACGACCAAGGTGCATAAGTACTATTTACCTCTTTAAAACTAAATGATGATGATTATAAAATAATAAAAATGAATCAATTCTCCTGCCAGGAGAACAATACAACAGGAAAACGGATCAAAACATGATAAATACAGTAAAAGAAAATTTGCAAATGAAAAAAAAAAAGTTTCTACCCAAGTAGATATTCCCCCGGTTTCACAGACAAGTCTTAAAGGAACACTCCACTTTTTTTGAAAATAGGCTCATTTTCCAATTCCCCTAGAGTTACACAGTTGAGTTTTACCGTTTTCGAATCCATTCAGCCGATCACTGGGTCTGGCGGTACCACTTTTAGCATAGCTTAGCATAGTTCATTGAATCTGATGTTTGATGCATGTTTGAGGTGTTTTAACTGAAAGCAACTTGTTCTGACATATCTTAAAATATGTCAGTGCCATTGTTTTGTCTCAAGGTGCACACCAGTAATGTTTTTTTCTAGTGTACATTTATTAAAGATACTTAAATATCCTAATTGAACTAAGGCCTAATCCTGGCTAAGCCCTGTCTGTGAAACCGGGCCTAAGTATATCAATATCTTAAAATATGATATTGTCTAAAGAAAGTGAAAAATACTGATGTTTTCTTTCTTTGGCTTTCAGATTTTATCAATTATGTTAAGACTTGAATTGTAGGCTATGACTAATATAACTGCATGCATATGACACAAATTTTATGCATTTCAGTGAATAAAGAGAAAATGAATAGTTTAATTATAAATATTGTGTTACATTGTATGTTGTTAAATGAAAATAAAAATTAAGTGTTCTATCAGGTTAGACTTGTACTGTGTAATGATTTATGACTGTTGTGCCTAATGATGATGATATAGTGCTTTTTAATGAATGAATGTTAAAAAAATACATAATTTTAATTCATTAAATATGTATTAAATTACAATTAAGTTTTTATTGTAATCTTAATGTAGTTGCGCCCAGCAGGCTAGTAATTTGCAGCTAATAGACATATATTCGCACTATTTTTTCCACAGTAAAGCACATTCCAAAAACAATGCAGTCCTACTGTACGTTTACTAGCGATATAACACTCAACAGAACATTTATTCACAAGACCAAGGCGCTAATCCAAAAGAAATTGATTAAACTGTAACCGACTGTCACAAAATGGCGGACACTTACGATATGCTGAGGTGCCTCACGTGATCCAAGTTAGCCGTTACGCTTTCTCCCTCTCAGAAATAAGACAATCTCCGCGCCACGTCTAGGACAACTCACAGGTCAGGTATCCTAACGTTACACCCTAAGCACACATTCGTTTGTCAGTTTGTGGTCGGTAATGTTGTTATGTTTAAGTACATTATGAAATTATCGTCACTGAACATTTTACCTCAGGGCGTACGTTAACTGAATTAATTGAGAATCTCACCTGAAAATCTGATAAGAAATCTTCCTCCACGCTGATTTCCGTATTAAAGATTCTGGTTCGTGGCATAGAATTCAGGGTTTTCCCAACTCCATTTAGGACTTAATCCTTTTAACTCTAAAGTGTGTTGTGACCTGGTACCTCCAGTAGGCGGAAGCACGAGGCAGTGAATGTAATCAGAATCAGAAAGAGGTTTAATGCCAAGTGTGAATTACCTTGGTATTGAAGCTTCCTGTACACAAAACATTTAAGAATAACAAATGTAAAAAAAAAAGTATAATGACACAGATAGGTTTAGCCAGAATAAATATTTACAGATAATGAACATATTTACAGTTTTGTGAATAATAATATGAATAAATGGACTAAATGAATTTACAAGTATGTTGCGCAAAAAGTGCGCTTGGAAGGCATTTAACTGTTCAAAAGGAAAATAGTATGTGGGAAGAAACTGTTCCTCTGCCTAGAGGTTCTAGTGCCTACTGCCTAGTGATCTGAGGCGCTGTCCGGACGGCAACAGTTCAAATAGTTTGTGGCCGGGGTGAGTTGGAGTCTGTGATGATTTTACCTGCTCTTTTCCTCACTCTGAAAGAGTTGGCTACAGGTCCTGGAGGGTGGGCAGGGGGGCACCAATAATCCTCTCCACTTTCCAGACTATCCGTTGTAGTGTCATGAAGTCTGATTTGTTGGCTGAACCAAACCAAACAGTTATAGATGAACACAGGACAGACTCAATGATGGCTGAATAGAACTGTGTCAGCAGCTTCCTCAGCTGATGAAGGAAGTACAACCTCTGCTGGGCCTTTTTCACAATTGAGTCTATGTGATGGTCCTGAGAGATGGTGGTGCCCAGGAACCTTTCCTGTAGCTCAGTGGTTAGAGCATGGCACTAGCAATGCCAAGGTCATGGGTTTGATCCCAGGGATTGCACATACTCCGATACAAATGTATAGTATAATGCAATGTAAGTTGCTTTGGATAAAAGCGTCTGCCAAATGCATAAATGTAAATGTAAATGAACCTGAATGCTTCCACAGTGCTGTTCATTATGATGAGTGTATAGTATTTTGAAAATTATTGTGGGTTTTCTCTTCTGCCATACCAGCACTTCTGGAAGGCTTCTCAGCCAGTCAGATTCGAGGATCTGAATCATTTAACTATAAAATTCTGATGTTTTTACATTTTTGTTTAGAAATATTTTAAATATAATTTTAACTATACTGTATTGAAATGTTTTAATGCATATACTCCTTTAAAATATTTATTTTAAAAATACACAATCATCACATTTTTCTTTAATATGATATGCTTGTAATTCGTTTTTTGATGAATATATAGGCTGTTTAAGCTTGCAAAACATATAAGTGCACTTCATTAAATGTACACAAATGGCACTCCTTTTTGTGGAAAGACATTGTTTATTTGCAATGTTGTTGTTGCAGCAGATTGATTATGTAACTTAACTGGGTGTCAGATAGTGAGGGGCCTGTAGAAATAGATTTGAGAACCACTGCATTCAAAAAAATTATACCTAGCAAGCTTAATCTCATATTATTCAAATAAAATAACTTTGTGAAATACAGTATATTATTTTGTTTTAAATAGTCTAAAATAGTTACAGTAGACAATAAACTATGTAAACGTAACTAAGAAGTATATTACAAATACCTGAGTAAAGGTGTCTTACATCTTACTCAAAATAATTTTCTGAAATATGTGCTTGGTGCTACTGTCATGTTGAATTTGTTTTTAGAAATGATATACAGTAAAATTGACAGTCATTTAGAACTTTATATGTATAAGTGTCAGTTTTTAAATATTTTCTCATGTTATTTGGAGTGATCTTCTAGCACTGACCATGCAGTTTTTACACACTCAGAAGGGCCCGTATATCACACATATATGCAGGCACTTAAATCACATACAAGTGTTTTAAAAACAGATTTGTTTTGCACTCCTCTGAGTAAGAAGGTTCTGTTGAATTGCAATGAGAAAAAATGAAACAACAAGAAATGCATTTTTATGTAAAGTATTTCATTATTACAATAGCATTGTTCTTGAAGAATTAGTCTGAAATACTCCTTTGGATAGAATGATTCTGAATGCTTGTCTGAACCAGTTGTAAAAGAAGGCGTACACTATAGGATTACATGTGGAATTATAATATCCAACCCACAAAAACAAGTCAAACAGCAATGGAGGTACAGCATACCCAATGAAGGGATCGATAACATTACAAAGGAAAAAGGGTATCCAGAAAGTCAGAAACACACCCATGATGATGGCTAAAGTCTTAGTGGCTTTTCCCTCTTTTTTTAATTCAGAATTCACGCTCTGAATGGCCTGCACCTGCCTTTTAGCCACATGTAATATTTTCATATATATGCAGAGCATGACAACTGCGGGAACGTAAAAACAGATTAATGAGAATAAAGTAGCCCCAGCTTTACTCTGAAACACAAAGCAGCCTCCATCACAATCAATGTTCTCATAGTAAAAATCTTCAATGCCAAGAATATTCAGCTCCATGAAGATCATGCCAAACCCCAGAGCAGCTGAGACAGTCCAGCTGATAATAATCATAACTAGCGTGGCCAGTGACGTCATTTTACTGTGATATTGAAAGGGGTGACATATGGCATAATATCTGTCTAAAGAAATGATACAGAGGTTTAAAATTGATGCAGTGCACAAAGTCACATCAAGACTGCTGTGTATTTTACAGAACAAATCTCCCAGATACCAGCACGTCTCGATGGAGCGCAGCATGCTGGGAGGCATCACAACTCCTCCTACAAGCAGATCGGCCACGGCCAGCGACAGGATGAGGTAGTTAGTTGGTGTGTGAAGCTGCTTGAAATGAATGACCGCTATGATCACCAACATGTTTCCTATGATTGTCACAATCGAAGAAACGCTAAAAAGGATGTAGAGTAATATTCGTGTTTCCAAAGGATAGACAAACTTCTGACAAGACGTGTTACTAAACTCATAACAAACAGGCTTTTCCAGGATTCCATTTTGGCTGATGTTGATTTGCACGTCCATTTACACAATTCAGATCCACCGATCTGTAATAAAGGAAAAGGTTAGCTGACAACACTAGCAAACAATTAAGCTTATTGTGTAGGTATTTCAAATATTGTTGTCCTTCTACTTTAATCATAATGACATTATAAGCTCGTAAATTGGTTTTCTAATTGCACACAAATAACAAATGAACAATAAAATCAGTTTAGGCATATTCAAAAACAAAGAGAAAATCTAAACTGTACATAGGTTTTGATGAAATAATGAACACAGATGACTTTATTTTAATATGCAGAGTTCACTAGCATGACTTTACCATCCAAGCCCTTACCTCTTTTTTTCTTTTCTTTTTTTAAGTGGCAAAGGCACACTAGGAGTCTGAGAGCCCAGATTTATAGTAAAGCACCTCCCCTTTGTCACCAATCGGATGGCCTTTTCTCAATGATGTACCAAAGTTGTCTCAAAAAAATGCAGTGCTTTCTCTAATTAGCATTACAACTGTTGTCACCTCACTGTCTGTGACGCAGAAAACATTGTCATTGTTGCCCCCCCCAGACTGCTTAGTTAACATTTAGTTTTAAATGTATTTTTAACAATAAGTACTTCAATTTAATAAAATAAAATAATAAAAATAAACAATTGCAATTTGAAGGGTTAGTTCCCCCAAAGATAAAAATTATCCTATGATTTACTCACCCTCAAGCCATCCTAGGTGTATATGACTTCTTCATCTTCTTTCAGACGAACACAATCGGATATATATAAAAAAATATCCTGGCTCTTCTAAGCTTTATAATGGTAGTGAACAGGGGGGAACATTTTGAAGTCCAAAAAAATGCATCCATCCATCATAAAAAATAATTCATTCAGCTCCAGGGGGTTATTAAAGACCTTCTGAAGCGAAGTGATGGATTTTTGTTAGAAAAATATCATCCATATTTAAAACTTTATCAACTATAATAACTTCCGACAGATGGCCGTAAGCATCGATTTGCAGCGGAAGAGTAACCTCTGATCTGACGCATGACGTAATGATGAACACGGAAGCACAGAGGATAGACCAAAACAAAACATGAATTAGAAGTCTAAAACGAGAATGTTTAAAGACAAACGTCAGAGGATTTTGATATCCTTGAGCTTGAGTTTGTTGCCCAGCCCTATTTGTTTGAACTGCGAGAGGCGTCTAAGCTTACGCTACTCCTACATCCTATGTCATACATCGTGTCATGTGTTACGTGTTACGTGTCAAGTCGATCTGCACAATATGTGTTAGGTCGTCTGCCGGAACCTAGTTATTTTAATTTATAAAGTTTTAAATGGGATATTTTTCTTTACACAATAACCCATTTGCTTTAGAAGGCCTTTATTATATGCTTCAAAGAATGCCCCCCCCCCCCATTCACTACCATTATAAAGCCTGGAAGAGCCAGGATATTTTTAAATATATCTCCGATCAGAGTTCTGCATGGGTCCTGTTTGATTAAACCACACCCACAGTTATTAACAGCACACCGACCCGATATCCGACAAAAACACTAATTTTGGCCTGTACCCAAACTGACCTGTTTGACATAAAAACTGCGACCCGAGCCGCACCTGGATTAAATCTTCTACATGAGGTAGGCTAGACAAAAATTATTTTCTCATGTAGCCTAACACAAGCAATGACACTTACATTAAGCATTCTATATCACTGCATTTAATTAAAAGTTGCATTAAACAACACAAGTAAAAATAATAGAACAAGGAATGTTTTAGTTTGCCTATTTTTAACTGTAAGCTTAAACTAGTAAATATTTTAGCAGATTCACTCTGCATTTAAACGCGGTTGTCTCGGCATTTAGCCGATTGGCTACAATGCGCAGCGCTGCAAATCGTGCTGCCTTTAACGGTCTTCAGACAGAGCGTGAACACAAATAAGCACGAGACCATTTGAAAGCAGCTGTCAAATGCACCGAATTGAGTTGGAATAGTCTTGGCTATTGGACCCTCAGTTTAGTTGACGCTATGGGGAAACTCCTGTTCCCTTTCGTGGGAACTATCGACGCTACGTCGAATGACGTGATGGGCAGAGGGTTCCCATCACGTCATTCGACGTAGCGTCTCGTTCCCTTACTCAGGGAACAAGGGTTACATCTGTAACCGGGGACGTTTTTTCAGAATCCTGAAGCCTGATTGGTTCACATCTGTGCAACTGTGCACCCCGCCAAAAGGGGCGGGGTAACTGCCTATATTAGTCACACTGGAACGGCGCCTGTCAGAATCTTTTGACTGAACATTGCCTAGCATGGCTGGTAGCGTAGTAGCACGGCAAGCTAGACAATGCTCATTCCCGTTAGCTCAGGGAACCAGGGTTACGTGAGTAACCATAGTATTCCCTTTCGATATGGTTCACTCGCGTTGTGTCAGTTTAGCTGACGCTATGGGGAATACATTGCAACAAGCCGTGCTACAATCACTGAACGGAAGTCACTCTGTGAGCCGACAGTGGAGAGAGTTCCACTGTTGACACAGCCGTGAGTCACACTTAGAGGGTGCTGGCCCATGTGCCATGCGTGAGGTGGAACACGGCATTTCAACCAAAGCTAAAGAGATCACATATGGAGCAGGCCTAGCGGAACTTCTGAGGAAGCTGCCACCGTCAGGCTCAGCAGATTTTGAAACCTCTTGAAGGAGAGAAGAGACCCCAACTTGAACAAGGCTGCCACGCTCCTGATTTTCAGCGCGCACTCTTGAGAGAGCCAAGCCTGCATTTGAGCTGAATCGAAGACCGCCCCCAGGAGCAAAACCCGATGGCTGGGGAGCGGCAAGCTCTTGACTCTGAATCCCAAGTTGCTCAGATGACTGAGGAGCAGAAATCTGTGGGCACATAGCTCCTGTCTCAACTGGGCTAGAAGCAGCCAGTCATCGATGTAGTTGAGTCTGCGTATTCAACTACAGCACCTACGCACTTCATAAAAGTACACAGAGCTAGAGAGAGTCCGAATGGAAGGACTGTATATTGGTATTCAACCCACTCGAACGTGAATCTCAAGAAGCGTGGTGGTCCGCGAGTAAATTGGAGCGAGTAGCCTTGTTCTATTACCCCCAATATCCAGCTTAACACCCCGGGAATGGCCTGCCAAGCGTGAAATCAAGTGGCAAATGATTGAAGTGCTACAGGCTGCGTCTCGTGCTGGAACAGGAGAGCGGCACCTGTTATAGCATCGAGAGGAGGAGGAAAGCTCTTCTCGTGAAAATGTCAAAATTTTGTTTTGAAGTGCTAAAGGCTGTGTCTCGAGCTGGAGTGGGAGAGTAGTACCTGTTACAGCTGCGGCCAATGGCTTGAATTTGTGGTGCTACGCAGCTCTTTGAACATCGCAGGGTCAGGTCCAGGCTTGTCGATGTCACGGAGAAGCTTGGCCTGATTAACTTAAAACAAATGTGTATAATGACATGGGAATTACAATGGAAACAAGTGTTTTTTTTTGCTAGTTTCAGCCCGACACAGTTATCATTTTCATGTCCAGCACCACGTTATTAAAATAGCAAATGCATTTGCGCTCATGGGCGTGCTGGCCTGAACACGAGGTGTGTCGAGGTGCGAGGTGCGTTTTTAAACTAGCAAAAGTGGATTTGGACACGCCCTAAGTGCACTTTAGATGGGTTTCATGAAATTCAAAAAATGCTGAAAGATTCCTGTGATATGTAGATTTAGGGGTAGGGTTGGTGTAGGGGGTTAGAATAAACAGTTTGTACAGTATAAAAGTCCCCGTATACCACATACACAAGTATGTGAGTCTGTTTCAAGTATTCCCTTCGTTGTGTCCCCCACAAGGCAATACCAGAAATCGTTGACCATGTTGGGACATTTTTGGCCGCCATGAGGAAATCAGCTTATAAATCATACGATGTTATATAATTGTGTTTTGATGTTTTTTTTGAAAATTACCCATGAAGAAAACAGGTTATAAATCATATAATATATAATGTTTTTTAAAAATGTAAAAAAAAGTTTTCTGTGAGTTTTATGTTTAGGGGTACGTTTAGTGTTAGGAGAGAGAAAGTGTCATTAGCTCAGAATAAAAACCATTACGCCTATGGAATGTCCTCATATAGTGTGTGTGTGTGGGGGGGTATTCTTGTATACATGGTACATGAGGACACAAATATGTATAATGACATGGGTATTACAAAGTAAACATGGTTTATGAGGACATTTCCTGTGTCCTTGTAAACCAAATAGCTTAAAAAACACACTAAACTGTTTTTTTGAAAATCAAAAAATGCAGACAGTTTTCTGTGATGGGTAGGTTTAGGGGTAGTGTAGGGGGATAGAATATACAGTTTGTACAGTATAAAAATCATTACGTCTATGGAGAGTCCCCGTAAACCACATATACAAGTGTGTGTATATTAATATTCATATGTTTGTTGAATTTATTGCGTTATTAAATTAAGAGAATTTCAGTGTATATAAAAAAAATGAGATTAATGCAAAAGACTAAATGCTTTCTAAAAGCACTGTATTATACTATATATACATTTTTATCATTGGATGTCTTTCATTGAATTGTATTTTTATGTGCCTACAAGAGGAGGCTTTACTTGCTGAGGCTTCATCCTCCTGTTACGGGTATGTGCTGGAGAGATGAAGCGTTCTCGGAGATCCACAAACTATTGACTTTAATGATTATCATGGAATATAATAACAGAACACATAAACACAACCTTAACACAACAGAGAACGGACAGGGAGTGAAGGGAGTGAGTCCATAATAAAGGCAGTGATGATGATTAAGTCCATGTGAAGATGATGAGTGATGATGAGGAGATGACAAGGGAAGTGAGTGCAGGTGTGGAGACAAGAGGATTATGGGTAATGGAGTCCGGGAGACAAGGGATCTGTGACATTGTACAGACATTGGTGAAATATAAGTTAAATATGCTGTTAAGGCTGTGAATCGCTTGATATAGTGTTAATCAGAACAATCTGTCATATGCGTTAGTGTGTCTTTGATATCAATACACTCTCTTGAAGATGAAAACACAAATGCACTCAGGATAAATGTCTATATTGTGAAGTTTGTGGTGTCATTTAGACATGAATGCAGTCTAGGAAATGTTAAAGTTAATCCATTGGGTGATAGGCGCATGCGCATTTGTTGTAATATGTTTGCCATGTGCGTGCGTGAGCATCGGAATCTCATGTGCTGTTCATGTTTTGTAATTTCAGCGTTAAGCACAGTAAAGAACCTTTATTCCAACACGCTCGGGAGTTGGTGTTTTCACTCGGGTGTGTTACACAATACCTAAATTATATTTTTTATTTTAAAAAACTCCCAGACATTTGGCTGCTCAGGTTATAAACAATGCAAGCGTGATCTGGTTATTTGGAATCGTGGTTACTGTTCAGAAGTAAAATTATTTCTAGTTACATAACATGGACACATAAAACATATCCAGGATATTTCTGTTTATTTACATATATTACAAAAAATAGTAATTTCTAATAATTTCTTCCCATCAAGTCAAGTTGTGAAGAATTAACTTGAAATATTTTGGCCAAAAGAATAATTCTTAGAGCTTTTCTAAACCATCTATAAAAGAATGCATACACAAAAGGGTTACACAGAGAATTTAAATATCCAATCCACAACAAAACATCAAATACAGCTGGTGGTATTGTGTGATCAAGAAAAGGATCTATTAGATTACAGAAGAAAAAGGGTGAGATGCTCACAAAAAATACCCCCATGATGATAGCCAGGGTTTTTGTGGCCTTCCCCTCAGTTTTGTTTATAGATATGCTGGTTTTCTTGGCCAAGTGTGCTGAATGCTGTATAGATTTTGATTGTCTTCTTGCAACAAGGAGAATTTTTAGATATATGCTGACAGCAATTATTGCAGGTAGGCCAAAAGCAAGAATTGAGGAAATGGTGCTGGCTGCGCGGGTTTGAAAGATAATACATGCTCCCTTACAAGCTATATTATCAAAATAAAACTCCTCTGCACCCAAAATGTTGAATTGTAGAAACACCATAGCAAATCCAACAAAGGCTGCCAGACCCCAGCTTAGGGAAATCATAATGAGGGAAATGGGTGGTGTGATTTTATTCCGGTACTGAAGTGGGTGACATACAGCATAATAGCGATCAATAGAGATGAAAGATATGTGCAAGAGAGATGTGATGCATAACATAATATCAACACTGCTGTGTATTTTACAGAACATGTCACCCAAGTACCAGCAAGTCTCAACAGAGCGCAGCATACTGGGAGGCATCACAAAGCCTCCGATTAGCAGATCGGCCACGGCCAGCGACAGGATGAGGTAGTTTGTTGGTGTGTGCAGCTGCTTGAAATGAATGATGGCAATGATGACCAGCAGGTTTCCACATACTGTGGTAAGCGCTATGGCACTGAAGAACAAATAGAACAAAATCTGAATCTCAGATGGGTAGACAAATCTCACACATGAGTTGTTGAATGACTCAAAGCAGAGAACAGGCCCACGGTCAATCCTAGTCTCAGGTCCATTTCCAGACATGGTCTGTTGAAAACAAACAAACAAACACATTTATTTATGAGCAAATAATGAACTGTGCTCCTATAATCATAAAAGCAATGTGACTTAATAAAATACCACTAATGATTATTACATTAGATTTCATTGCATTAAACCCACAAAACATTATCAGCCCTGCAGCTTGAACAGAAATCATACCTTTAGACATTCATGACACAGATCTTACCTGTCCATGCAAGAGTGAATGTGCAGAAAGCATGTATTTATGTCTCTTACCTCTCCTGCATTGCATCACCACTGTCACTACATCTTTCACCTTTCAACAACAGAAACCTATTCCCATGTGATTTCCCTCTATTTGGATACTTAGTTACATAAAACAATGAATACAATCAGTTAACCTGTCAGTGTCCCACTTTTTTATTGCCTTTTTTCCCTACAACATATTTTTGTAATCATCATAAATTAGGCATCATTCAAAAGCTTAAACACTCAAAATTCATCCTGTAAAACTGTTGGACATTGTGTTACTGTAACATGTAGTTCTATGTCTGTTTTGTTTCATTGTGTTTTGGTTATGTTTTCCCTGTTCTGGTTTGCCTGTGTTCCCTGTGCTTATTAGTTTCCATAGTTTTTAATTTACACACCTGTTCTGATTTCCATTGATTACTCAGTCTGCGTATTTAAGCCTTTAGTTCATTCAGTTCTTTGTTCAGTCTCACCTTTACTTTATGTGTTTGTTTCTTAATTTGCTCCTGCAATCTCCTATATGTTACTCTGTGGATTAATAAAGAAGTATTAGAAAGAATTTGTTTGGATTCGCCTGCGTCGTAGGATTACTACAGCCACAGGTTGACAGAGTACCGGACCTAAACTGAATAAAGATTGACTTAGCCGATGTTCAGCTACTTTGCCTCGAGCAGAAGGACCGTTCACTGGAGGACCACTTTTTAGATCTGGTATGCCTAACCCACTAAGGCACGCCTGCCAGTGAATGGTCCTCGAGGAGATTTCGCTGCATATGTGGGGTGGGTGCTAGTGGACTGTGGGTTCCCATTCACCATCTGCCCCACTGAGGAGGACATCACCAGACCCACTCCAGATGCAGAGCCCAGCCAACCGCCTCGCATGGAGCGAATGCCAGTGCCCACCAGAGAGCCAGAGCCTGCCGCAATGATTATGCCAGACAAGAAAACTGAGCCTACCATCACCCCGGAGCCCAAGAATAAGGAAAAGTCTGACCCAGTGTGTGAGCCGGCAACACCACAATCCGTCCCAGTGGGTGTGGTCCTGGAGTTTGTGGGGATGGAATGGAGCCCCGCCCACACTCCCGCCGCTTGGGGTGAGCTACAGCTGGCCTCTGAATGTAATCATTATGAGGAAGTGGAAGAGGATATTTCCCTGAATCTCCCATCCCCACTGGTCCCGCCCAGCTCCAAGTCTCCTGCATCTTCAAAGATTCCGCCCAGACACCCTCTTCCACCTCCTCTGCCTAAAACAGCCAGTTCCTCGGCCCTGCCTCTGCTGTTTCCCTTCAGGCCCTTGGCTCCTCCTCTAAATTCTCTCTGCTGTGTGGATCTGATCTGTCTTCTGGTCTCCAGCTCCACCTTGTCAAGAGGATCCCCTGGCTTTGCCTCCAGCTGCTGAGCCCGTCACGTCGGCCAGTCGGCTCCACCTTGGCTCCAGGGGAGCCAGTGCCCTGTGGAAAAGTATACCCACTCTCCATCCCAGAACAAAAGGCCATGGAAGAGTATATTGAAGAGGCTCTCAATCAAGGTTAGATTCGCCCTTCCACTTCCCCTGCTGCTTCCAGCTTCTTTTTCGTGGCCAAGAAGGATGGAGGCTTGAGGCCCTGCATCGATTACTTGGCATTAATCAAGATAACCATCAAGTTCAGTATACCCACTTCCTCTTATCCCAGTGGCTCTAGAACAACTCCGCAGTGCCTCCGTTTTCACTAAGTTGGACCTCCAAAGTGCATATAACCTCATTTGAATATGTGAGGGAAAGACAGCTTTTGTGAACACAGCTTTTGTGACCCCTTCAGGACATTATGAGTACTGTGTCATGCTGTATGGCCGTATTCCAGGACTTCTTGAATGAGGTGCTCCGGGAGTTCCTAAATCGTTTTGTGATATCCTGATATACTGATATACCAGAGCCTGGCCAAACATCGGCAACACATTTCGGGGGTCCTTCGAAAACTATGAGAATATAACCACTTCCCGAAGGCTGAGAAAAGCAGTTTCCATCAAGAATCCATCCGTTTCCTCAGTTACCAGATCAGCAAGAAAGGCATCAAGATGGATGAGGGGAAGTTATCTGCCATTAAATTTCTGCTTCCATAAAAATTCTTCAGCAATTCCTTGGCTTTGCAAACTTCTACTGATGTTTCATCCAGAATTACAGTACCATCACTGCTCCTCTTACGTCTCTGTTAAAGGGCAGGCCCAAGTCTCTGTCCTGGAACCTTGAGGCAGACCACACCATGCAAGAGCTCAAAATGGCCTTCACTTCTGCACCACTCCTATTCCTTTCTGAACCCTTTGTGGTCGAAGTTGATGCCTCAACTTCAGGAGTCAGTGCAACATTGTCTCAGCAACAGGAGAAGTCATCCAAACTCCTTCCATGCACCGCCTTTTCCAAGAAACTCAAATTATGATATTGGCAACTAGGAGTTACTTGGCATCAAACTTGCCTTGGAGGAGTGGAGGCACTGGTTGGAGGGAGCACAGAATCCATTCACTGTCCTAACTGATCACAAGAGCCTCCAATATCTCTGTGAAGCCAAGAGACTGAATCCAAGACAGGCAAGATGGGCATTATTCTTCAAACGTTTCCACTTTACCTTCTCATATCGACCTGGGTCCAAGAACATTACAGGGGATGTTTTATCCCATCTCCATACCCCAGAAGACAATGTTGAACATCCAGAGCCAGTGTTTCCCTCCTCCCTTATAATCAGTCCCATCCAGTGGAACATTGATGAACAAATCGCTGAGTCCTCTGCCACAGATCTTGCTCCGCCAGGGTGCCCTCCAATGCACACCTATGTTCTCAGAGCTCAACGACTTCCGTTAATTCAATCCTCTCACTCCTCTTTGTGTACTGAAGAGAGGTGAGAGGTGAACCAACTTCCACTGAATTGTGTTGGTAATGGCGGAATTTGTGACCACAGTTGACTTCGGGAAATGCACCCTTGGATTGCAGAAAGTGAAGTGAAAGTGAAAGTGAAGTGACATGTGGCCAAGTATGGTGACCCATACTCGGAATTTGTGCTCTGCATTTAACCCATCCAAGTGCACACACACAGCAGTGAACACACACACCGTGAACACACACCCGGAGCAGTGGGCAGCCATTGCTGCGGCGCCCGGGGAGCAGTTGGGGGTACGGTGCCTTGCTCAAGGGTCTCACCTCAGTCGTGGTATTGAGGGTGGGGAGAGCGCTGGACATTCACTCCCCTCACCGACAATCCCTGCCGGACCTAAGACTCGAACCCATGACCTTTGGGTTACAAGTCCGACTCTCTATCCATTAGGCCACGACTGCCTAGAAGCATCCTAGAAGAATAGGATGCTGGAGAACAAAGTTCAACAACTCTTTCTTCAGCAATGAAAACAAAAAATGAATCACAAATGTGAATGTGATGTTAATCTAAAGTCATTTTTGCTTATTCGTATGTTTTATGTAAATGTTGCAGGTTTGCGTAATATTCTGAGTTTGCATTTCACTGTTTTTATTCATTTTGAGGAATACTGAATCTGTTTTTGTGCAAGTGAGATGAGTAAATGCTCACATTTAGTCTAGAACTACAATAACTATCATGCACACACACAATGCACACAACACCACTGCACTTACTCCTGATATCTCTCAACATGGGGACAGGACGGGTGTCATTTCATGGGAAAACAAAGTCACTTGCGTTTGAAAAAGTAACTTTTGTTGTAAAATTAATGAATTACTTGTTACTTGAAAACTAATTAAAACTAATCTGATTAAGTAATTCATGATTCTTGTAATGCATTACCTACAACATTGGTGTTAATCTGTACATTATTCAAATATGTTTCATATAAAAATGTTTCATTAAAACAGTAGTGAACAACCAAAATATGCTTTAAAAATCCTAAGCAAATGTTTTTAGTCTCTAGAGAAATTCTGTGGAAATAATTAGAGGTTAGTTTAATGTTTTCTTTATCTAAAAACAGTTTGCGAGCAGAGGGACTTATTAAATGTGTTAAACATGTTTGCAATATGTTCTGCTGTTTATCAGCACATTCACACCTTTCCTCATTAAACTACAAAATAATCACACTTTACTCTGATTGATCCCTACAGGAGTGAACATTCACCTGCAGCTCAGAGGGTCTGGAGTTGCATCATTGTGATTGTGCTAATTAGAAAATGCAGTCAACAAACAAACAAGATGTCTTGTGAAGCTGAGAAAAGCCTTATTTATAGAGTTAAAACAAACAAAATTAACATATGAATGAAAAAAATATTTTAAAGCCTTTTAAAAATCCCTTTAATATGGTGTTCCTGTTGTGTTTTTTTTTTATAAAACATTTGTGTAGAACTGGACATAATGGTCAGTTCAAGAATTAGGCCCAGGATACAGGGTTCATTTCTTAACCAAATTTAGAAATAAAGTAAATAAAAAATAATAGTCTTTTGCTCTGTTCCAAAACCTAGCGAGGAAACTAATTTTTATTGATACTATTCAGTGTTGAATGAACTGTAATGGGCATTTCTCTCACTTCATCCAACATCCTGGCCCCTGGTTTCATAGACAAGGCTTAAGCCTAGTCTCAGACTAAAATGCATGTTTGAGCAGTTTTAACTGAAAGTAACTTGCGCTGGCATATCTTAAAATATGTCAGTGCCATTGTTTTGGCTCAAGATGCACACCAGTAATGTTTTTTTCCTAAGACATGTTTATAAAAGCTACTCAAATGTCCTAATTAAATTAAAGCCTAATCCTGGCTTAATCTAAGCCCTGTCTGTGAAACCAGGCCTGGATATATTTGACCGAGCTTATCGCAATGCATTATGGGACTGTAAATTATCTTAATAAATCTTGCATTTGTATCTTTGAGGTCCATGTTGAGTGCTTCAGCAAATTGCAACCCTTACCAGATATGGACCAATAAACTGGTAAATAAAGTGCAGGATGCGTTAAATTGATTAAAAAAAAGTGACAGTAAAGATTTATAATTTTACAAAATACTTATATTTCAAATGAATGCAAGAAGAAGAATTATTAAGGTAAAATAATGCATAGTTCAAGTGCTTAGCTGTTATTTGCTGCCTCATCATGTAGGAGGGTCAGAGAAGATGATAGAGTATTTAAGGGCCCCTTCTCTCACTGTTAAAGTTACAAACTACCGTCTAGGTTTTCTGAAACTGAGACAGGCGAGATGGATTTATCATCACAAGAATATGATCCCACTGAGTTTTGTTTTCCTGCAGTGAACAACTCTTGTCTTAAAGGCACACATCTTGTGTCCGGTCAGACTGTGTTGTATCTCATATTGGTGTCGGCGATGACTTTGACCATTCTAGGAAATTCAGTGGTCATCATCTCCATAGCGCACTTCAAACAGCTCCAGACTCCCACTAATATCCTGGTGATGTCTCTGGCTCTCGCAGATCTGCTGCTCGGACTGGTGGTCATGCCTTTCAGTATGATCCGTTCTGTCAATGGCTGCTGGTACTATGGAGATGCCTTCTGTTTGCTCCACTCCACTTTTGACTTATTTCTCACATCTGTCTCTATTTTTCATCTCATTTTTATTGCTATTGATCGACATCAGGCTGTGTGTTATCCACTTCAGTACCCTACAAGAATAACCATACCTATTGCATGGATCATGGTGCTGATAAGTTGGAGCATGGCTGCGTTATATTCGTATGGTTTAGTGTACTCAAAAGCTAATGTGGAAGGACTGGAGGAATTTATTGAATCCATATACTGTATAGGAAGTTGCACTCTGCTTTTCAATGCATTGTGGGGGGCTTTAGACACGCTAATAGGTTTTTTTTTGCCCTGTTCTGTCATGGTTGGACTGTATGCAAGAATTTTTGTGGTTGCAAAAAAGCATGCTAGAAAACTTGATGCAAACCAGCAGGAAAATGAGAATGTGTTTAAAAGCTCTCGACGATCTGAGCGCAAAGCAGCAAAAACTCTTGGTGTGGTCATGGGTGCCTTTATTATTTGCTGGCTGCCTTTTTTTATTAACTCTATGATTGATCCCTACATCAACTTTTCCACCCCAGTTGCTCTTTTTGAAGTGTTTGTCTGGTTAGGCTACATTAACTCAACCATAAACCCCATCATATATGGCCTTTTCTACCCATGGTTTAGAAAAACCCTTTCTCTTATTTTAACAATGAGGATATTTGAACCAAACTCATCAGATATCAATGTTTTCACTGTTTGATTCCATTTCTGAATTCACCGTGCAGCACACTGATGCTTCCTTTTGCAGATCACATAAAGAACATTGTAAAATCAGATGTTTAATCTGTGCTAAATTAAAGGGTGATCTAAAATCAGATCTCTGGCACACTTACAGTGCATTATGGATGACATTAATTACACATTGCATCCCGAATTATGAAAAACCTAATTGAATTCTGATTTGATGTTTCGAACATTTTTAAAATGTAACCAGTTTTCAGTTCACATTCAAAAGTGGCATGCTTTTAGGGCATATTTCTTCAGTAAGTTTTAGTATTTTTTAACCCAAGGAGATCTATAAAAGCCTTCAAGGAGAAAGATATCAATAGAGCTTTTATTCATCTCAGTTGCATTTGCTCTTCTGGCCAGAAATATGATCATCTTGTTGCCATTTTTCAAATTAATACTGAAGATGTATATTGTTTATATATTCATATATATTTTAAAGGGGGTGGGGGGATTATGAATTGGGTCCTAGAAGTCTTTAATGGTCAGGGCAACAACATAAAGCTCTTTGCCTTCTTGTGCAGTTCACCAGTGTGTCTATTAAAAATGGGTGATGTGTTATGATCTGTGGTGCTGCATTTTGATTCACAGGATTTATTTGTCTTTTAGGAAGGCCACTAAACAGGGGTGCATTTCCCAAAGCAAATTATGGTCGCAAGTTCCGTCATTACCAATAGAGTTCAATGGGACTTACGACCGTTTACCAATGATGCTTTCGGGAAACTCACCCCAGATCCGTACCATAATTAATTCTACTAGTAACAAATAGATGGATTCTCAGCTTTGCCATGGGAAAAATGGCATAGCTTTCATTTATACTGTCATTTACACTATTTAATTTAAGCCGGCTTATTATAGTTAACTAAAACGCTAAAACTAAAATCTTCAAGTAACATTTTTACTACTTGAATTAAAATAAATTTAAGTGAAATAAAATATAAAAACTTAAACTTAGTTGCCATGGCAACATTTCTGATGATCATTTAGTTTAACTTAATATATTTTTTTTAAACTAAAACTGAAACTGAAATAATACAAATTATATAGACATTTAAAAATGGACTGAACAATTCTAGTTTTTTATGGAATATTGCAGTATTTATTATAAATTATTTATCTGTGCACATTAGGGTTCCCCTTATTGGGGGGTAATTTTTTTTTTTTTTTTTTT